>OX243993.1:21800000-22397500 GCA_945859715.1 Apamea sordens
ACACAATATATTCTATAGACAAAGGTAGATACTATTAGAAACAATAAATCCTTCAAAAAATATGGAAAAGCCTAGTACCTAATGTAGAAATGAAATAAACGAATATTTGATTTATAGATGAACAATAATAAACTGAATATTATAGGAAAACCTACTAAGCAGAAAAACCGTGGGTGTAGGAATACGAGGATCTCAAAAACATTATTATTGGTGAGTGTTTCTACGAAAATCCTCTAAGCTTTACTAATGAAACCCATACTCTTTATTTTTATGTTTACCAGGTACTTTTGTAAAGCAAAAGCGAATGACGTCACTGTTAGGGTGTGTGGAGATAAAAATAAACAGGTCACACTGGAGTCGGCTATTTTTGTCCCCGCTATAATGACTCTGCCCGATCCAGCTCAAAATAAACAGACCTAAAAGGTCTTTGTACATATTGCACCACCTACACTTCCAAACACTGTAGGTATTATTTGATATCAACATTATCAGTTATATAACGGTCGTCCAACTTGGACCTACCTATCAGCGCGAACCAATAGTAATAAAAAACTTTACGTCTGCTAAGTAGCTTTTGTTTTCATGTATTTCAAGTATAATTTTGGCATCTCTATAGGATTCTAATAATCTTGAAGAGTTTTGTATTTATAAATATCTCAAAAAAGCAATAGGTATATAGCATAGAGTAGGTAGCATACTGTAGCAGATGGCGTTTTGTAGTTTCTGTCATAAAGATTACAATTTATTGAAACAATCATAAAAACATTTGCGGCATAAGTAGGTTTATATTTCGGGCTGCCCCGTTGGTCTGGTGGTCGCACGTGCTACTGTTGGTCTGGTGGTTGCACGTGTTACTGTTGGTCTGGTGGTCGCACGTGCTACTGTTGGTCTGGTGGTCGCACGTGGTACTGTTGGTCTGGTGGTCGCACGTGCTACTGTTGGTCTGGTGGTCGCACGTGCTACTGTTGGTCTGGTGGTCGCACTTGCTACTGTTGGTCTGGTGGTCGCACGTGCTACTGTTGGTCTGGTGGTCGCACATGCTACTGTTGGTCTGGTGGTCGCACGTGTTACTGTTGGTCTGGTGGTCGCAAAAAAAATCAGTTGATCCATACATTATGTCGAGTTATGCGAACATATAGCTATGGATCAACTGATTTTTTTTCACGATTTCAGGGTTGGTCCCGTAGTAAAAGTTGTTCATAATGATGAGTACAATGACCCCTTTTTAGGATTAAAATGATCAAAAATTAACGGTGTATACATAACTAAGAAATAACTTAGAAAGGGTTTTCAATTCACTTTGAAAAGCTTTTGCCTTGTTATGTTTTCATGTTTTGAATACAAAGCCAATTATATTTTTTCAAGAGGTTAAGGTATTATTTTAAGTTTGAAGTAGTACGATGTACATTATAATATTAACTTTCTTAGAACGCCCAACCTATTATAATTTTATTACAAAATACGTCTATTATAAATTTATTACAAAAATTATAGCCTATACGTTTTCCATATCATTACATTTCTTGGCGAACAAAGTACACGCGCTAAAAGTTTTCATTGAAATTTTTGTACACTAGAATGACTGTCCTAAAATGAGTAATTATGATCCATCGACATTATTGAAAAGTTGAAGAGAGCATTTTCAACGCCTGTAAGAAAATAATGTGCATAAAACTAAAAGTCCACGTTCCTTTATATCATTCTCTAGTAGCTCACGTGAACTAAATTGTAGGCTTCGTTATAAGCAAGTGAGTTAGTGCACTTTATGAATTGTGTGTGTGTGTGTGGAGGGAGGGGGGGGGGGTAATTAGTACTTTTGCTGCGGCTCGGCTAATGCGGCCCAAGTTTGTCGGCCTTAAGTCATTCATATGCTAATGCCGTTGTGTGTGCCAGTTAATTAGCAGTATTAATGTATAACGCAACTGCATATTATTTCCGTAGAACTATGTGTTACAAATGTACGTTTAGCTTATGTCCTTGTAAATAATTGTAGACTATTAATTAGTGAATTTAGGAAGTGAAATAAAATATTATAAAGCTAGTGATTACGTCACCCTAAAGATAATTTGACCAATATAAATCAGTCATGCATGATTTAACCATCTTGCTTGAATAGATTCTAATTCAAAGACCTTAATATATCTGAGGAGGGTTTGTCTCCGCAATGAAATTCAGTAACACATTAAAACACATTCATTAAAATATCAAATTGTACTTATTAATTGAATAATTAAACGGCCTGTAATTACGTTAACAGCTTCAATCTAATTAGGTTATGATAATTATAATAATTGGAGGATCTGAATACTCGACACCCGATAGGTAGGTAATTAGATCCATAGTTAATTGAAGTTGGCGTAATAAATAACATTTAGGTCATCCAAGTTCTCCTTTACTGTTACTAAGTTAACGTATGCACCATATACGCCTAGCATACATGTGTAGGTACCATACCTACTTGTCAACTTACTGAACATTGTGGTAGGTAAGTACCTACCTACTTGAATATAAATCTATTCAATACAGTCATAAATCATAATCTTTCATCGCTTAAAATTCTTGTATTTGGCAAATTATTATGATTGTTGATCGAACTATCAGAATAGGCAATATATGTATGTAGTGCATAACTATATTAGCGCACATAAATAATGATATGTAAAATTCAGTAAAAGGGAATCTCGTAACCTATCCAAGTCCCCAATAATAAGGATTTGTTTCCATTTCCATGCAGACCCGGTAATAAACTGCGACTCGTTCGACATACTGAAAACGCGCATAAAATGAGTCGATTTCCCACAAACCCTGTAAAAGTATTATGAAAAGAAGTGTTGGGGACATTTTAATCAAGTGCTGAAGACGTTGTGGCTTGACGGCCCTAATGTCATAGAAGAAAATAGTGCAGTAGACCATCTCAATATGAACCATGATCAAGGAATGATCCGGTTTTTCTTTTGGTGTGACAAAAATATTGATTGACCACAACTCTACATGTTAATTTATGGTTTTGGGATATAAAAAAATACTATTCAACCAACGAAACCAATCAATTAACTATAGAAATGTATCACCAATTCACCACCTTTCTTATATCTATGCAATTAACAAACTTATATTTTACAAATTAATGTTATCAATAATTTACTCATTCATTCAAACAACAGGTAAATATTCATTTGGTAAATTTCGTGGTGTCTAAAAACTTTGAAATCAAAAAGAATAAATACTTATACAGAATAGTCAAAACAGCTGCATTGTCTTGAGTGGACCTTCTGTGGTCCATCGTCGTGTTAATATCGGTTGGGACGCGATGGCCGGAATAAGCCGATTGCTTGCCGATCGCTGCGACTGAGTTTAATTGTGCCGCCAACTCGATGCCTTCGCGACACCGTGCACCGCCCGCGCCTTCACAGAACGGTTGCGGGATAAACACGGGCAATTTTTGCGAAAACAGTCTTAAGAGATGTAGGTTTTAGTTAAGCGATGAAATAAATAGTAAGCACTGAGAAAAGAATTTGCTCACGAATACAGATTTTAACGGTGATACAGGTGAAATTATAATTTTCTGAGAAATCATTAACTACTGTTCCACTACAGCCAAAACTCTATTGAGTATTTGAAAGTTCGTTTATGTTCAAAATAACAGCCAATAGCTTTATGGATAAAATTAATTCACAGTAATAATAGCATAAGCTCACTTTACGAGTAATCTGTAAAACAAGTAACAAATCATAATGAAATAAAACTAACACATTCGTTTGGCACCACCGTGTACGAGTATGTGCTGAGGGCTCAACAAAAACAAACATAAAAGTAGGTAGGTACCCAAAACCAGCATTAATATAAAAATTCCACACACAATTTATTGTTTGCGCATTTCATATAAAAACGAAGTAAACTCTGAATATAAATTGCTTAATTTTTGCTAAGGACCGTTTGTGAATGACTAAAACATTCATGTTAATGCTATACACCGAACACATTTTGGCAATCACACTGCTGTATAAATTACAAGCATTTTGCTTGTATTTGTGAGCAATTTGGCCACAGTTGAGTAATTAATAGTACATCGCTAAGTGGCAAAATTAAACACCGTAGGTAAATTTGACATTGTCGTCATGAGCTTTGTAAATGGATAGATGATAGATGGTAGGTAGTAGTTTATTGAGATCAGCAACAAACAGTACGGTACCTATCTCTATGTTTTTTCCTAAAAGTGTTATCGATTCACTAGTAGATGTAACTAGGTACTTACATTTTACCCATATGTTATTACCCGCCTCATACATCTTTCGCAGCGGACGGCAGATAGAAGCCGCTCCTTAATCCGTCATATTAATCATACCCGCAAAAACAAGCGCTAAGAATTTCTGAAGATACGCTCCCAAAAGCGAGAAATGTGAAGTAGATAATATTACGCTAAACTTAGAAGCGACGGCGACGGAAGCGTCTAAAGAAAATTGCTTCAATTTTGCACTCGAAACTTTAGTTACATTTTGCCTTTAAAAATGGAGCGTTTACATATGTACATACTGAAAATAGTAGTGCCATTAAAAATCACGAGAAAATCCCGCTCGAATTCGTAAAATATTTGTCGCGCGCACAACGGCGCTGTTCGTTCGACACGCGTAAGTGGGGCCGCTCTATTCAACTTAAATGGCGTTTTAGAGAATCTTTGCAGCCGCGGAAATAGAGGTCGCTGACGTCGCATACTGTGACTGCCAATATACGCGCCATACAAAGTGGCTTAGAAATGTTTAACCGCTGAGTTCTGAATCTTTCTGAAGTGCTTCAGAATTGAATGCAGTCAATAGCTGCGGAATAATGTTTAGATTTGCTTTATGTTTTGCTAGCGATCGCAACGTTTCTGTATAGGTTGTTACGAAAGGAAATCTCTGAAGTGTATACAGTTGTGTGAGTCATAATTCCTTTGGAACGTAATCAAATAATGTAAGTAAGGACTAAAAATATAACATTGATATATGATCTGTTAGTACATCGTTTGTTTAATTAACAAAAGCTAAAAAAACTATTGTCGAAAAAGCAGACAAAAGAGCTCTATTTCTAAAAACAACGTCATATTTATTTCAGCTTTATTTATTTTACCGAGATTTTTATGTTTAGAAATTTTATTAGTCAGAATCATAGCAGTATTATTTAATTTAATTAAAAACACTCGTACAATAAGAACTGATGGAACACAATACCGTTTTCTCAGCGGGACATACTTCGGTCGCTAACGGTTCACTACAATGGCTGTTGATCCCTCTTTAGTAATAAATAATAATACGTATAGTATAGTATTACGCATAGTATTTTTTATAATAATAAGTTCCAAAATCAAATTAATGTTTAGTTGTTACTGTAGGATAAAATTATTTCTTTTTTAATTTGATCAAAATTACGGAAATGATAATTCCTACATATCCGGCTCTAACGTTTTAAAGTATCTACTGTGTTTACAAGGACTAGAAAGTTACGAGATCATCCATCCTCATTAATATTTTTCTTAACTCTTCTGAGGGACTAAAGTATGCATGCCAAGCATCCTCACTGCCCATGTACTTAGATAGGTACTTATATTATTGTTTTTATAACAAAATTACAAGCAATGTTATGGAGATCCGCAAATTGTTATCACTGACTTCGTAAGACAGTTTAGCACTTAATTAATCTGTTCTAAAATATTCTTTGTTGATCTTTATAAATGAACATTGATTTAAGCAAGTTTTGGGTTTTAAAACTATTTTTCTTTTGTTTTCATTTTTCATTGTGATATTGTGTAAGTAAAGCCATCAAATCCATATTATCTAAAGGTTAACAGTTTATATTTTTAATAAAGTATTTACTACACAACATTTTATAAACAACCACAATATCATTCGAGATAAATTATAATTTAATACCTTTTCAACAATTTGCAAGGTTCTGGACGCTACCATACAAATCTCACATATACAAACATACATGATAATATATATCGGTCTATAATAGCCCCGTACATCCAAAAGCTCGTCGGTTACTCACTAACTGATAACTGAGAGGTATTGAATGTCCCATTTCTCCGGCGCCCCCTCGGGGGCTATACTTCAGCGGTATAGAGATATCAACTGACAAGTAACTGCATAGCCCACTCAGCACACTTACGTTAAGCCCGTCACGAGCAAAAATGATCCTTGTTGCAAAAGAATAAGGTTTGTAGATGTCGCATCTGATGGCGATCTTGATGCAACTATCCAGTGGGACCGCAGTCGACACCCGATAAATTGATATAAGAATTGAATTTAAAAATATTGTGAAAGTGTACTGTCTTACAAGATATTATATTGGACTATTTCTTTATGATGAGCTGCAATGAATAATACATTGGCCATACAATCTCAGTTCGTGGGATTTACTTTATGGTGCTTTATTTCATTTTGTTTTATGAGACTTTTGGAAAGAGTGCCTTTAAAATCGTCATTTTGTGTCACATAGCAGGCAGAAGTTTACATTTTAGATGACTAGAAGGTTAAGCAAGGTAGTAAACAAATATATGATCAAAATGAGACGATGACCAATCGATCCTACTACACAGAGTTTATAACGCGATACATAACATGATTCCTTTTTTTTGGGTGGTCATATGTGGGCGAAGTCATATGATGATTCATATGACTTCTCCCGCTCTAGGCGGAGTGGGAGGGCGTGCCAGACTATTACTGACTTAAACCCACCCGTGTTCCTTCAGTTGCGTGTGCCAGGGGCTATGGTATCTCTTTCGAACAACCCGCGGCCCTAGCAAGCATCGGCTCTGGCGGACCTTCGTGCTGACATCTCTTTGTGGAAACAACGCGCCATCGACCAGGCCGAGCAATGGCTCGCCAACCGCAAGCCCGCGCCAACCGCAAGCCCGCGCCTACGGTGGCCGGGAGTCGGCTGTTGACTCCTGATGTCCAGGGCGTCTCCTGCGGTGACTAGGGACGTGAGGGCGCAGAGATTGCCTCTCCCTCACGCGCTCCGCCTCCTCCTTTGCGAGCATTACTGTTTCGCAGAAGGAGGTGACGGCTTCCCATGCACTCTCGCTCCGTACCATGGCCTGGACCAGGGCCGGACGCAAGAGATTGCCGCCGCCGATCGCCGCCACGAGGACGCGGCGGTGCTCCGGGCAGACCTCCACCGTATGCTCCACCGTGTACTCCGGGCGATCCACACCCTGGCGTTTCCTCCTGCCTTATCCTGAACAGGAACCCCCTGAAACAACCGTGTCCGGTGAGGACCTGTGTCAGGCGGAAGGAGAGGGTGCCGTGGCTCCTCTCTAGCCACTTCTCAAAGAGGAGATTTATCGCCGCTATCGTGGCGTACCCAGCACTGGGTTGCGACAATCGCACTCTCCATGTCGCCATGAGATCCCGCCGGAACATAACATGATAGGTACCTCAAGGTGACTAACTATTTATGCACTATCCACTAACCCACTGACCTTTCAAACTTGCTCCAGTACACTGTCATAACTTGCTGACCTACTCGCCTCGCATGCCATACGTGGTTAGGCCGTCAAACTTTTGTTTCTAACTCGATCATTAGATAAACGTTCAAAACATATTGTATTTAAATGTTTTGTTTATTAAAACTGGGTCAGCTTAATCTTGTCAGGAATAAAATGGCTAAGATATGTATCTATCAAACACTGCTTATATTATTTTTCATTCATATTAGAATGACCTAATATGACAAAAAAATATAAACAGTGTCAATTTCTAGGACCAAGTTTTAGATTTGAACGTTAAATAGAAATCACTTCGAGCAAAAACTAAAAACTTTGGCATGGCATAAGCCCTTACAACACTGCCAGTGAAAAAACTTGTCAATATTCAAAAAGGAAAACCCCCAACAAAAAGCTACAAATATATTATATGTTGTTTGCTTCACACACGTGTAATCAGCCAGTGTTTTTTTTAGGTTTAACTAAAAACGGGATTGTAACAACTTAATCTATGACCAATTTAAGAAAAAAATATTTTATTAAAATATCTCTTTCATTTTCAACGACACAAAAATATTGAAAGCCCGTAACAGACGGATCTTACCTTTGAAATCCGGATATAGCGAATATACCTTTATTTCAATTACGAGGAGACCCTCAGGTCATTTAATCAGCATCACATAATAACGTAATGAGCCAACCTATTTGTAAGAGTATTTCCTCCTAAATTTATTCAAAGCCTCGCCGCCGACATTCATCTTATTTTTCTCGGTTCAACAGATCCCTCCACCCTCCTCCGTGTCATTCAATCACGGAGATATAATCTGCTGTACAGGTAAATGATATTGACTGCTCGTACATATTATGAGCGATTTGTCGGAAGTAAATAAGCTTTATAGTAGTTCTAAGCGTTATGAAAGTTAAGTGAATTGTTGTACATAATGATCACCTAATCAATTATCATTAGGACTGTCACAATCTGCCTGCTTTTTCCCAAATATGTTGGGGTCAACTTCTAGTCTAACTGGATGCAGTTGAATACCAGTATTTTACATGAAGCGACTGACTATCTGACCTCCACAACCCAGTTAACGGGTAGCATGATACCTCTTGGTAAGACGTGCCTTCCGAGGCACTGAGGGTCTCGATATGTAATGGTCACCCATCCACGAACCGACCACGGCAACCTTAGCTAAGCCTGCGATCGATCCGTGGTGCAGCTGTTATTTTTAGCCCCTCATGTATCACTTCTTCTTCTGCGTGTCGCTCGCACGACTGAATTTTAAATGTTTTGGCCCAAAACTTTGCCACTTGCACGGCGTCGTCAGTGGCAGCGCAAAGGTCACTTTGACTGCATGTTTTGGGACACAGAGGGCAGGATAGGAGGTGGAGCCTAGTTTGTGACATAGCTCCACAATGACACACTACGGCTGTTCCGTCAAGGTAGCCCTACTTTTCCAGGTTGGACTAACATCTTCCCACTTGTATCCGGAGACGGTTCAGGGACTGCCAAGTGGGCCACGGAAGGTTACATATTCGCCCGCGGAGAAGCAAAGTGCTAGGCCAGTAGTCCGGAGTACCTGAGGTGAAGCACCCAAGTAGGGTTACTGCAGTGTTCACTTGACACGGTGACATCCATGCACTTAATGTTCAGAGCGCGTCTTGCCGAATGGTTGCGGAGATGGAAAGCGCATGCCTATGTTTTTGTGGGGTTCGGTCTGAGAGCATTATCAGAGTAATACTTTCCGAAAACTTCTAAATCTGCCTCTAGGATATTTTCGGCGTCCCCAAATGTATTGTTTTGGGTAGCCAGGGCGAGGACATCAGCGTATAGGAATCTATCGCAGTGTTCAACAGTAGGTTGGTCGTTGCTATAGATGTTGAAAAGAATGAGCGCCAGAACACTTCCTTGGGGCAGGCCATTCTTCTGTGATCTCCATCTGCTTCTTACTAAGTTTGGAAGGACTTGATGATGTCGATTACGCAACATCTCACCCAGTACTCAGATAAAATCCTTGTCGTCGATCATGCCAGTCAATTTTGCCAACAATCTCTTGACATTGACAATATCATTTGCCGCTGACAAGTCGACACGGACGACGCCAGTGATCTTTCGTGCCTCAAATCCATCCTCTATACATATATTGCGACAGTCGGAGGATTTGCCCGGAGCATGACTTACCTGGTCTGAAGCCGGCCTGCTCGGATATTAATTTAGGGTCGATTACGGTTTGCAGGCGATTGAGTAAAAGTCGTTCGAATAATTTGAATGTGTGGTACAAAAGAGATATAGGGTGAAAGTTCTTCGGGTTGTCTGGGAGTTTTCCTGGTTTAAGCAATGCTGTAACTTGGGCTTTCTTCCAGATTTTGGGGATCTTCGCGCTTTCAAGGCAGGCATTAAAAGCGTAAGGAGCCATTGACACGCCTACCGGACCCAGGTTCTTAAGTTGTTCCATGATAATGTCGTCCAGTCCAGCCACCTTACCATTCTTCAGTGCCTTTATAGCCGGGATTATATACGACAAGGTACTAATTTCTGCTGAGGGTGTTAAGTTCTTGGTGGCTTTTGGTAATTTTAACAGTTTATTTTGGGCCTTACCATTGAGTAAAAGTTGGTAAGCTACCTGGATAGCCGTAACCTTACCTGGGTTTGTTGGTCCAGAGGGTCGCCAGTAAGTTTTGTTAGTGTTGCCCATGCTTTCTTGCTGTTTTTCGTCATGTCAATGTTTTTGACTGTTTTTAGCCACTGTTGTTGGTGGTTTTCATTGACCCTTGTAAGAAGCGCCTCGGCGGCTGTGACAGTTTCCTCAGAGAAGGTGTAATTAACGTACAAAGATTCTTAGGCTTGTAGCAACCTCGATGAGTCTGAATCCAATCCAGGAACGTAAAGAGAAACGTTTCGGGGATTGGGTACCTATTTCTAACGTCACTCGGGGAGGCTCCTTTCTTGCACCCCCTCACCACTCAATTACTGTCACTGTCACCCCTTATACGTAAATTGGTGTAATAATAACAACGGCGAAATGTGGGTGTACTATAGGTATCACTTCTACCTATCCCTACGTGGATAAAGGCGCGTTCTTGTGTTTGATTAAAATGTTAAATAAAATTCTAAAATAAAACCAACAGTTTTCAATTAAACTTTGAATGACTATTCTATGTTGCTGCTATCCTATCTCAACATGCCTATTATTCCTCTTGTTGGTAAACAAAATCATTTTCAACTGAAACACATTGCAGATGAACGTTGTTATTGCAAACGATACTCGTAGGTCTGTTTGCTAGACTCGGAACCGAGGCGATCCAGGGCTCTGGTTATAAAAGCAAATACGTTGAACAGCGTTACGCGCTGTTTCCGAGTTTTTGTGCATTGCAGAGGCGAGTGGTCTTTTCACCATGTTTTCCTGTAGAATTGGTCGTTTCATATGGACGACTTTTTCGGTAAAAGGGATGCTATTTACCTTTTTATTTTGGCTTTAAGTTATTGTAAAAGAATACCTTTTCATAGATTAAGAAGTTTTTAACTTAATATTTCTACATCATACACGACAGTATTTACTCGACGCTCATCCTTTTCCGACAAGAAGAAGAATGGCATTTAAGCCTTAAAGTGAGCAAATTACAGTCTGATAGCATTGGTACATGACCGAGGATGTATGTCTGTCCCACTTCACATCCCACATCGCGAGCGCTGGTACCTCCCGTATTGACAGACACACATCAAACATCACGCAAGCAGCATGTATGTGTATTTGTCCCGAACAGTTTGTTTGCATTAGTTATTTGCCTCATGTAATTATATGAGTAAATAAATAATTTATTTGCAGCCGTATCAATTAACGATTCGTTGAACTCACTGAAATGTGAACACAATTGAATTATTTATTTTGTAATGTATCGTCACTGTTGTGCTGCTGTGTTTATGCTATGTGACTGAATACTGCATTGTTTTTTTTACCTGACTACGGCAGGTCCAAAGGAGGGTTATGATTTTAAAAGGCTATCGATGTAGATAGTATACCTAATTATATATTATGTTCATGGTTCCTATTCCCTCATAACTTCTAAACTACTCGTAGTTTGTCTAACGAGGTATCGTTGGAAGCGTCATGTTTTTCCGCGGGTTATTATATAGGCTATATGATTTCTTTTTTGTTTATTTTTTACCTGTTAATGTGCCCTATAGTGCGTACAAGTTTACACTTATACCTTTATTGAGGTGAAATTAATCTATAAGTACTAGTAAATAGAATTGTAAGAAATAAGAGCACCATGATTGAATCACCCTTTAAGATCTAAGAAACTAGAGATCGTTGTTGAAAACTTATACAAGCAGGATTTTGCCCACTAGTAAGTAATGATGATTAAACTTTGATAAATTGACCGATCAGAAAATTTTATATAAACCCTGTAAACGGGGCAATGAACGAGCTAATTATTTAATGAAGGAAAATCGAATTTGTGCCAATCTGATAGTAAACTTGTCGATGGCTTGTAACGCTTCATATAAGCGCGTTATACAACTGCGTGTGTCAGGGTTGAGTGGCCCTTAGTGAGTCGGCTGTCAGCACGTGTTGATCGTCTGTTCATTGCGATTTACAAAATCGTTAATGGAGGAAAATACATAAAAGAAGATATTAGCCAGTTGTCAGAAGGCACTGACCTATTGAATTTTTATGGCTGTTCGATAGGTAATCTAAATATTTGCCCCCATGAATACTTAAGGAAATGATTTAATTTTCTCGCACTAATTCTAATACTAAAGATCATGAAATAAATTTTAGGTAGGTTATACATAAACATAGTTCATCAAATCTGAACTTTCAGAGAGACAAAAAATAAGATTGATACAAAATACTGATCAACCAAATACAAACGTAAAGAATTATCAGAGACATCCAAAGAAAAATCCACTAATACAGTTAACAAAAGATATTTCTAAATAATGTAGGGCCATTAATAAAATCGCCTATAAATTATAGAAGACATTCACGGAACCCGGTGATTTATGATGAAACCAATAAAACATCGGTACGTTAAGGAAAATACTTCGGAAGTAGGCTTCGAGTACCTACCAACTTCCTTTGTGAGGGAGCTAGACAACCGTAACCAGACTAGGTTTGCCTTTTTCATTGAGCCTAATAAACATTAAAATAGGTCCAAAACATAGAAACCCTGCCTACCATAATTTACAGACATCTGCAAGAGGTTTTCGGATGCATCGCCAACCCTTGGCCACAAAAAAAGTCAAAATGTCTCGTAATCAAGTTTGATCCGCCTTCGTTTCCTCAGCATGCCAAATGTTGTCCTAAGTAGCGACTGAACACAGAACAATCAATTTACGCAGTCCTGATTGTTATAGCACCACCACAAACGATAGAAGTTACCAAGTTATTTGCGCAATAATAGAGCCATTTACGTTAAGTTCCGCCATCCGCTCTCAAGACGACCACGAAACAACCTAATAAGCGTAAAGCATCGCCTCTTTGTACGCATCGGGAGCCATTCATGTCATCAAATCGTCGAAGAGACGGTTATATTTGAGCGCCATTTCACTGTGAAACGCCTTCACCTTGTCGCGGCGACCGGCCTGCAAAACGTCAACCTACAAAGAAACACACGTGATTCTGAAACTTAGGTCTGGTAAGTACGGTTGGTTTTTGCGTAACGTTGAATCCTTGCACGTCGGCAGATTTTATGATATTATAGCGACAATCGTTACGTGTATTGGGAAATAAAAGTTGTTGTTCGTTCATAAACGTCTGTTTCGTGTCGAATTTAGTACTTATTGGGAAACAACTAAGTTCGCTCTATTCGTTAGGAGCCGTAACGATCGGTATAGATATCTACTACAGTTATGTGTACAGGTTACTTACATTAATCACGTTAAAGCGCTTTTTTTTGCTGTAGAAGGTATTTCTGGCAAGTGTTTAGTCGAGCATCACGTCAACCTAAATATTGCTTATGCTCGGGTTCCCAATATTTTTCCTCTCACTTATTCTAAAGAATCATGGCAAATACAAAAAAAAATCAGAAGCATATACAACAAAACATTTCGTATGTATTACTATTTATCGATAAATATATTATTAGGTATATGCATCACTAAGATGTATTCTGTAGTTTCTGCCTGGAGTAGGCCTGGGACTTTCCACGTCTCTCTGTCCTGAGCTGCCATGGAACAATCATTATTAATCGCCAGCTCATCGCGCCATCTCCGTCTGGGCCTGCCGAGATGTCGATTAACTAGGCCTACTCCCCAGTTAATCATGGTTGTAAAATTACGTCATTAACATTGATATACTTTCAAAGCCATGGCCACAATACACCTCTTTAATTTTCCACAAGCCATAAACAAAGGAACAAAACGCGGCGCACTTCAAAGATTTCCCGGATTGTCCCCGCTTGTCCCCCGGTTATCCCCGCTTGTCCCCGGTTGTCCTCCGTTGGTCCCACCGTCGCCGCTCTTTGAGTGTTTTCACTTCCTTTATGGTCGGGATTTTGCTTTAATATTTATCTGTAGATACATAACATAATTGTTATTTGTTATTCCTATCAAATAAAATAAAATAATAGTCCAGTTTCAGATTCGTAGAAAGTTTTGTGGGTTTGTGTTAGGGATTATAAAAGAATTTACATAACACTTATTTTTACACCAACATAAAAGAAATTAAAATCTGACCATATAAGGTACTACTAATAATAATCTCATTATTTCAGAATACGATTCCATAATTACAAAAGGTACCAAGATGTTAGTAACATAAAAACTTAAAAACTATGTTAGTAGACATTACCAACATTTACAGGACTATATAGCTGACTGAAGTACCAGATGAAAGGATAATCCAGTTTGTTGGCAATGACACTCAGGAGACCGTTGTTACTGGCACGCACCCTGTGCAACAAGGACGCTGCTCGCAGCGAAGCTGTCAATCCGCGTGCCCACGAACATCCCTGAGGCACTACAGAAGCGTGGCAGCCCCAACAGCATCCTGAATGCATTATTGTACTGGACTCGAAGAGCATTAACGGCCTTTAGAGTGAAGGCTACACGTGTAAAATACTTGACCGCTTTAAGCTTTGAATCAAGTTATTTTAACTGAACCTGTGCAGCGTGAGAACCTTCGGATCAACATTACACCTCACCGCCAATGCTCTTCGTTCACCACTCAGTTACTAATGACTCACGTTTATTCTTGTACAAGACTTATGTATGCACAATAATCAGCCTATAATGTTCCTAATGCTGGGACGCAGGCCTCCTCTCTGTGAGAGGGAGTGGGCCTTAATCCACCACGCGGGCTCAGTCGGACTGCAGATGTCACGTCTTCGAATTTTCGGTTCTAAGACATGGCGGTTGCACAATAACACAAATTAATGGTTTTCAGAATGATATACTACGTCAATTTGCCGTAATACATATATGACTGGCAATGAAGGTCGTTACTTTATGTTGATAGTCAATTTGCTAAGCAATACATCTCCCCGACTGTACCTTCAATAATTATAATCATAATTATTGTATGAGTGTCTTTCCTCTCCTCAAACACTCGCGAGCAACTTATTGTTATAATGGCCGGACAATAACGAAGTATTCCGAACTATGAAACTATGTCGAGGCAGCGTTGTGTTCGAGCTAATTAAATTACTCAGGTAGAACCGCGCGCTGTCCATGTAACGTGGGTCCCAGTTCTTATTAAAATGGCGATATTAAAATTATGACATAACACACACAGACAGATCAGACACGGACAGATTTTTGTATTTATTTTTAGTGTCTAGTTCTTGTTGTTGAATATATGGATGATTTTAGGTTAAAAAAATATGACACATATTTATAAATTCAGTGCTATTTTGTACCAACAACAGTAAAGTAATATTTTATTAACGAATTACTGCGACCGTGTGTAAATAATACCTAAAATATGCTAGGGTATGCTTCACCTGAAAGGAAACAAAGTAAATAATTATTAGATGGAAAACCACGACTGTTCTGTATCACAATAAACTCCATCAAGTACTCATTAAATTATTTTATAACTAATGTCCCAAACGGTACGCAGCAAGAACTAATTTATTTTCTAACAAAGATGTAGTTAAAAGGTTACTGTAATAATCTATTTCCGTTTGTTAATGTTTACGAGTTGCGCAGAATATTAAACGGTTCAAACACAAACATTTTCAGTAACTCCCTCGTCACGTTAAATGGTAATAGTTAACGAAATAAAGTTTACAATTACTTCAAAGTAGCGGCGCACGGAGCGAAGGACCAAATTTTAATTTTCCCGGAACAAACTCTGAGAGTAGGTTGGACAGCAAAAAATTACGTTTACCTGACGAGTAAGCAAAGGTCGGCATTATTATACCCCTGCAGCCCTGCCGACAAATAAAAAACGTATAATTTGATAAACTGCGACGCGTAAAAGCGTAATGTGAAAGTTAGGAGCGGTTTACCTGCCGTCACAATTGGTGCGCTCAACAACAAAGATAAAACCTTTATAAAATGCCCCTTCATTGTGCGAGTCTAAACTTAAAGTCTAGAATGTTTCATATTCTGCGCACACAAAAGCGGCGTCTTTCTGTCCCACTAGATTTACGTATGGAAAATTTAATAACTGTTCGTCGAGTCGACCTCGTCCCGGCTTCGTCACGGTCACGTCCCGGTCCCGCGCCGGTCGCGTGCCGTGACCCCGTGTCGCCGTGTAATAAGGCATTAACGCACCATTTGTTCAGCACTCTCTGAAGGAGCGAGTGACTTTTTGGCGATATTTTTATAATTTTAGTGTTAGTCACGTTGTGGCTACATGTGGTATTTTTATTATGCCGTTAAATAGATGTTACATTTTGAGCTCGCTCGAAATTACTATCGGTCTCTATCAGTTCTCACATCGAAATTAGGTAGGTATGTAACAGAATACTTGTTTGTTTGAATAATGTGATTGATTTTCTGCTAATAGGTATGCTGTAGTAGGGGAAGCGAATTTTCCACAGAAATAGTCACATGCTATCTCGGAACAAGGACAGAATGGAATGACTGCACCAAAGAGCATGTAAGTACCAGCTAAAAGCTTACAGCCACTTGCAAACACACCGAAATTAAAGACGCCGAAATAGGCTGCCGTACTTGCTAGGTAGGTACTAAAATACGTCTGCTTTTATATATACATTGCGTTATCTTAGTCTAGAAGCAGTGCACAAATCTGTAAAGGGTTATTAATATTATCATCCAATGAGACAAAAAGTTTCATTTTTATTTTCTCTAAAGCTGCGATGCCAAATACTAGCGAATTGGGAACTACTTTGTAATCAATTATATTTCAGTTCATCCTTCATGAACTTGTACGGACTTCACTTAAGGTAAGTTCGTCTGATTAATCAATTAATAATTCAGCCACATCTGGTCATACTGGCAACAAAAAAAACAGAGAAACCGAGGAAAACCTCAACAGATAACATAACATTACAAACAGACCACATAACATTATAAACACGTGCCAATTGATTGACATAGTGTGAGCTCAGCCCAGATTCCCCATGCATCATCTATTATGTCTCCAGCGACAGTACGCAGCTATGATAATTTAGATGAAAGCACAATAACTCAGCTACGCGGGCGAGGCGTATCGTATCGTACGCCCCGCGTCGTGTCGCAATTTTTCATTCGCAAAAATTGCAAACGTGGTTTTTACTTTTTTTGCCTTTTTCCGGTTCACTGAGATTCGGATACAACAGTCAGTCAGTGAAATTTTATTATTCCTGTGTTGTTATCGTGTTTGGAACTGATGCCTGGTTTATTTTGACACAACTGATATAAATATTGGTATAAGGTACTTCTGGGGGCTAGGTTTACGTTTTTAGTAGTCCAATTAAAATAATTAGGACTTCTGGTTAAATTAAGTTACCGACTATCTCAAGCAACGCGGAACTAAGCAATAAGTGGAAAAGATCAAGGCTTTAGATAACGTTAAAGTACACGATACTGGGAAAAATTTACTTTTGTGCGAAAAGTTTAAATAAATGAATAATAAATAAATTAAGGTATCCTCTTAATCCAACCCATATTTTATACAAGTTCTACGTTACTTTAAAACACATTAACATCGGGTATCAGGTCTGAAAACTCCTTATGATTTTTGTAAACCTCCTGCAATGAAACTCGCAGCAGAGAGCACCCGCAGCCAAACACAACCTATCATTTCTAATAAAGTGCAATTTACAAACGTGTCACCATTCCACTATCACGGGTAAAAACACACAGTTGCCGGTAAAAACGCACACTTTCCGCTAAAAACGACGCACAAAACGTTTCGTTTTTGTAGACAGCTTGGTTTTATTCGTATCCCCTTTTATTCCCGTTCTATATGCATAGGAATTCAGTATTCCCGCCGGTTTATAATACTGTAACATTAAAGTGTGGAAACTGGAGTTAGCTTGTATTTGCATTTCGAAGCCATAATTGTGTAGAAGTAGGTACAAGTCAGCTCTAGTAACCTACTTTCTAAAGTGAGCTCTTATAAGAACCTGACACTCTCTGTTTTGTTTAGGCTCCTCGCCTTTTCTGTGAGCCTGGTACTAAGGATCCTAACTAATAATTACTGCGAAGGTAAAAATGAGTAGTAGTCTGCTGTCTTTTTTATAGCTAACGTTTGTGATTAGTTCATTATACCTAGTTACATTGTTAACGTTTCCAATCCCTCAGGTAGCTAAGCTAGTACCTACGCTATATCAGGCGTGAGTGGCTCACTAGGCTAGTACGCGCCTATACGAGTGGTATCATTATGTTCCGTCAGTATGTGGACACAGTACCTGTAGTTAGCGGGAAGCGACCCTACGCCACTCCATTAGACAGCAGCTGATACACAGGCACAGATTGTTAGAGCACTCTTATTAGGTTTTAATGTGAAAGCCAAAACAAAACATATATTTTTTTAAGTAAATTGAGCACCATTTGTAATCCTACGATAAAAAGTAGGAAACCTAGAAAGTTCTATTAGGGACCCAGATTGTTACCTGCCATGATTTATTATCTAGTTCAGGGTCATGGTAAAAAAATCCGAACAGGATACCTATTCTGTTGAAGACCGCGAATGTTCATAAAATTTAGACACTGAGCTTCCACCATCGTCCTTGCAAGAGAGGCTGCTAGCTCCGGTGCACGGTGACCGACTAGTTTATAAAACGTGGCGCTATCCTTTTGTTGACTCCTCACGCCATGCTCTATTATTGCCTGCTTGTATGGCTGCTGGTAAACAGGGACCTATTATATTATAATAATGTTGCACTTTATAGATTATACCTACCTACCTATTAACATAGACCACATTGTTCTTTTAATTCAGCGTCCGGGCAGAAAATTATTCAGAAAATCGGACATTTTCTTATCAATATCTAGTGAATAAAGAAACTTCACTAATATCTCCGTATGAATTCAAAGGTTATTTCATACATGAGGACTATGAGCGGCCTGTTCAGGGCAGAGAAGGAATCCCTTTACGGATGGAAACAACCCCTTTGTAAGAGAACCCTCGAAAACGAACAATTGATGAGTTTGAGAGGTGTCCTGCGGGACCCCAAAGTGACGGTTTCTCGCTAGCCCATTATTTTCAGTCCTATAGCCTATACTTTCCCGTTCACGATTTTTCGTCAAATTCTTTTTCCCTTTTCCTATAACAAACTTGGTTGAATTCAACATTTGATATACCTCGTAATAAATAGTTACTAAATAAGGTTTAGGGTATCTCTAATAAATACCGATCTAGTTTGTATCTCTTGGTATCTTGGGAATGTACAGACGTTGAGGTAGGCATCCTCTCAACTAATTATTTCGGACAGGTACGAGTATTATTATCGATATTGCTCGCCAATAGTCGGGTTCACCTTCAATTTGAATTAGATCCTACATTTCGGATCGAGGAATTTGCGGTACAACATAAATTGACACGGTTGCGGTACAAAATATTGATGTTGCTAAGTTTTATAGTATAATAATATAAATACCGCCGTATCTCTACGTTGAGTCGTGGTGGGGCTTGCGCGCTCTAAAGGAAAAGTTTACTTTGCCGGATTAGGTCTAGGGTGAGGAGACCAAGAGAGATACAGGAACCTGCAGGGCAGCATGTGGCGAGCTGTTGGACAGTAGCGACCCCACGTACCCTATCTCCCGGGAGAAAATCAAAAGTAATTTATTCAAATTAGGCTGAGAATCAGCACTTTTCGAACGTCAAAATTACAAAAGACGGTCCCCCAAAAACGCCTTCACCACTTCCTAGTGCTGTCGCTGGGAAGAAAAAGTGGCGCAACAAACTCCCCAGCAGCACAGCTGTCTGTTCAGATATAAAATAGTTGATTAAATAGGTTGATTAAGTAGGTCGGCTGTCAGTGCTGATGTAAACAAAGTCCGCGTATTTAAAATATCTAAAAAATATAAATCTGTTATAAATGTAATTAGTAAAGTAATTAAATTGTGTGTATAGTGAACGAAGACACTAATAAATGTTCGCAGAGTGCTACATTGGACCATATTGAAATAATCCTAAAAAAACTTATCAATCACAAAAAAAGCAGTATCAGTGTTAGATAAAGTGATCTTTACTGATCAAAGGAATAAAACCAAGTTGTGGACTAGCATAATTACAATAATAAATAAAAATCAGTGCATAATTTTGGTTAAAATCACAAAAACAACAAAATAAATCAGTTGCAACTTCAAATTTTAAATTCGTATCAAACCAAAGACAAAAACCTAATTCGTTTTTAGTGATGTGACAAAAATAAAATTACTAAAGAACGAATGATATAGAAAGGAATGACATGAACTTGTGCTGCGCAGTAGTGTTGAAAATTGGATACCAGCCTTTTGAGACTGCGATTCATTACACGAAGAAAAAAAAAGAAAAATTTTATATACTACAGAAAAATGGACTGCGATGACAATAACATAACTTATCGTAATAAACCTCATAGAACAAGCTCGTTAACCGACCTATCTAATATGAATGATATATCTAACTCTCACATATTTGAATCAACCATGACAAGTTTGCCAAGCACATCCCCAGATGGAAATCGCCCGTGCTGTGAAGTCCTTCAAGAGCAAATAAATCAACTTACATGTGAACTGCAGTCCGCTAATAATGAAATCGACATATTAAACGAAGAAAATATAAACCTGAAACATGAGTTAGGAAAATGCCAAAAAACTATAAGCCTATACAAAAAACTAGACTTTATTGAACACTCACCTAAAACTTCGAACAGGATAAACAAAAGAAATAAAATACATGATAGTAACAGACAGGTGGCTCGCTTGCAGTTTATGACACCTGAAAAATGCAAACCACGACCTATTGAAGAAATAACAAGCATACAGTTGGTGATGTCGGAGGAGACGGTAAAAAACAAAGGTAGCTCACCAATTGGCAATAATACGTGCTCAATGATGATGAATAATCTAGAAAAGGCACAGATAACCAATGATAACACACAGAGCTCTAAAAATCAGATGCCAGAACAGGATACAACATCCAACGATATAAAATTTACTGAACTGAAAAAGAAGAAAACTGAGAGACCAAGCGTTCACGACGAAACCAAACAAAGAAAACTGTGCGTATTAAGTAATAGTACACAAAGAGGTATATTGCAAGCGATTGAAGAACATTTTTCTAAAGACTTTGAGTATCTTAGTTATTTAATGCCCAACTCAAAAATAAAACATCTATTAGCTAACATACAATTAAAACTAGAGGATTTCGATGTAAATGATTACTGCATAATTTTATTAGGCGAAACAGAAATTAAAACTAACCATAACTTTATCGATCTCGTGAAGGTAATTAATGAAAGCTTGAGACAAATGACCCACACAAATATCATTTTATGCACACCTACTTACATACGAGGGACCCCTATATATAACTATAAAGTTGAGATCTTTAATAACCTACTTTATATGGACCTTGAACATCATAAATACGCATACTTTTTCGACACTAATAATAACCTAGAATTTAAATTCGAAATGTTCTCAAAGACATCTGGAAAACTAAATAAAGGTGGAATAAATTTTATACTTAAAAATATAATGGATAGGATTAAAATTGACTTGCAGTTATTTCCTTACGTGAAAAATAACGCAAATAAGCATAACTCACAGTTTTTTCTTTTATAATAATATACACATTTTACATCAGAATATTGCAGGCCTTATTAACAAATCTGACATTCTGACGGTACATTTAGAAGAATTAGACATAAAGAATATACCTATTGACGTAATATGTATCACTGAACATTTTATGACGCCAGAACAGGAGGCTACAATTAATTTACCCAACTTTCGCCTAGCAACAAGTTTTTCGAGAGACGTGAATAGGGGAGGTGCCTGTATATTTACCAGAATAGGTCATCCATACACAGTACTAAATAATACATTTTCGATTAAAGGAACCATAGAATATAGTGCAATAGAACTAACGGAACATAAGTTGATAATTATTTGTATGTATAGAGTACCCAACTCATGTATGACTACGTTTTGTAATAATCTAGATAAGTTGTTACGACTTATCTGCGATAAAACTAATAAGAAAATTGTTGTATGCGGGGATTTTAATATCAATACTTTAAAAAGAAACCGACAAGCCCTAGATTTTGAATATATTCTGGAAAGCCATAATTTAAAACTAGAAATTAAAGTTCCTACTAGACTCATCAGTGGCACTTGTATCGACAACTTTGCTCACAATATTCATAAATGCAAAAGCCAAATAATTGAATTAGGATTATCAGATCATACTGCCCAAATATTGCATTTTCCAGTCAAAAAATCCTGTGTATTAAAATCTTGGCGTATTAAAGTACGCGATTATAGTGAGGAAAATTTGACAAAATTTAAAACTTGTATGAATAACTTGACATTCTCGGACATTTACTTGACAAATGATTCAAACGAAGCCTACAATCGTTTCTTGGAGCTTTTCCTGTGTTTCTATAACTTGTGTTTTCCTTACAAATTAATAACAAAATCGTTATACAAAAAAACTAAATGGGTTTCAAAAGGTATCAAAATTTGTAGCAAAATGAAAAGAAAATTACTATGGCAATATAGAACACACCGGACGGAAAAAAACAAACATAAATTCAAGCAATACGCTACGAAATTTAAGAAAATAATTTGTCTTACGCAGAAGGCACAAAATAACCATCGCATCAACACAGCTCAAAATAAATCGAAAGCCACTTGGTCACTTATAAATAAATCTAAATGTAAATTTCCCAGGGAACCAATTAGTGAAATATTAAAAGATAATGTAAGCATTACAGATCCAACGTCGATTGCGAATAATTTTAATGACTATTTTATTGACCAAGCTGCAAAATCGATGCGTACAAACAATTATAATAATAAAGCACCTTCGAATCAAAACATGTACACTAACCCAAACTCAATTTTCCTTACCCCCACAACCCCAATAGAAGTGGACAGAGAAGTCAAGCAACTTAAAAATACATCGAGTGAGGGTTACGATGGCGTCTGTACTATAGTAATAAAACAAGTGTCACAATCAATTGCAGCTCATCTAAGTTATATAATAAATTTATCCATTTCTACTGGAACTTACCCAGAAAAACTAAAAACATCGGTTGTTATTCCACTCCACAAAAAAGATGACAAAAGTAATATGGGAAATTATAGACCTATAGCTTTGATACCCATCTTCTCAAAGATATTCGAAAAAACCATTCATAGTCGTCTTTACAATTTTTTAGAAAAATATAATATCTTGGCTAGCGAACAAAAAGGATTTCGCAAGGGTCAGTCCATTAACGCTGCAATATATGAACTTACTAACATTGTTTTGACTAATATGGACAAAAGAAATCCAATATGTGCTATTTTCATGGATATGAGTAAAGCCTTTGACAGTGTTGACCATAACATACTGCTTCAAAAATTAGATTCATATGGCATGAGGGGAAAGGCACTAGACCTCATTCACTCATATCTATGTGAGAGAAAGCAGTTAACAGAAATAAAGAGAATATGCCTTAAAACGCGTGACGAGAAGACATATAGATCCCAAACTAGAACCATAAAACTAGGAGTTCCACAGGGTAGTGTCTTGGGTCCCTTGCTTTTTCTAATTTACATTAATGATCTCCCTAGACATATAAAGCATCCCATGGTACTTTTTGCAGATGACAGCACTGTAGTAATAAAATGTGACAGTCAAAATGACTATGAAAATGAAATTAATGAAACATTAAGAACTATAATTAAATGGTTAATTGATAACAATCTGAAAATAAATTTAGAAAAAACAAATATAATGCACTTCCACCAAAGAACTCAACCGAAAAATATTAATGTAAATTATAACGGACAGACAGTAGAATCTGTAACAAATACAAAATTTCTAGGAATAAATATTGATTACAGACTTTCATGGACACCCCATATAGACAATCTCTGCAAAAGAATCAACAAATCCTCATTCGCTCTTTACAAGCTCTCCAAAATAGTTAACAAAGAAGCGATTTTAACGGCCTATCACGGACTGGTGGCACCATTACTGAGATACGGCATTATATTTTGGGGTAATTCGGTAGACAACGAATTTATATTTAAAGCTCAAAAGAAGTGCATTAGAGCAATGTGCCAAATAAATAGTACAATTAGCTGTCAACCTTACTTTAAAAATCTAAAAATTCTCACATTGCCTTCCCTATATATTTACGAATCAAATATTTTTGTGAAATCAAATCTAAGCTACTATAAGACTGCTGTCAAAAGCTATTATCGAAAATTAAGGGATAAAAAAAGGTTAGAGGTACAAATACCTTATGGTAAAACGGCACTATTAAATAAAAGTATTTTATGCATGACATCATTAATCTATAATAAATTGCCAGATGACATTAAACAATTACCAATCCTCCAGTTTAAAAAGAAACTACATTCATTATTAATAGACAAATGTTATTATGATGTCAAAGATTACTTGTGTGACAAAAATATTGTATTCCAATGACAAGAAAGGAAAAATAAGTATCATAATGAATGATGACTAATATGACTTGGAATTGAATTTGTATGTATTTATAATTTGGAATATTTTAATAATGTATCGAGACTAATATGACTAATTGTGTTTTAACTTATGATTTGTATTTTATTATTGTATGCCTCAACGGCGGGACATAGCTGAACTTATTTTAATTATTTAAGACCTGTATTTATGACGTATACCTATAGTCCACAATAAAGATGATTTGATTTGATTTGATTTGATTTGAAATGATAAATGATAAATGATTTTATTTTGTAAGTAGGTTTGTACAAACACTTTTACACGTCAATCATATTTTAAAACTAGATGAGGTCGGCGTTTCCTATCTGACTAGTCTGAGAAGAAAGGCCGAAACAAACTCAGACGTCACAGTCTCTTTTAAAGTCCAGACATAATCTTGGTCAGATCATGTGAAGACCATGTAGATTTATGTCTGAGATGGTTTTTTTGAAGAAAGAACCAAACATTTTGAGAGGACCTGTCCAGTCAGTGCACGCATTTGTCAGAAATCGTGCAGCTCAACTCAAAACTTAGGGAGCTCAACGATCCGACGAACAATACCAAAGAAAGGACATTTGGGTAGGCCACATTAATTACTCAAACTGCCAGACCACGACAAAAACTAAGAGAACAGAGAGAAAAATAATATAAATACAATGACCCACATAGTCTTCACATTCACAATAATGAAAATAATAGAATACTTTACAAAGTAAGCAAATGTCATAGTATATATCAAATTCATCAATGTCAAAGTGTATATAAAAAAAACAAAAAACATCAACAAAACAAAAATAAAAAATAAACACATTCAATATGTAAAAATTGGAAGCAGCTTAATCCCAAGCCTTTTTGTCCTCGATATAAGCCTTAACGGTATAAAATGCTTTCTGGCATAACTTACGTTTAATGAATGATTTGAATTTATTAAGGCTTAGATCTTGAACGGGGCTTGGAACTTTATTGTAAAAGCGTATACATTGGCATCTGAACGAGCCACCTATTTTCTTGAGCCTTGTTGTAGGTAGAACAAATTTGTGTTTGTTCCTAGTATTTATATCATGGATATCACTGTATTTTTTAAACAATTTTATATTTTTATGGGCATATAAAAGATTTTCATAAATATACTGAGAAGGCACAGTCATAACATTAATTTCTTTAAATTTTTCTCTGAGCGAGTGTCTCGGACTTAATTTATAAATTGATCGAACAGCTCGCTTTTGCAAAACAAAGATAGTCTGAATATCAGCGGCATTTCCCCACAATAGAATACCGTACGACATTACACTATGAAAATAGCTAAAGTACACTAAACGGGCTGTCTCTATATCAGTTAAATTACGAATTTTTCTAACAGCGTATGCTGCGGAACTTAGCTTTTTTGACAATTTGTCTATATGTGGACCCCACTGAAGCTTAGCATCCAAAGTTATGCCTAAGAATACTGTGCTGTCTTCAGGATTCAATTCTTCGCCCTTTACCAACACATTAGTTTTCACTTGTCTAACGTGAGGCAACGTAAACTTAATGCATTTGGTTTTTTTCTCGTTTAGAAGTAAATTATTAACATTGAACCAGTGGACTACTTTAGAGATCGCGCTATTTACATCGTCAATAACCTGCTGCTGACGTTTAAGTTTAAACAAAAGTGAAGTGTCATCTGCAAACAACACTATATCATGATTATCCTTTATGAGGTACGGCAAGTCATTAATATAAATAAGAAACAAGAAAGGACCAAGAATTGAGCCCTGTGGGACTCCCATTGTTACTAAAGATCCGGGAGATCTTTTTCCGTTAACATCAACGCTCTGAATCCTCTTACTCAAGTATGAAGTAAGAAGATCCAGAGCAGCGTTCCGGATTCCGTAGTGGCGGAGTTTCCTGATTAAAGTTTCGTGAAGAACGCAATCGAATGCCTTGGACAAATCACAAAAGATGCCCAAGGCATCGCATTTGTCTTCCCATGCATTATAAATATGTCCTATAAGTTCAACACCGGCATCAGTAGTTGAACGACCCCTTGTAAAACCGAACTGTTTGCTATGTAATAATTTGTGTTTATTAAAAAATCTTTGCATTTGTTCTAAAATTAATTTCTCAAAAATTTTACTAAAGGTAGGTAGTACAGAAATAGGTCTATAATTTGTAGGGTCTGATGTACTACCTGATTTAAACAAAGGTATGATTTTACTATTTTTCATAAGGTCAGGAAACTCCCCACTGTCAATACAACTATTAAAGATAAGAGCTAGAGTAGGTGCTACAATGTCAATAATAGACTTAGCAACTTCTACAGAATTGCCCCACAGATCTGCAGTCTTTTTTACATTTAAAGTGTGAAAGGTTTTAATTATATCTCTACAGGTAACATGTTCAAAATGAAATTCCGAATCGCAACCATTAACATTTTCCATAAGCAAAGACTCAGCAACAGAAGGTGATGAGTTTAGGGATTTAGTAGTTGAAACGGGAATATCTGAAAAGAAATTTTCAAATGCCTCGGCGACTTGTGAGTCTGATTTTATTATGTTGTCATTAATAGACAGGCTGTAGTCAGTATTTCGGTTACTAGATCTTCCCGCTTCACTATTAATAATAGACCAGGTCGTTTTAATTACATTATTGCTGTTTTTAATCTTTGAACCCAAATAACGTGACTTGGCCATATAACAAACTTTTTTAAATAATTTTGAATAATTTCTTACATACAAATTAAATTCATCAGTGTTTACGTAAGTCCTTTCATTGTACAGTTCATAAAGCCGCTTTCTACTTTTATGAATACCAATGGTAGCCCAATCACTGAAACATGTGTTACTATTAACCGAGATAGTCTTGGGAATAAAGGTTGAATTAAATTGTTTACAGTATATATTAAAAAAATTATCATATAGATGATTAGGATCCGCATGAGAGATCCGCAAAACTGGTAATTTATCAGTGAGTTTACTTTTGAAAACCTTCAAGCGACATGCAGTTTTGGGGTTAACAGTGATATCTTTTTTAACCACTATTTTGTTTTGATTTGGAATAGTAATCCTTTGCCCGCAATGATCAGAATCTAGTAAATTTATAATTTCTTTGTGGCTTGGTATAATATCTGTATAAATATTATCTAGGCATGTGGCACTAGTAGGGGTTATTCTTGTGGGCTCCAAAAATAGGTTTACAAGATTGTAGGACTGAAACAGACTTATAATTTTACTACGAGAACCTGAGTTTTCTAATAAATTGACATTAAAATCACCGCAAATGATAACGGACTTGTTTGAGTTACAAATCCTGTCTAACACTTCATCCATTACCTTTTCAAAACAGTCATACAATCCTGATGGGGGTCTGTACACACTTAATACAACAAAATGCTCCAATTCTATACAGGCAATTTCAACTGTACGCTCAACAGATAGGCTCACAATATCGTTACGATCTTTAAATTTGAGCTGGTTACTTACTAAAATTAATGAGCCACCATGTATAGCATTTAATCTGCTGAACGAACTACCAACCTGGTGATTATTAAAATTGAACAAGAACTGGTGGCTTTTCAGCCAATGTTCTGTTATACAAAGAATATCAATACTATTAAAATTCATAAATAATTCTACTTCTAAATCTTTGTTCATAAAACCTTGAATATTTTGATGCACCAGGTTGATACTATTTATTGATTTTAAAGCCTTTTTTGAGTTGCTTTTGCAATTCTGTACAATACAGCTAGAGGTATCCTCTATTGTCTTACTTTCTAATTTAAATTATTAGCAATGTCATTAATTGTTACCAAATTAGTGGCAGAATTATTTATAATGTCATTGCGTTGCTCAAAAGAAGCAAGTTGTTTAGCCAAATTTTTGGCTGTAATTGAAAAAAAATATGATAACGACACAGCTATCTGTCTTTTATAATAGTTAGGCAGATAGTACATAACAATGTTATATCTATCTTTTGTCAAATAGAATTTTTTACTAACATAATTGTTAAAATCAATCAAATGGAACAAGTTATTATTATAAGTCAAGTTATGCATTGTCATATTTAGTTCAAATCTTAAGCTATTTTCTTCCTGTGGCAAACTGTTACTATAAGGGAATGTAAACAACACAACTTTTCTTAAACTAAGGTTGCATAATGTTTTATGATACTGGAGCAGTTCTCCTTTGTTTAGATTTCCCCTATTACCCACAAAAATTAATAAAGTTGTATCCTGGGTAAAGTTACATTTAATAATTTTTTTCATAATATGAGACAAAGAACAACCAGGCATACAGTAATTTATTATTGAGTGTCCCGGATATTCATCTGTCAACAAGTGACCTAAGTCCTTACCAATCTCATCACAAAATAAAACAATGTCATTATTTAAAGTTTGTTTACAAGGTTTATTGGAACTATTAGTAGAAGGAATGATCAAATCAACACAGGGTTGCAGTAAGGAGGTATTGCATGTTGACAATGAATGGTCCGGCGTAAGCACATTGGATGGTGTTAGACAATGCTCACAGTTGTTTTTTTGTGAGTTTACCAGCTCATTCATTGCCAACACATATTCCCTCATTAGGTCTTCAGAGGTATTATATTTGTTGGTCATTGAACAAAGTTTCTCCTGTAGATGGTCAAGTTCAGATTGCAAGGTTTCTGTGTCAATGTTGTACTTCCTAGTACTTTGCTCCAAATTAAAAGAATACATATCTAGTTGTTTAAGCAAATTCAACCTTTCTCTATTCAATTTAACATTTTTTATAAAAAACCTTTGTCTCTTTATCATTTTTTGTGTTTTAACAATGTATTTATTGATTTTAATGTATTTTTTAAGTTTATTTTTACTGGTTACTACCCTCACTGAATTACATGATTGTGATTTATCATCACCGGTTAAATCAATAGTGGGGTTTATGGCAGAAACCATTGACGGGGCAATAGACACCAGCTCATTGAACAGACTTTGATTCAGCGAGGCGGTGATGTTAAGATTTGATGTCTCAAGTTGTGTGATCTGACTTTGAGCCTCATGTAGCTGCTGTTGTAATAAGTGTTTGTGACTAAGAGCTTGTTCATACTCTATGCTACATTGGCTGAACCCGTCCACAATAACCTGGAGCCTATCCCGGGCTTCTATGGCATCAGTGTATTGAATATATAACTGAGCCATTTCATTTTTCAACTTCCTATTCATTTCATTGGCATCAAAGAGCACTCTTTCATTGTCATCCATTTCCTTAATTAGTTGGTCACAGGACTCCCTTGAAGCCTTTAATAGGCTCAAAGCCTCACTGAGTTTGGACTCTTCGAGGCGAGCACGGGCACTGCGAGTCATAATCATGACGAAGGAAGAGAAGACAATTTAGAAGAGAGAGTAGGTAGCTAGTTGAGACAGCAGTTTGAAAAGAGAGTATGTTGCTAGTTGAGACAGCAGTTTGAAAGGGGATTAGTGTAGAGGAAAAATGAAATTTATATAAAGTAAGAAGTTCTGTCACCAAACCAAATTAAGGTTATGTTTACGTTCAAAGGTCATTGGCATCAATAAGTAGCCGTATTACAAGTGAAAAATGTAATGTGTGGTGTAATTAAAGAACGCAAACAAATTAAAAGCAAGTAAAATATTATGTATTGTACCTGTTAACAAGATGACAATGCAAAATTCACTTGAGCCGGTAACTGTCACTGTTTCACAATAAAAATTTTACATCTATTGTATACAATACTAGGAACCTATGTTCATAATTAACATTACAAGACCAGAACATAAAATTAAATTATTTGCCATCTGTCAGCTAGCCACGCCAATATACCAAGAAATATAATAAAAACAAAAAAATATTAATTAAAATGTAGATAAAAACTTACTACCCAAGTAAAAGCCTCCAGGCATAAAGGGCGTGACATCTTAAATTTTTATGCATTGCTGATAAATGATAAATGGTTCACACAGCTGTCACTTGAAGTCACAAATGATAAAACCATCGAAGTAAAATAAATAAATAAGAGTTAATAACAATAACCTGTCAGTAAGCTAATTAAATAAATAAATAAATAAATATCCCTGGACATTTCACACAGCGCCATCTAGTCCCAAGCTAAGCCACCTAATGCTTGTGTTATGGTAACAAGATGGCTGATAAACTACTTATATACATTTTTTTTTTGTAAATACATACATATTATAGATAGAAAAACACCCAGACTCGGAACAAATACATGTAGGTCATACAAATATTTGTTCCGTGCGGGAATCGAACCCGCTACACGCAGCGCAGCAGTCAATCGCTTAACCACTGCGCCAACCGTGCCGTCCAATTCTGGAGAAAGAACATAAACATTGTCTTGCGTTAAATTAGGGCGACCAACTATTCTTATTGTGTAAGTAGTCGTTGATAGAATAGTATGCCTTTGAACAAAGTTTGCTTGAGCTTTTAACGCATTAAAAGGCAAGTCAAGCAAAGAAGAGGGTATCTTGTTTTATAAGGTTATACCAAGTCCAACAAATGAGTTATGAACCTTATGAAGCCGGTGAAAGGGGGCACATAGTTTGTCCTTATTTCTAGTGTTAAAACTATGAATATCAGAGTTTTTAGTGTATAAGTGTAAATTTTGCCTAATATATTATAAGATGTTGGCAAAGATGAATTGTGATGCAACCGTGAGAATACCAACATGTTTAAAAAAATCTCTTAGAGAAACTCTGGCACCTAGCTGGTAAATTGCTCGAACAGCTCGTTTTTGAAAGACAAACATATTTTGTATATCAGCAGCTTTGCCCACACCAGAATACCGTAGGACATAACGCTGTAAAAATAACTAAAATAGACTAAACGAGCTGTATCAACGTCAGTGTATTGTCTTACTTTCCTGACGGCGCAGGCAGCCGAACTGACCCTTCCTGCTAGACTTGATATATGAGATCCCAGATGAAGTTTGGCATCTACTGATAATCCTAGAAAAATTACCAAGCCTACAGTTTCAAGCACCTCATTATCTAAGACGGTGTTGGGTCCTAGATTTCAAACATTCGGTAAGGCGAACTTTACACATTTCGTTTTCTTGGCATTGAGAACTAGGTTATTTGACGTAAACCAATCTGTAACTATTGAGAGTGCACTGTTTAAGAAGAAGAAGTCTTGTTCCTCACATCTGGCTTACCTTTTTATTGGCCAGCTGGAGTGAACATTGACGAGGAACAGTGCTCTCGCCTCATGCTTGCCTTTATTGGCTAGCTTGACTGGAGATTCGCAAGAGAAAACGTGCTCGGAAGAAGGAAGTATTTCAGTAAGATGCTGGTAGGCATCTTGACCGTAGGTACTTCCGGGATTGTCCTGATAACCGTGGAATACCTCTCCACTCCTCATTAGCACCTCAGGACATGTTGACCCCTGGTCGCTACGACACTATGTGCTAGCGACCGTTTTCGGGGTCCATTATTGAGTGTGCAAGTCACCCCCTGCGACTTGCACACTCAATAATGGGCCCCCGAAAACGTTATCCGTGTATATATAAAACATTGATCAGGCAGGGCCATAGTTCTTCCATAGTTATTGGTAACCGGTCCATTTTAGCCACCCAAACTCATAGTCCAAATTTGTACTTTTCCATATCCTGCAATAGTCCTACTCTAACCGGGGGCGGTCCTTGGGTTCACTTGCATAGTGCATACAGGGATAATCGTCGGGTGGTGCCACATTTCAATAAAATTTCCTAAGGGGCCTCTGCGAGTTGGCTTCGGCCCCTCGTACGCCTTCCAAAGGACCGGGACCCCATCGGTCTCGACATACAATAAAATAAAATAAAAAATATCAAAAACATCTTAGTACAATTTACTAAAATAACTGAAATATTCATCGGAAAATTCCATAAAATTATTTTACTGAAATATTTTTGATACAATTTTCGCTTAGTTATGTATGAATGAAAAAAATATTTTTATTTCGCAGAATATTATTTATGAAGCGGATTTAAAGTGCCACTATAAAAATTAGTTCAAAATTATCATATTTTAAGTGAGTCTGTCAGGTTTTAGGTCAAGTGAATGTTTTATATTTTACTTTTTTTACAAAACATTAGCTGGTTCTTCAACTCTACACCCTACATTTCCATTATAAAAAATGTAAAGTTTTCATTCTTAACGATGATTTTTTCACTCGCATCACGTCCTTGGGAGCTGTTCTCTTCAACTATTCAGCACGGGGTAGGGAGGGGGTTCCGTGAACACTCTCGGAATAAGTAAGCTTTGGTTGTTGTTGTTTTGTTAATGAAGGTCATGCGGAACCCCGAAAATGTGTGGTTGGACGATTAGATGACACGTAGCAAGACTCATTGCAAAGGACGCGAGCGACCGGTTGCAAAAGAAAACGTTACCGTTAGGAAGTCTTGCTTTTAACATAAAGAGGAAAACAACAGTTCTCAAGAATGTAGAAACTTAAATTTATGTAAAAGTTGTTTTAATACTCACAGCAGACGATTACACTCTACTAACATCATTCCCAAGACTAAATAGAAAAGTAAATTACCAACTACATACATAACAGCAAACGGTTTAAGTACTAAAGTACTTAACAACAACACACTACTTTCGGCATCCCATAACAATGAGCGGTCCCGTACTGACCCAGTTCATTCCATCCCTAATATAAAAAATAAACTGAGGGCTGTCTGTGTAGAACAGCGTGATAATCGGGACTCTAGCGCACGGTTGTTTCCGTCGGGACACGAACATTTCCGAAAAATAACGAGAGTGTAGTGTTATTGTCAAGTTAGGGTTCACGAGTGTTACTTTTTATTATCTTGTCTACCACACGAAACCCGCTGCATTGCTTAGTATAGGATGGCGAACTCGGGAGTGGGAACAAAATTATAACTAGGTATATTATTAAGGCTTGGCAATTTCATATGGTAAAAAACATCTGCCAAATCTCCGCCTTCTTAATATTTGAAAATGCAATCGCTTGTCATCGTGTTTTTCATGATGTTTTTGCATAACTAAAACAAGTCAGCACCTCTCACAAAATGCTCAGAGATCAAAATTCAGCATTCGTTACCTTTAATGATTTGTTCAAAAAAATTTACCGTTTTTCAATCCGTTTAAGAACGGAGCGTTGAAAAACCACCAAATCGTTCCAGAGACAAAAAGTTTGAAACGTTAAGGCATAGTCACTGAATGTCCATAATTATCTTTCATAAAGGCGTATTCGTCGCCATTTAAAGCCAACTATAATGTGAGAGATCTAAAAGCCTTAATAGCACATTGTACTAGTAATAAATGTGAAATATGAACTGGGAGTTTTTCTTTCTTCCCCAAATTGGCCTGAGCTGGTAGTTTGTGTCTATTATTGCTTCCATTTCTAGATCAGCAGATAAACAATATACGATAATGTCCGCCACGCCTAGGATGTAAACACGCCCGGACGATATTGATTATACAAACACCCAATTATTACCTCCATTGTCTGCGCAATTAGTACGTGGAAACAATTCGGTGGTCACCGACGAGCAATGGATGCGGAACCGTTAGGACCACTGTTGTTTGTAAACAAGCGAGTAGATTGGATTAGTAGTTTTAGTACGAAACAACATTATTGGGACGTGATAATACAAATAAGTTTGGTTTATAGCCGTTGTCCGCGCAAGCGAATAATTTGGTCCTTCCGTCCTAATGAGCGCGTACAAAAGGTTTCAAATACAATTCATGAGGTAAACAATGCTCCTAATGCGATCAGGACTGAATCGATTTATTTACTTAATGTTCTGTAATGTGTGTTATTTGGAGTTGAGTCCGCTTCTGTCGGGACCTGTTTCGCTGAGTATTTCGTGCGATGTATATAGTGCACTTGGACTGGTGGTAAGGCAATTTACTAGTTCTCGTTCGACTGTATATTGTTTTGACCACTTTCCACAACATCAGGAACAGTATTCCTGATGTTGTATAGTGTTGATGTCTTTTTACTTTGGGTAAAAACTATCTAATGCTGATTTTCCAAAGTCTTCAACAAAAAGCTGATCGTCAACTTAAATGGCCTTTATCTATCTCATAAAATAATATTCGAACCAAAAAACAAACGGAACACATGTGTCTCACAGATTAACCACAAACAATAGCGGAAACTCGAAATATTCGAATCTTAGTATCACCATCTAAACCTGCCCGTCCATCACAAGCAACATTAGCGCAGTCACTCAGCGCGGGTGGCACCGCCGCACTCGGGTACTACCCCCGCGACTTCAGATAATCCCTGTATCAGTTCGTGCCGTAATAGGTGTTAGTTGATCACCAGCTCCAGGAGGGTAGCGCGCCATTTAAGACCAAACGTTACCTGCCTTTGTTTATACACGATTATTTAGCGAAAAATCTAAAGTAATTCGGATTCGACCCTTTTAGCATTCAATTTAGTAGCGGGTCCCCGACAAGAAAAGATGACGGCTTACGGCAAAGAAATGTGTCCGTCACGGGACACAGATGTGAAAACAGCAGGAAAGGATTGTGATGGCATATGAGTGTCATGCCGTTTGCCGACACCCCATACGAGTCGATCTTACCCACAAGATTACATGTTTTACATATCACAAAAATCCAAAAAGACTAGTGTGGATGCCTGAGAAGCAGTGTTGTTGCTTGACTTTCAGGGGCTGTCCAGGAATAGATTAGGTAGGTAGGTGTATAGTTTGCTGAGAAAAAGTTTCAGGAATTCCCATGATGAGACGACCGCGAGATAACTAATTCTCACGACCATGAGATTATTCTGTTATGACCTTTAGATTGACGTACCCAATATTGTATCACATCGAAATGACTAACGAAGAACTATTGTAATTGTAACCTTCACGAATATACATTTAAGTTATATAGGTTATTTTGGTGAAAATATCTGAACAAACGTTTCATCTAATAATACAACCTGTATAAAGGCGTAGCGTTGATTAAACTGTCACTTTATGGAACTTCAAGTAGTTCCGTAGATTGAATTCTATTCCAAACGATGTTGATTAGATGAAGTGTCTTAGTTATGACGGCTCGCTAATTAAAAATATGATGTTTTTTGATCTAAAAACGACAAAGATATTATTCGTTGCTATTTATTTTTATTTTCCGGAATAGTGGACGTGACAATATAAATAAATTATATAATACCAGGAATAAAATATAAATAAATTATTATTTGGGGCACAGTTTTAATGTTTGTTATGACAGGAGAGAACAGAACAGAGACTGTGTTGATCATAACAAAACAGCCCTTTTGCGCAAAAGCATCTATTAAATGGCTCCAGTTATATATTATACTAGCTTCTGCCCGCGGCTTCGCCCGCGTGGATGTCGGAAATTTACCCAAGGGAACGTGCTAACAGGATAAAATGTATGTGCTTCCCCAGAATGCCATCTATGTCGCGGGACCTTTGTGGCTAATTACAATAGAAAACCAATTGTGTCTCATTAGTGGTGATTAAGAGGGTACCTATATGATTTCTTTACCTAAGTACCTAACTAATTTAAAAAAAAAACTCAATAACAGAAAATTAAATACCTACCTACATAGATAAACCTATTTCTGATGATAACTAATCTAAACTCAATAAATAACCAAAATCCCTAAAAACTAATATTTATACGAATGACTAAACCTACCTAACAGTATTATAAAATAACCTACGGTCACTACGTACACTATCAAATATACTACCTATACTTTAAAATTAAAATCTATACCTACGACTCATATAAAAATAAACCTAAATAACTCTAAAAACTAAAAGGAATAAAAATGAACTCCACTGCGGGTGACCCAACCTACGACAAACTTAGTATTTGCGGTTGGTACAGTACAGACAGTGGTAATCGGGTATAGGGATCGAACCGCAAAATTAAGTTTGTTTTTTATTGTATATACTTTTCCGGGATAAAAAGTACCCAGTGTGGTGCCCAGGATATTAAAGAATAATTATACCAAGTTTCATCGTAATCGAACCGGTAGTTTTTGCGTGATGCCTGAACAAACAGACAGACAGACAGACCGACAGACAGACAAAAATTTTTTTAATTACATTTTTGGGTTCGGTGTCGGTCTAGTAACACCCCCTGCCATTTATTTTTTTGAAATTTTCAATGTACAGAATTTTCACTTCTACAGATTTATTATAAGTATATAGATTATAATAAAATTCCACGAGAAATAAAGATTCTTAATGTCATAATGTTTAAAAAGAAACTCAAACAATTTTTAATCAAAAACTGACATGACTGTTTGTTCATTTGACTTTTGGTATTATTCTTAAATGTTGTTGACTAATTACAATTTTAATTTATCTATATATATATTTGACATCTACTGTTATGCACTTGAATTTTTTAAATTATTTTGTACTAGCTTCTGCCCGCGGCTTCGCCCGCGTGGATGTCGGAAATTATCCACGGGAACGTGCTAACAGGATAAAAAGTATGTGCTTCCCCAGGATGCCATCTATATCTATGCCAAATCAGAAGTTCAGTGGTTTAGGCGTGAAAATGTAACATACAGTTTCAAGTTCAAATCCTCCCCTTAAAAACCGAATTACCCGTTTTTGTCCCGTCAGTGGTAAATTTTCGACAACTTTACATATTTATTATTAATTATTTTCTGTCAAAAGTATCAATACTGCATTTCGAGTTACTCAGACCGCGCATTCAATTTCTTCGACATAAACTTAACACCCCTATATCCCCCTTTGAGGGGTAGTTTGGAAAAACTTATAATGATAAACTTTATTACTTACTTAGGCAAATTTCAAGTTTATTAACTAAATGAATAAGATTTTTCATATAAACTGTATCCCCGCTTTTAACCCCCACCAAAAATCGTTTGAGATGTATTCATAACTTGACTCAAAGATTATTTATACTAATTTTCGAGTTAATCAAGCCATGCAGTAAAATCCTCCCCTGAAAAATGGACTACCCCATTTCAGCCCGTCAGGGGTAGATTTTCAAAAACCCCTGATACACATTATTCTTTACTTTCAATATTAGGTATAAATACTGAGTTTCGAGTCAACCGGACTGCGTGCTAAAATTCTTCCATACAAACTTTGAAACCCCTCAATCCCTTATTAGGGGGTAGTTTAGAAGAAAAAAAACTGACAATCTTCATAATTTATTTAGATAAATATTCGTGCTAAGTTTCAAGTTTATTAACTCAAGGAATAAGATTTTTTATACAAACTTTCATCCCCTATTTTATCCCCTTGGGGTAGAATTTATCAAAATCCTTTCTTAGCAGATGCCTACGTCATAACATCTACCTGCATGCCAAATTTCAGCCCGATCCCTCCAGTGGTTTGGGCTGTGCGTTGATAGATCACTATGTCAGTCAGTCAGTCAGTCACCTTTGAGTTTTATATATTTAGAAGATACTTTTCCGGCATAAAAAGTACCCAGTGTGGTGCCCAGGATATTAAAGAATAATTATACCAAGTTTCATCGTAATCGAACCGGTAGTTTTTGCGTGATGCCTGAACAAACAGACAGACAGACAGACAGACAAAAATTTTTTTAATCACATTTTTGGGTTCGGTGTCGGTCTAGTAACACCCCCTGCCATTTATTTTTTTGATATTTTCAATGTACAGAATTTTCACTTCAACAGATTTATTATAAGTATGTATATATATAGATTATTAGGAATGTTTTATTATTATACTTTAATTTTATTTTTTTGTTACTTAATCATTATTTTTAATTTGAATACATATGTAATTTTCCGTACACAATTAGAGAAGATAAATTTAACTATAATTATGTACCTAAGTTAAATTCATTCACTGATTTATAATTACATCTATTGTACCTATAACTTACAAATAAATATTTCTGATTTCTGACTGATGTATTAACAACTAGGAGTCGAACTTTATCATTAATATTGACATTTAATAATTTTTGACATTTTCAATTATTCTGACCTAGATTATATTTTTAATTTTTTCGACATTTTTTAAACTAAATAATTCCTCCTTTAAATCTGACATCACTCAATTTTTTTAATAATATTATTTAATTGTTGTAAATGATTTTGCATGATTTTCAGACGTCTTTAATTTTTTATTTTGAAACTCGTAATGTTGAGCTAGATGCACACTATATTTGTAGGTACGCCTCCTGGCATAACATAGCGTTCTGTTCACCAAACTCAAGATCTGTATTTCTTTACCTGTGTTAACAAACAAAAGTAATTTTAATTGATTTGATTTGAGATACTACAGGTCCAATTTTATTTCTTCGAATTGTACTTTGATTGAACGTATTAAAATTTACGATGTGAATAATCACTTAATAGTAAGTGATTATTCACATCGGCCATAGGGCCATAACCGGTTATCATGAAAATTAATCAGTAATGTTATAAGAAGTTAAATTGAAGCTTATTAGATGCTATCAATAGTTGCTCACACAACACAACACAGCACCTGTCAACTGCCCTGTATGTCACAAACAATACTGTTGGTACAACTTCTAACAAAGCCAACTCACCTCTTACGAGCCCCTATCACACACAGCCTGTAACTACCCACATTGTACATAAGTACGTACAGCCGAACGAGCTTTTTGGTTTACTTGCAAAAATATTCATCTTTCCACTGTCACTGCCAATTAAAATTTTTGTTGTGTGCGTATTAACTTGTAAATCTTATACAATTACAGTGACATACTTATAGGTGAGATGTAAAATAACTGACTATTCAGTACACTCACAAGTCACAGTAGTGTTTACAAAGAAATGAATAATTTGATTTGATTGAAAAGTAGTTACAACTAATGCAAGATTCGCAGATGACTGAGATGCACTGGAGTGTATATGTAGTGCTGTTCTACAAATGATGGGGCGATTCTGGGCTGACTCTATTGAGATTGTCATCGACACGCTTGAAAGCAGACTGTTGCAAGTTAGCTGCAACTATACCAAATAATTTGTTCAGCTGTACCTACTCATATAATAAACTCCTAAAATACGGGTGATCGGTATCAGCGCACAATATATCAAAAAGGTAGCTCCCAGTAACTCATACTCTAAAGATAATTTGAAAACGAACAAAAGGGTTAAATTTATAGAGTGCGTGCTCCACTGAAAAGCTTTATTGGCGAAATTCCTTTGAAATAGCGGCATTAGTCGCGTGTCGGTAAACACGCTAAGGCCGTATGCCGACGGACGGAGAATTATAACTTGATGCAGTCAGGTTGCAAATTCTCGAAAAAGTTTAGGCGCTGTGAAATGGGAAATGTCTAAATAAAAAATCACTATCAAACAGCTTCTGTCCAGTGCACGGGTGACCGCTGGCAAAAAGACAAGAGAAATGTTGCCTCAAATACCGTTGAAAAGGATCAAAGGAAAAAAATATTGAACCAAATTCTACATAATTATCATTTCGGTAGCGATATGTTCGTTGAAATTAATTAACAAGTATATTTGGACAACGCGTTCAAATACCGGGGTTAGCTCTCTGAAAATACATGAAAATCAAATTCACACAAGTACGAATTGAGCATATTATTAATTATTTTATTATACTATAATATGTTGCTCTCAAACAGGATACCGAAAACAATAAAATATGCGTTAGCAATTAGATATTACTATACTAATTTTTAATTTGTGAATTCTATCTTCAGCAATTGAGAATTTGAGAAAAAGCTCATGACAATAATATAAATTCCGGTTGTGTTCCTTCCATACAACAAATTGCTGGTGTCCGTGGCTTCAAGCACCGCAATGCATCTTGCATTGGCACCGGCCACAGCTAAGTTCAATTCGTGCAGGAAAACAAATAAACCTGCTCTCACACACATAAACTATGGTTACAGTGAAATAGAAAGAAATCGAATCACCTTGTTGTGCAATAAACCGTAGAAGCAAGAGTTAACACCATACCATTGGACATTAAAGTTAGATTAGCAAAACAGTACTTCACTTAAGTACTATTTTTCTAATTTAACTTTAATGTTTTTTTTATTTTTTCTAACCGTTTAAATATGCAAAACTGAATTATTTCTTTAAAATTACTTGTAACATAACATAATCAGTCTTCGTACGTTACTGAGTATATTCGACCTGAGACTCTCTAAGTCTAAAACGTCATATTATAATGGTTAATTAAGTACCTATTAAACCAACTTGAATACTAAAAGACCCATTACATAAGTTACTTTACTAAATAAGAACAGACAGAGAAGTCCTCACGTCTTACCCCAACTAGTAAGAAACCGTTTAATTTGCTAACATTACGAGCCGGTGTCATCATAAATTAGTTAGAGACGCGAGATTTAATACATTGTGGCAGTGTAATAAAGTGGAGGAGCCGCAGCCGTGCCGCGAGCGGCGAGGCGCGGCACGTGCCGGACGAGCTGATGAGGAAATGTCGGCTCTATTAGAATGTAAGTATGTTGGAGGAGACCACAATATTATTCATAGTTCCCGCTGACGCAAGAGAACATGAGAGAGTTATGAAGTGCATTGCAGACACTTTTGGAAAGAAGGAATGAAAAATGTTATTTGGCCCAGTAAAAATATTAAAACTAGCGTGAAATGATAACGGCTGCATAAAATTGATAAAAGGGAAATATTAACGGTCGTTACGGGTTAGTCAGAAGCCCGGAAATCTAACAACCAGTCTTGGTCAGATAGACAGTCGATCCATGTAAAATATTGGTATTCAGGTGCATCTGGTTAAACTGGAAGCTGACCCCAACATAGTTGGGAAAAGGCAGACTGATAGTGAGTTGAATAAGTCACGATAGCTGGTAGTCCACCTGACACTATCTTATCGTTGTCAATGGAAACAGTTCAACTACAAAGTCAAAGGGTCGTTCAACTACAGACGCGGGTGTTACTCTGCTGCGACACATATTTGACGCATAGGAGAAATTGCAAAATGCTATTGGAGTTTTCTGTGATCTCTCCAAAGCTTTTGATTGCGTGCACCGTGACACGCTTTTGCGTAAGTTACGTCATTATGGTGTCCGAAACGAGGCTCTCAACGTAATAATTTCTTATTTACATAATAGGGTCCAATGTGTAGATGTTAATGGCACGAAATCTTCCGGGCTACCAGTTCAGTTAGGTGTTCCGCAAGGCTCAATACTGGGTCCATTCTTGTTCTTAGTATATTATATCAATGATTTACCATTCCATCTGAAGGGCATCTGTGACGTTGTACTGTTTGCAGATGATACCTCTCTTATTTTTAAAGTAGACAGGAATAGACAAGATTTTGACGACGTAAACAGTGCACTCTCAATATTTACAGATTGGTTTACGTCAAATAACCTAGTTCTCAATGCCAAGAAAACTAAATGTGTAAAGTTCGCCTTACCGAATGTCAGAAATCTAGGACCCAACATCGTCTTAAATAAATAGGTGCTTGAAACAGTAGGCTCGGCAATTTTTCTAGGACTAACAGTAGATGCCAAACTTCAGTGGGGACCTCATAAATTAATTCTAGCAGGAAGGCTCAGTTCGGCTGCCTACGCCGTCAGGAAAGTAAGACAATACACTGACGTTGATACAGCTCGTTTAGTCTATTTTAGTTATTTTCACAGTGTTATGTCCTATGGTATTCTGCTGTGGGGCAAAGCCGCTGATATACAAAATATATTTGTCCTTCAAAAACGAGCTGTTCGAGCAATTTACCAGCTAGGTGCCAGAGTTTCTCTAAGAGATTAAAGATATTGGTATTCTCACGGTTGCATCACAATTCATCTTCGCCAAAATCTTATATATTAGGCAAAATTTGCACTTGTACACTAAAAACAGTGATATTCACAGTGTTAACACTAGAAATAAGGACAATTAAACTACGTGCCCCCTTTCACCGGCTTCATAAGGTTCATAACTCATTTGTTGGGCTTAGTATAACCTTTTCTAACAAGATACCCTCTTCTTTGCTAGACTTGCTTTTTAATGCGTTTAAAGCTCAAGTAAAATCCAACCTTTATTCCATCAACGACTACTTACACGATAAGAATAGTTGGTCGCCCTAATTAACTCAAGACAATGTTCGTGTTCTTTCTACAGAATTAGCTTACTGACAGGTTATTAGTATTACATTATTTATTTATTTTACTCCGATGGTCCTAGTTTTTCATCTGTGACTTCAAGTGACAGCTATGTGACCAGAACCCAGCTATGCATAAATAATATGTAAGCTGTCACGCCCTTTATGCCTGGAGGCTTTTATTTAGGTAGTACGTTTTTATTTACATTTTAATTAATTATTTTTCAGCTTGAGTACGTATAGTTTTTATTATATTTGTTGGTATATTGGCGTGGCTAGCTGACATATCGCATGTAATTTAATTTTATGTTATGTGCCTTACGCCTACGCCTAGTAACGCCTAGTATTGTATACAATCAAGTATCAAGTATTTTCTAACTGACCAGACAGCTGTGCTGCTGGGGAGTTTGTTGCGCCACTTCTTCTTCCCAGCGATAGCACTAGGAAGTGGTGAAGGGCGGGCGTTTTTGGGGGACTGTCTTTTGTAATTTTGACGTTCGAAAAGTGCTGATTCTCAGCCTAATTTGAGTAAATGACTTTTGATTTTGAGTTCAATTCATAAGACCAAAATGTAATTTTTAAGTAAATTTCAGTATGCTTGTAAACTAGCACTTTACTTTAAAACATTGAAGTACCAGTGCTTTCCAACCAACTAAATAAATTTAACTTTCCCTATTAAACACTATTCAGATATAGAAGCTACTCAAAACATTGCGAGTACATGCAAATGTTGATTAAATACCGAAAAATAATAAAACTTTCGTCCGAACTCAAACTACCTCACTGAAATATGTAAGAAGTAAGCTGATCGACCGCGAGCCCGAACACGCGGCGCTCTAGAAAGGGTAATTACTTCGCAGAAACAGCTAACTACCACACTTCAAATGTAAATGAATCGCCGAATTTAAATCAAAATGCGTTTCTTAGTACTGGGCGCAGATCTCATAGAAATAAGGAAGACTTCGTTTTGGAGTTGATCTCATAAAAATATTATTTTACACGTAACACAAAAAAATAATCAAATAGACTTGTAGAGAAATTTATGACACTAAAAAAAACTAGGTTACTAGTAACTACAGCAAGTTCTGCGATTCTGTCACAACTCATCTGTAAATTACATTAAAATCTATATTTATATAAAATTCAAAGTCCTGACTGACTGACTGACTGACTGACTGATAGATCAACGCACAGCCTAAACCGCTGGTCCTAGAGACATGAAATTTGGAGGGTGTGTTCTTCGTAAAGAGTAGGCATCCACTAAGAAAGGATTTTTCGAAATTCCACCCCTAAGAGGGTGAAAAGGGGGGAATTCGTTTGTATGAAAAATCTTATACCATGAGTTAATAAACTTGAAACTTGGCACGAATACTTATCGAAATAAATTATGAAGATTGTCAGTTTTTTTTTTCTTCTAAACTACCCCTAATAAGGGATTGGGGGTTTCAAAGTTTGTATGGAAGAATTTTAGCGCGCTGTCCGATTTACTTGAAACTCAGTATTTATACCTAATATTGAAAGTAAAGAATAATGTGTATCAGGGTTTTTTGAAAATCTACCCCTGACGGGCTGAAATGGGGTAGTAAATTTTTCAGGGGAGGATTTTACTGCATGGCTTGATTAACTCGAAAATTAGTATAAATAATCTTTGAGTCAAGTTATGAATACATCTCAAACGATTTTTTTTTAAATTCCACCCCTGTGGGGGTGAAAAGCGGGGATACAGTTTATATGAAAAATCTTCTTCATTAGGTTAATAAATTTGAAACTTTTCAAGAATACTCGCCTGAGTAAGTAATAAAGTTTATCATTATAAGTTTTTCAAAACTATCCCTCAAAGGGGGATATAGGGGTGTTGAAGTTTGTGTGGAATAATTTGAATGTGCGGTCCGATTAACTCAAAACTGAGTGTTTATACTTAAGACCAAAAATAAAGAGTAACATGTATCAGGGTTTTTCGAAAATCTACCCCTAACGGGTTAAAAAGGGGTAGTTAATTTTATAAGGGAGGATTACAATGCGTGGCTTGATTAACTCGAAAAATGGTATAAATAATCTTTGAATCAAGTTATGAATAATCCCAAATGATTTTTCAAAATTCCACCCCTGTGGGGGTGACAAGCGGGGGATACAGTTTATATGAAAAATCTTATTCATTTAGTTAATAAACTTGAAACTTGGCAAGAATACTTGCCTAAGTAAGTACCTAATAAAGTTTATCATTATAAGTTTTTCAAAACTACCCCTCAAACTTAACACCCCTACCCCACCCGGGTAGGGGTGTTAAGTTTGTGTGGAAGAAATTGAATGCGCGGTCCGAGTAACTCGAAACTCAGTATTGATACTTTTGACAGAAAATAATTAATAATAAGTATGTAAAGTTGTCGAAAATTTACCACTGACGGGACAAAAAGGGGTAATTCAGTTTTTAAGGGGAGGATTTGAACTTGAAACTGTATGTTACATTTTCACGTTTCACGCTTAAACCACTGAACTTCTGATTTGGCATAGATATAGATGGCATCCTGGGGAAGCACATACATTTTATCCTGCAGGGTAATTCTCGTAATTTTAAGAACGTTCACAGTCTGATCTCAGTCTCAATCTGTCAAAAATACGTCTAATTTCCCTACATTTTGACAAGTTTTTGACATTTGTTTGTCGCCGAGATGAGACTGCGACTAGATTTTGAACGTTTTAAATTACGGGAATACGGGCCCAGTTAGCACGTTCCCGTGGGATAATTTCCGACATCCACGCGGGCGAAGCCGCGGGCAGAAGCTAGTGCTTATATATTAGGGGTTAAAGTATGAAATTGCCGATTTGTACTGAAAAATTAAAATTCGTTTTTTTTTTATTTAACATAATATTTATTTTATCAAAATAATTACCATTATTATATGTATATACATTGCTGCCATCATTCTAATAGGAATGTCATTTATGCCTTTGCGATAGAACTCTCGTGATCTAGATTCGACAAACTGTGTGAAAGCATTTTGGACTGCTTCCTGAGAAGAAAACTTTTTATCACGTAGAAAATTGCCCAAATCACGAAAAACATGGTAGTCCGTTGGAGCAAGGTCTGGCGAATACGGAGGGTGACGAATGGTTTCTAATTGCAGTTCCTGTAGAGTTAAAACGGTTTCGTGCTGTATGAGGTCTCGCGTTATCATGGAGCAATAATGGTGAAGATCGATTCATGAGTCTGTTTCACTGCTAGTTTTGCTATCATTGTTCGGAGTTCGGCACAGTAGACATCTGCCGTTATTGCTTGACCAGATCGGAGAAAGCTATAGTGAATAACACTATGCTGAGACCACCAAACAGTTACCATTATCTTTTTATTGGTAAGCTTTAGGACACTGTTGCGGCGTTTGATCTGGGGTCAGCCATTGCATTTTTCGCTTACGGTTATCGTAAAGAATCCACTTTTAATCACATGTCACAATTCGATCCAATATTCCTTCATTTCTGTATCGATTCAACAAGGCAACACAAGTTTCAACACGCGTTTCTTTTTGCAGATGAGTCAAATCATGAGGCACCCATTTCTCATATATGTTTTTTATTTTATTGATTTGACGCAAATGAGTCAATATTGTTGGTAAGGTAAGGTTTAACCATGCCGCTAATTCCTGGGTAGTTTGGCTCGGATCGGCTTCCACCATGTCGTTCAATTCACTGTTATTCACCTGTGTAGGCGGTCTTCCACGTGGTTCGTTCTTCAAACCAAAGTTTCCATCACGAAAGCGTTTAAACCGAAATCGCACGGTGCGTTCATTAGCAGTCCCCTCTTCAAACGCAACATTGATATTGCGAGCTGTTTCTGCCGCGTTAGCTCCGCGTCGGAACTCGTATTAAAATATAACTCGAATTCGAAGTATCCATTTTTCTTGTCTAAGCTGAATAAAAAGACAACTGAAAGTCGATAATCCAATGTTGCACATTTTTTTTAATAAGAACTTCTTGGGTACCATGTGAAAAAAGTTCCACTCAAAAATCTCAAACCATGAAGGTTCTATGTCAATTCGAAGTACATAATACAATAAAACGGCAATTTCATACTTTAACCCCTATTACAACATATAACACAACCAACTATGTAAACTAGGCACTAAGCAAAGTGACTAACTATACTCGTACAAATAAATACAAAAACAAAAGGACACTAGGACGCTGTCATCCAGAAACATGGCCAGAAGACTGGCAGTATTGCCACGCTGAGTGGCAATGCTCATTTTATGGCCAAAGAAAGAGCCAGCCCTTTAGTCACGTGAAGTCTCGACCAATGGGCGAGAAATTTCCTTAAACAGGAGACCCGCACTCGGGCCTCGTCAACTTAATTATTATATAGCGAACACTGTGAAAACACCCACAGTTAACAGTAGAATAAGTGGTTAACACAGAAGCCAGGCAGAGGTAGTCTCCTTCAGTATTACTTACTGCAATAATCGATTACCGTTTACGTGTCATTTATTGTCAGGTCCCACGTTCACAAGACCAGAACAAACTGAAATGACACGACGTCTGTAAAAAGCGTCAGTTAGAACAAAGGTATAGAACAGGCATGTTGGATAAACGAATATCTGGGCTTGCACACAGACTTGTTTTTTTGCAGAATGGCACAGAGCAGCACAATCTAGAACGATGCGGTTTTGTATTCTTTGTTGAGCCTTTCATTTCCTTTGTAAAAATGTAATTTATTCTCTTTGTTACATGATTATAATATATCAGATTCTGATTTAAAGCAATCATAGGAATTATTCGTTGTGTCGTGATTGTTGGACAGGAAATGCTGAAAATAGATTCGTCTATAATTAATCTTAGTCAACCTTTCACTCGCGTTTCTAAAAGTTCCTAATGAATAAAGAACTGCTAACTAAACTGGAAAACTACATTTAGTAGTTGAATTTCAAGACAAACTTAGTTCCTCGACAGCTAAAGAAGTGTCGCCGTCGCACAGAGGTCTGAAAATCGAGCTCCATACTCATAGAAACTTATAGTCAGGAATTAAAAAAAACATTGTAATGTCTCTGGTATACCGCCCTATATGTGATATTAACGTATGGATGATAGTAGCAGCTCCACGCGTGAGAAAAAAAAAGTTTTGTGTTTTTTTTTTGTATGGGAGAAAACACTTAAAGTACATTTTTTTTAAATTGAATGGAAATGAAGGGCTAGGGCTCACACGACGTATTATACCATACACGATGATCTAGGTGACATCCAATTCATGCACCTTAGGATGCCACTTTGCGCCTAGCAAAGTTTGGAAATTTTGAATTTTCGACATGTTATTTTTCAAATATTTGACGTGTTTAAATGAAGTTGTCGATCGATTTACTTATAATATCGTTAGTTTATAGCCTACTAATGAGTTTTATGATGAGAATAATTAAAGACGATATTGATTAAATATTTTTTTATTTACAAAATTGCATTTCAAGAACTAAGTAACTCATTTGTTAATCACCTTGATTATGGTTGAGTTATAATTAGATACTAATGACATAAGCATTAACCTCTATAGTACACATAAAAACTACTGCTAACAGAGAGTATCTTCGCCCTCATCAGAATCATCTAAATCCGAATCCCCGAGCTCGATTTTCAGACCATTGTGCGTCGCCCTGACTAAATCGATCTTGAATTATGCACGTCTGCAAAGTTTAGCGAGCCGATGCTTCAGTTAGCTGCAAACTTACCCGCTACATATTCACTACATCCAGTCCAAACTCCGGCTCAACGTCGAAGCTTTGACATCGGCTTACACTCGGTGAACAGATTATTTGTATGATATCTGTAGACTGAATGCATCTCAATGCCATTCACTGATACGACTGAATTATACTAAGCAGATTCTATTACACATTTAACGCGAATTCCCAGAATATACCTCATCAATGTTGACAGAAACTATTAATGCCACTGCATACTAACACTCAAAGCAAATTGCGTGAATAATGGATTAGTCTCCCCCTCATTGTTACTAAGAAATGCGCCAATGTTGTGTGTATACAAGTCGTACTACAAGCTTCAACATAAATACGATAATATTCTGTTTTCGAAACAAGTAATTCTCTCTCTATCATTATTAATTCTCGATATTATTCACCAACTCGTAAGACTGTCTCACATGATATGGTTAGTGGCCTGTATGATTCCATGTATCTCTAACTATTACCAGTGATATATTGTGTAGGTGTACCAAACCGTACCTATGTACAATGTAAGGCGTCCCAGAGGACTGGCTGGACAGGTGTGGCGCAGATTACATTACGCCTGACTTTGTGGATCGGACGCGGGGTTCCCAAATGAAGAACATTATCATGAATCATAGTAGCACGTAACATAGAAAGAAAGAAAATACGTTTATTTGCGGTAAACATGACGCAAAAAAGAACATAAAAAACAAATAAAGAAAAAAACAATAAGAAATGGTTGACATGCGTCACATCCACGCAAAACGGCTTTTTTTTAAATTATTTTTTCAAAAGTGTATAAATATAACACATAAAAATCTGCCAAACTGCAAAAACAGTTTGTCGGCAGTCTGTTGTTCTCGTTTCACAATATTATCATTATAATTTCTATTTTTACTCTATACTAACATTTACAAAAATGGGAAGTGAGTGTATGTACATAAATAAACACATTGTACAGATTGTACACCTATGGAAAATTGCTATTGCCCACAGATACAAAATCAGCTATGGACACAATGATAGGTAATGTTTTTTAAGAACATTTTTAAGCTGGTTTTTCGATTTGACATGCGCTATCAGTTGTGAGGGTAACTCATTCAATAACGACGGTACCGCATATTTTCTTGTGCGCTTACCAAAGTAATTTGTGACCTTAGGAACGACAAGTGTCTTCTTTTTAGATAAACGAGTTGGGTACATATGCCTACGCTCCTCCTTGTGATCTTCGTTATTGAATTGTTCAGTTAAGATATTTAGTTTACTTTTGATATGGACCGGAAGTACTTTACAAATTTTAAACAGTTCTTCATAGTTTTTATTTAAGTTTTTCTTCGTTTTTTTATCTACAAGTAATTTAAGTAGCCGTATCTGCAAGATTTTTATTTTCTTAAATGTGGGCTATCGCTCAGCATTATGCTGTAGTAAAACAATTATTTTTATTTTTAAAGCAAACAGAGGGTCAATTCTCGCAATTTTAAGACCGTTCACAGTCTGATCTCAGTCTCAATCTGTCAAAAAATACTTCTAATTTCCCTACATTTCGACAAGTTTTTAACATTTGTTTGTCGCTGAGATGAGACTGCGACTAGATTTTGTAGGTTTTAAATTACGAGAGCCTTCAGTTATTAGGACGCTGTACTGGTACAGCGTACTTAAAGCAACATAATACAATTTAATTTAAATGTGATATAAACAAACAGCAATAAGATAAGAGATAAGATAAGAGAGAGATAAGATTTTACTAACACTATATGGATCAATGGTCTGAAATAAATAAATTATTATTATCTAAAACTAATAATCTATACTAATATTATAAAGAGGAAAACTTTGTTTGTTTGTTTGTATCTAATGAATAGGCTCAAAAACTACAGACCGATTTAAAAAATTCTTTCACCATTCGAAAGCTACATTATCCACGAGTAACACACGAAAAATATAGAAGTCAGAGTCACGAAAGGTGCAGACGCCAGCAGGTCAAGCTACCCGAAACTGTCAAATTTTCCGAATCAAACTTGTACCTTAATGCTTCAGCGATAAAGATGAAAATCTATTAAAGAAATTTGACAGATTGTAGTAGATTGATGTGCAGCTGGCATCTGTACAAAGTAGAAGAATACAACTTAAATAAATAATAAGATTATTGGAATTGATCACTAGTTATAGGTACCTATATTATAACATCAAATGACTACATAACAAAGGGCTTAAAAAAATTGTACTTGGTTCCGTGGTTAATTAATAACAGCCGCACAGGTCGATCGATCAGGTTAAGATACGCTTGCCGCGGTTGGTCTGTGGACCATCTTTCATTCAAGGATCTTTGACAGTCGTTACGGATAGTCAGAAGCCCGAAAGTCTGACAACCAGTCTTACCAAGGGGTATCGTATTACCCAGTAACTGGGTTGTGGACGTCAGATAGGCAGTCGCTCCATGTAAAATACTAGTATTCAGCTGCATCCGGTTAGACTGGAAGCCGACCCCATAGTTGGGAAAAGGTTAGGCGGATGACTCGTTTAATAACTACTGGTTAGACTTAACAAATCAACTATGGGGTCGGCTTCCAGTCTTAACGGATGCAGCTTTTCAATAACATCATACCGCGTGCGATAGTTCTTTCGTTAGGCCATATGGTAACAATGACATACGAAAATGTATACTTTCCCTACACAACACAGGAGCGGGTATGATGAGATTTCTACTAAAATTCTAAAGGCTTGCTCACGGGAAATAACTCCTGCGTTGACTGCTGGAAAAACGATTGTATTCTATAAATGATGAATGTATAAATTATTTTAAATAATCTGTATTAAATTAATGTGAAAACAATTAATATAATACTGGATGTTGTATGCGACTTCGTCTGTAATACAGGATGAAAAGATGAATTCATTGTAAAAGCATAATCTTCTTAATCTAATAAAACTGAAATGCTGTTCTTCGATAAGCGCACCACTTCAGAACGGCTGGACCAGTTTGTTTTGTTGTTTTAAAATATTCTTAATAGTCCGAATCAGGTTCGTACGGAAAGAAAAATTGGTGTACAACACACATACTTTTTTCCCATCCTTATATAAAAGGCGTGAACTACCTCTGAACATATTGACCAGGTCACTTTCAAATGTTTTTCTATTTCCGTGTTCGCCTTAACTCACTGCATTAGCTATCCCACAAAGCGCACCTTCCCATCCCGTGCAGAGGCGACGCTCGGTCGTCTGGAGTCACGGCTGCCTCCGACGTGTATTTACTTCACACATTAAGCTGGAATTAGCTCACACGAGCCGCGTTACGACCACACGCCAGCCACACTCCAGCTTGAGTGGTTGATAGCTTGAAACAAGCGACTTGGGTTGTAGGTATGGTAAACTTTATGGAGCTCACATTTCTTGTTCGGGTGATGTTTTTTTCAACTATGGGAAGCCAGGGAGGGTCAGCTGAACTTTTTTCATCATCATCCTTTTCTCAACTATGTTTGACTCGGCTTCTAGTCTAACCGGATGCAGCTGAATACCAGTATTTTACATGGAGCGACTGCCTATCTGACCTCCATAAACCAGTTACTGGATACCCCACTCAGCTGAACTTTTTTAAGGAGTAAAATGTACAAATAACATAATTAACATTTGTCACGTTTTGTGTTCCCGTAAGCCAATTGTCATAAACCGGCCACAAAACCAGCCTGACGCCACGGAGGAATTCCTTTTAGGAAAACCAATGATGAATTTGATAGTTCCACTTTCAGGGTTAGACCCAAAACTTTTCAAATTGAAATGTCACACTTTTGGGTTCAACATGAATGATATTAGAAACAAACTATTAAAATTACGCACTAGCAGATACACGTGTTGAATGACTACGCAGTACTTGCTTATCTTTTATAAGCATTGTTGTGTCAGGTCCAGATCTGGGTGTCTCCAGAAACAAAAGACGGCGTGTGACACTTGTTCATTTTGAGCGCTCCAGACATCTGCGCCATGACACTGATGTGACAACAAAGCGCTAATTAATGCCATACTCAATGTACATTGTACAACCAGCCTTATAGGAGCGAGTTAGATTATCACTACATGATTGGAGTAAACAAAAGATTTGGTCATTTGTGTTCGTGGGTATTTAAAAACCGATTATAACGGCTACATGTATGGAAGATAGATGGACGTAGATGGAGGACGGACACAAGGCAGAATATTTAATACCTACTGATGGATGAAGAATGAATGAAGGCCAGGTCAAATATAATGAAGGAGCGGAAAATCGAGTAAGACGGATGGACAGTGACGTTAAGATAGATGGAGTAACGATAGTTGATAATGCATTAGTAAATACAACAAAATTAAATAAAAAGCTAGGCAAGCTTAATTATTCAGATAAGTCTAATTATTATGGTGAAATGGATTTCATTATAACTGCTTCGTTGGTCTAGTGGTCGCAAGTGCTACCTACTGCTAAGCAAGAGGTCCTAGGATCGATTCCTGGGTTGGGCAAAGTGTTATTGGGTTTATCTGGAATTTCTGACGGCAATAGGCTCTCCCCATAGATATAAGACTTTTACATTTCTACGGCTGGGCCGCATTACATTACGTGGTACGTGCAGGGATTAAACATTAACGTGGCGATACCTGCTATAGGTAAACCTCTGCCTAGCCCCGAAGGATTATTAGGTTATGTTGGATATCATCAACATCAGCCTGTTAAAACAAGCGTTAATGACTTTGAAGTTCAAGTAAGTAACGAAACTCGAACTGCTTTGATGAATGAAGGAAGTTCGTAAATAAGTTGCATCGGTGCAACAGCTGGTCTGATCCACGGATATTTAGCGCCGATTAATCAAAGGCTGCTGTGGCTGACTGTTTAATTGCCATATCGTAACCTTTGATTAACGAGTTAAACTAAGATTAGAAACGATCTGAGCTCCTTGTCAACAGGAACTTGGTTGGTGCGCCTTGAAGCTGATGCACGATTCTTCGCTTTGTTTCCAAATCAGTGGATTGTATCGTAACACTTGAATGTCTAAGTCGCTTTTTCCCTTCGATTTGGGTGGCTCTCTCACAAATTGCACCGTCTAGTACAAATGACATGGATTACTAAGTTACAAAATGGTAATGACGTCACAGTTACAGTATTTCGAAGTGATTACATGAAACATACTGCTATTGCTCTTAACTTTCAAACCATTAATTTTAAACGGAAAACTTGTAACAGTTTCCGCTCCGCTAATACCATTTCAAGGCCGATCTAGGGAACTTCATAGGCAATTATGAAGTCTCAGCGCTGATAAATGAGCCAATGTTTCAGCTTTCAGACCGCAGTGGCATTAATTTCTGCAAGATGGGGGAGATGGGATGCGATTCGTCATACCTTTCGAACTCAGCTGTTTTAGAGGATAATAAATTGGATAAACCGTAGTTACGCTTGGGTAACTTGTAGTTCAAAATACGAATAAGTTTGTGGGTTCAAAGTCAAGGATGAATTGCAAGGCAACGTTGAATAACTTTGATCCAGTAGCAACGATAAACAAAAAAAAAATGGACGGATCAAGCATAACATCAAAATATTAAATGCTGACGAAATTAATAAGTCAACTTTCGTCTACTGCTCGTGATGTCTCAGGGTGTGCCTCATAACTGACAATATAATACTCCTTCATCCGACTTAAAGCTAGTTTGAATTCTGTTTTATGTTCCCAAATAAAATATAATATACGTGTTCAAACACAAACAGACGGGTCGAGCATAAGATTGTACTACGGACGTTTTCGGATTGAATTTGATGTGAATTTGGTTCCTTTTAGTACGAAGCATGTTCCAATATCCATCTAACTAAATAAATGTTCAATTAAATTAGGTTATTTTCCCGATTTAGCTAGAACGGTAAAGCATCGCGTGTGGCTTCCTATTAGTGCACACTCCGTTGTGGAGGTGATGAACCCCGAACTGACTGCAGTATGGATAGACATCTGAGAACTTAAATGACAAGGGAATTAAGTATGTTTCGTGCAGGCATGATAGGCACGTAACTAACGTTGAACTGTTGTAGTAATAGTACTTAATGTTTGTTCTCTTTCTTCTTCAGCCTTTCGCCTCCCAATGCTGAGTGTAGGCATGCATCCTGCAATACACGCTTAATGTTTGTTGCTGACATTTAATTTAAAACTTAATTTGTTTGACTTCCTACTAAATTCTCGTTGCTCCCATTTATTATTAATTGCTCGCGTCCATCAAACAATTCTATTGCCTGCTTCAAAGAAAACCGCTTCACTTATTCACTTACAAAGAAAAATCCCTCATATCTAATTCAGTCACGCGAACTAGACCGTTTAAGACCATAATGTAGATTGATGAGGGAATACTTCCGAGCTGGTCTCCGAAGATTATTAGCACATTAATTAGTGGCAGGCTACCATTCGTCATGCGCTCGCGGCGCGGCCCAGATTTTAACCGCTGCGTTGACAAATGGACCGGCTACTAGTCAGGATAAGACGCTATTTTAGATCGTGTGACGTCACCGTGCGGATGTTGTTTTGTGTGATCTATGACGTGTTTCTGACCTTTTTGAGCTGCCCAGGTGTCTAGTGCTAGTACCTAACAGCTTTTATAATTATTATTTCTCAGTAGGTTTATATACAGCGGTATTAACAACATCCGTTTGGATGCTTTCTGGTGACATCAAACGCAAACCATACCGTGAAAGATGCTTCTTAAACCTGGATTTTAATAGACATTGTACTATAACGCACTTTAAACTTTCTATTTGTTTCTTTTTTTACAAATGTTGGGTGCCTTTTAGGATGTGCGAATACACACGCCACGCACGCGAGTGGGCTATACGAACGTAATTTCTGTCAGCATTAGTATCAATAAACGAGTCTTCTAATAGATTTGAAGTAGTCAATGTTTGGCATCAAATATCAACCTATCAAGTGCTTTGTCAATTTTTCACGGAAACTATGCGTATGTTTGTATGGAGAGGAAACTTTGAGCGGGTCGGCCGGCCGGGATCGCAAGTTGCGCAACTCCTCGGTTATTACACATAATGGCCACCGTTCATCGGGTCGACCATATTACAGAGATGACACCGAAGCTTCACTCCATACAATGTTCAATCGCGCACAAGAGATCATATCCAACGAACCGCGGACAATAACTGCTGCCGACGGAGAATATTCCTAATATTGTCATCGCAGTCACGAATACCCCAGAATGTTACTAGCAGTTGCTGCTGTTGTCGCTTGTTCTCAATTTTTTTTTTAAATATCACAACAAGGCTATTTATTTCATAGCATTGGAATATGTCCGAAGAATACAGTCTCTTGTTGTCTTCGGCTTGTCGTGTTACTTTACTTCCACTCCTATTCCAGAGCAAAGTATAATGGACCTTCTGAGTCTCCTGTGCAGACGACATCACCGTTTATAGCCCAATTTAGGGAGCAATTACTTGTTCATTATGAGCTCAGTTATTAAATGCGACAGGCTAAGTATCAATATGTGGGTAATTTTGATGCTGGACTTGGTCAAGGATTTTGTTAGCCATGTCGTGCTAATAACATTCATGACAAACTGGTCAAGGATTTTATGGTTACTTCGCGCTGTAATGACGCTTAAACCGAGCAAGTATGATCAAACTATTGGCTTCAACGATCAGGCATATCCACGACATATTTTACTGTTGTTGTCTAATCATTTCATCAATCTGTACCAAAAAAGCTTTTAACTTGAATTACTGGTTCATTTCAGAATCTAAGTTAATCTCTTCATCAGGATCGCATCACCGCTCTCTCTAACAGCATGGCACCACATTAGTAGCCGGTGTTCTGACATTAGCGCTATGACCCACCTGTTCGCATTATCCCAGCGTCACTATCCCCCGGCCCCCCTCACTTCAGGCCCTCGCCCGGGAGCTGCATATTAACGACGTGTCGCCACTCTAATGCCCCACTTAGACGGTGACGTAACTGCCTTATTGCATCCTTGAGGCTTGCGGTGTTTAGGCGCTAACACACACACACTGATTCATTTACATTTCGCAGTGGGTGATGAGATGTTACTGAAGTAGGGATTCAATGTGAATACAAAGAGAACGCGACGTTTAATCAATCAACATTGTGACGATGTGGGCTCACATAGAATCAATGAAAATATATTTTTTGTCGGTATATGTTTACTATATACTGGTTTAATTTCATAATACTCGTATTTATGTTCAAAAACTCAATTTGAACTCAACCACATTCATTACAGATTCTGTCTGGCCATAACGATATCGGATCGGTAGTTTGCGCTCATATCGTAAGTTTAAATCAATGACATATTTTCATGTTTTTCCCAAATTGGACTATTAATTTAGGAACCGTAATTCCAGAAATGGTTCAGTTATTTTTATTACACGATTGCCAAACTCGGTTATGTCGTTATTTTATACAGGGAAAAAGTTAGATCAACAATAGTTTGATGCTGAATTGCCGAGTTTTCTACATTGCCCCACAATCGTAACTACATTTTATGGTACGGCACCTCTGGGTATTGCAATTGCCTTACTTTCGCAATACATCAAATTACTCAACGACCGACTGGGTTTTTAAATTCACCCTTTTAGGGTAATTACTTATTATAAACCCATTTCTGTTGTAGGTACTGGGGTTCAGATAATGAATTCCTCATTTGTTTAACTGTTTTTTCATTGATACCTTTACTTTGTTTCTTTCACGGTTGTAATGTGCGAGTCATTGATAAACTCTTAGGTTGATTCGCGTGCTATTTAATTGGGGTGTAACGAAGAAACATGGGGCTCCTCAGATAGGAAGTTCCCTTGCAAAACAAACAAAAGAAGGTGCAGATCACTCGATGTGCCTTAAAAATAACCACCTCGGTGCAGAGACATTTTTGCCGTAATCTGTTATCACAAAAATCAACTCAGTCCACACAATAGCCATTTTAATTCAAAATCAATACAGTGAAGCCGCGCCATTACCGAGCGCCATGATGTTCATATTGCGGACAATGTGAAGAATCGCCGGCTAGTACGGCACGTGCCAAATCGCTAGCTAAACGAGTGCGTATAATTTGAGCGGGCAATTTGCGCTCTTTGTGTAGGCGCCATTGTCGGGCATAATGGGGAGGCAGCGAGGTACACCTACCTGTCAGTTTCTTGACGTTTTGTGTGTTTTTTGTTACGAAAAATGTTAGAAATAGATAATGTTTTTCTTAGTTCTTGTTTAATTATTTCTGGGGAGACAACGCTGTTCTGGAATAGGCTGGATAATGTGACATTACATTAATAAATTAAAATTGCTGTTTTTATTGGTAAACTGATAAGATTTATTTAAATGAAAATGTAAAAAAGCTCTTCAGATTTTGTTTTCTTTCAGTAAACAAAGCAATCTATATCTATACTTATAATAAATCTGTAGAAGTGAAAATTCTGTACATTGAAAATATCAAAAAAATAAATGGCAGGGGGTGTTACTAGACCGACACCGAACCCAAAAATGTGATTAAAAAATTTTTTGTCTGTCTGTCTGTCTGTTTGTTCAGGCATCACGCAAAAACTACCGGTTCGATTACGATGAAACTTGGTATAATTATTCTTTAATATCCTGGGCACCACACTGGGTACTTTTTATCCCGGAAAAGTATATACAATAAAAAACAAACTTAATTTTGCGGTTCGATCCCTAGACCCATTACTGTGTCAACCGCAAATAATAAGTTTGTCGTAGGTTACGTCACCCGCAGTGGAGTTCATTTTTATTCCTTTTAGTTTTTAGAGTTATTTAGGTTTATTTTCATATAAGTCGTAGGTATATAGTAGTTTTAAGTATAGTTTTAATTTTAAAGTATAGGTAGCATATTTGATAGTGTACGTAGTGACCGTAGGTTATTTTATAATACTGTTAGGTAGGATTAGTCATTCGTATAGATATTAGTTTTTAGGGATTTTGCTTATTTATTGAGTTTAGATTAGTTATAATCAGAAATAGGTTTATTTAGGTAGGTATTTAATTTTCTGTTATTGAGTTTTTTTAAAATTAGGTAGGTACTTAGGTAAAGATATCATATAGGTACCCTCTTAATCACCACTAATGAGACACAATTGGTTTTCTAAATCAAAATCAAAAAATCAAAAGTCATTTATTCAAATTAGGCTGAGAGTCAGCACTTTTCGAACGTCAAAATTACAAAAGACAGTCCCCCAAAAACGCCCGCCCTTCACCACTTCCTAGTGCTATCGCTGGGAAGAAGAAGTGGCGCAACAAACTTCCCAGCAGCACAGCTGTCTGTTCAGTTAGAATATAGTGCATGTATATAATACTAGGAACCTATGTTTAGTAATTAACATTACAAGAAACTTAAATTATTTGCCATAAAATATGTCAGCTAGCCACGCCAATATACCAACAAATATAATAAAAACTATACGTACTCAAGCTGAAAAATAATTAATGCAAATGGAAATAAAAACTTACTACCTAAATAAAAGCCTCCAGGCATAAAGGGCGTGACAGCTTACATATTTATGCATAGCAGCAGCTGGGTTCTGGTCACATAGCTGTCATTTGAGTCACAGATGAAAAACTAGGACCATCGAAGTAAAATAAATAAATAAGTTAATACTAATAACAATAACCTGTCAGTAAGCTGATTCTGGAGAAAGAACATGAACATTGTCTTGAGTTAATTAGGGCGACCAACTATTCTTATCGTGTAAGTAGTCGTTGATGGAATAGTAAGCCTTTGAGCAAAGGTTAGATTTTACTTGAGCTTTAAACGCATTGAAAGGCAAGTCTAGCAAAGAAGAGGGATATCTTGTTATAAAAGGTTATACCAAGCCCAACAAATGAGTTATGAACCTTATGAAGCCGGTGAAAGGGGGCACGTAGTTTGTCCTTATTTCTAGTGTTAACACTGTGAATATCACTGTTTTTGCAACCGTGAGAATACCAATATCTTTAAAAAAATCTCTTAGAGAAACTCTGGCACCTAGCTGGTAAATTGCTCGAACAGCTCGTTTTTGAAGGACAAATATATTTTGTATATCAGCGGCTTTGCCCCACAGCAGAATACCGTAGGACATAACACTGTGAAAATAACTAAAATAGACTAAACGAGCTGTATCAACGTCAGTGTATTGTCTTACTTTCCTGACGGCGAAGGCAGCCGAACTGAGCCTTCCTGCTAGACTTGATATATGAGGTCCCCACTGAAGTTTCGCATCTACTGTTAGTCCTAGAAAAATTGCCGAGCCTACTGTTTCAAGCACCTCTTTATTTAAGACGATGTCTATTGTTTTATTTGATTTCTATTGTTATTAGCCACAAAGGGCCCGCGAGATAGATGGCATTCTGGGGAAGCACATACATTTTATCCTGTTAGCACGTTCCCGTGGGATAATTTCCGACATCCACGCGGGCGAAGCCGCGGGCAGAAGCTAGTAAAAAATAATTCGATATTCGGTCTTTTAGAATAACGTTAATTTTATAGCGAATTATAATATAAAGCTTTCTCGAATTACAATACTAAATGTGGAGATTCTAAAAAAGCCTCACAAATAGAAAAGTATTTTTATACGTGGGTACGTAACGTAAGTAAATACATATATGTCGGATTTATTCGTTTATTCAGAACGCCAGTGCCATCTCGTGGCACTAGACAGAGTCTAGCCTGAGTTCGTGGAGGTGGACGGGAGCGACAGCTAGAAGAACGGTGTCAGCAGAGCTCTCGGGATCATCGAAACATTGGACATCGTACGAACAACATGTGTCGTTGAGTTGTATATGTACCTACAGTGTGTGATTCGCTAGTGTGACTGACTTGTTCGTAAAAATCTGATTTGAACTTCAAACCCTTTTTCTATTGTGCTATAACCAACACTACCCATAGTACATACAGCTCCAGAGAAACCTCACCCCCTAGAAATGTATAAAAAGCGACATCTATCAAAGGATGATACATTGGGTAGCGGGTTCGTCCGAAAGGGTTACCGCTGCCCTGGAACTTACAGGGCTAAGGAAGGAACACGGGTGGGTTTTAGTCAGTAAGAGTCTGACACTCCCTTCCGCTCCACCCAGAGCGGGAGGAGTCATTTGATGATTTCCCATCCGCAAAAAAAAATAGGATGATAAACTACGATGTTTACGAGCGCGCCATCTCTGTGACAGCAATGAAGTTAGTGTTCTGTAATTATTGACATAACCAACATCAGCATAATTATTTAGGCAGCGTGGTAACTGTAGGGCGATAGCGGGGTGTTGCAGGTTGAGAGGGGAAGTAGATGCTTACAAGGCGGTCTTTCTCTTTCGGAATAAATATTCACTTATATACTTACGTAGTATTATTTATTATTCTTATGGTATTCATTAATATATCAACCCAATTCAGATAGCAAACATTTATTTACTGATAAAACTGATAACTAATTTAGTTTTGATGATATCACAAGAGAACCAACATGTTACTCACGTTTGAAACAAACAGAACAACAATTTACATCTCTCGAGATTTATCAAAACTGTTTACAAAAAACTATTACCTAACTATAAAAAAACTTAACTGTAACTTGTGGGGTCAAACATACTAATAACGGAGTGGGTAACCTTCACTTTCTATAACTTCTTCTAATCTTGATCTCATTCCATTTACCATATTAAAACAAATGTCACTTAATCGCATTAATTCCCAAGTTCTCATAACCTCTTCATCTAAATTTTGTCTAGTTCGGACTTTACTTGAGTCCCAATTAAGCACCATTTGACCCCACAAATTTTCTATCGGGTTTAAGTCAGGGCTTTTAGATGGCCAATCAATCAAAGTTATGTCTCTTTGTGTAGAAAACCACTCCATAACCGGTCTTGATCGATGCACCGAACTATTATCTTGAATAAAATAAATGTGTCCATCAGGGTATACGTTGCGCACTGTTGGAATCATCACGTCTCTTAAGATTTCCATGTAACGTTCGCCATTCATTCGAGCGCCGACTTCGACAAGCTCTCCAGGACCCGTTGAAGACATCCATCCCCAATATCCTGAAAACACACAAAAGTTTTATTGCTATACCCTATACATATAAAAAAGACAATGTCATTGTCTTGTTATGTCATGTAGGTTCCTTAACAGTTTCGTTAGAGCCTAATATGAAATAATGATAACAGCGCTAATGAGTCATTATAATTTATCAAATAAATAGTATTTATATTTTAATCAAGTGAGTAGGTGAATTTTAATATTTAATTAAATTAACTATTGCTTACCCAGCGATAACCTGCCACTAGTCCTCAAAGGTAAAACATTTTGAGGGTTGTAGCGTTCGCCTGGTCTTCGCCACAGTATTTTACGTCCATCTTTATCGGACTTAAACGTCTTTTCGTCGGTAAAAATGACTATTTCGTTGTCCCAATCTAAATTCATATATTGGGTTGCAAATCTTATCCTGGCTTGACGATGAGCTTCGGTTAGTTCAATTTTTCTGGCTGGTTTATAATTATGGATCCCAGCTGCATGTAAATGTCTTCGAACAGTGGTAAGCGAAATGCCATGTCCTAAAGCACTAGATCGGGTGGTTGTAAAAGAATCCGTGGTATGGCTATTAACAATATCACGATGACGGTTGGATTGATTTGTGTAAGCAATCGGACGTGGCCCTTGGCGGTTACACTTCACTTCACCAGTTTCTTGATACCGTCGCACCCATAAACGAACTGTGTTTCTCTATAAGGAAGTAAATTAAAAAGTTAGATTTCTAATGGAAAAAAAATTAAAATATAAGCGGATTATAATTTAGATTACACTTACGTCGACATTTAATTCTCGAGCAATACTCTTTAAACTTTGATTTTGTTCCCAAAGGACGATTATTTTCACTTTTAAAAAGTTACTCAATCGATGCATGACTTTATTGTAGGTAATTATAAGTCGTTATTCAAACAGCACAAGCAGATGAGTAATTATGCTATGATGCGACTTCATGTTTTACTTGACAAAATTATAAGCTTACCCTCAATCTTCTTCATTATCTATTTTATTTTATATATGTCTCGGCCAACATGAATCATGTGATCGATGATTCATAAACATATCGATAAATTTCACGACTACGTTAAGTAACTGATTGGCGCAGAGGTATAGCAGCTTGCCTTGTGAGTTATAAGGTCCAGGTTCGCTTCTGACTTCGGACTTAAGATTTTATTAAATTTTAAAATTCTGTTATGAGTTTATAGAAATTTGTAGAAAAAGTAGAATGTTTGTGGAACACGTTAGGAAGTTTAAAAATATAATATGTAGGATGTGATGGATATTACCTAGCCGGCGCTTGCGTGAGCGCCGTCAGTTTTTTTATTTCTAGTTAAAATATCTTAGCAGTTTCATTGATTTCACAGAGATGGCGCGCTTTTATACATTTCTAGGGGGTGAGATTTCTCTGGAGCTGTATGTACGCCCACAGTAATTAAAATATGCCTGATGCTATCGAGAGACAGATATACCTTCTCCGACATATACATGTGCGGGGTTGCTTACAACCGGGTTACGGGGAATAACTTATAAACAGCGGTATTGCAATCCGTAGACGGACAATCGGACACTCTCGTGCAAACATTGACCGATTGATTCGCGCAACCACCGCCCACCTGTCCGGGACTACACAACAATACACGCCTTGAACATTCTCAGGTTCCGGGAGGTATGTTTGTAACAACATTTTTTGTGTATTCGGTTTGTTTAATTTTCTGATTTGTAACATTGTTTTTTTTTTCCCCCTGTTATTAACGTTTCTCGTGAAACAACCCAAGATGTTAATAACTTATTCAATACACAAATAAAGGAACGAAGGCCCATCTTTATTATACAATAGAAAAATAAATAAGATACACGAAGTTTGTCTTGTCATGATTACGATCGACCATGGACGGACATAGGCCGTCTAGACACGCTACATAATATATTGTGTTCAAAACTCAGGATCTGCTGCATTGTCTGACAAAGCGCAACATCTTACCGGAATTGTAAACTCACTGCTACCCTGATTGCGTCCAGTGGACATAAACATGTCGAAACAGGAGTGATACCCGATGTGCTACGTGCAGCCCGTAACAAACGCGCACTTAACACTAACATACGGGGCACGTGTTAAAATGGACTGGATCAGACTATTGGGCGTAACGAGCCTAAATCTGAATCCCTGAAGTATGCAACTACAACTACATGAAATTAGCATGCTGGCCTAATTCTGTGTCGGATCGCATACGCCTACAGCTCAACATTGTGCTTCCCGGTAGAGTTGCACAATAGACGGCTGTAATAAGTCCTAATAGATTGTGTACTCAGTTTAATGCAGCTCGTCTATCTATTGATCAAGCATGATTTTTTCTACTGCAGGGAAATGGGAGCGCTTCGCTACACACTTTAGTTCTCTACTAATGCGGTAGGTCTTTTCGGTAGGACTTAGGATGTCGTGTAGCGACAAGAAAAGCTTAACTTTAAAGTGAAAGGGAAATTAAAAAAAGGGAAGTAGAAATCAATTAAAGTTTTATTTACTCGGTAAGGACGGAGATGGAATGTCAGTGGTGTATAATGTAGAGGTGGGGTATATGGATGACGATGCGCGATAGGTGAATTGAGGAGGCTGAGGTGGAGATCCAGTAGGAGCTGAAGTTGTAGGCCGACGCGAGGCTGGTGCAGGTGCAGGTGAGGGCAGGTGCTGGTGCGTGTGCGGCACGGAGGCTACCCGTAAGAGGGCCCACGCAGCAGGAGCAGGACGCAGCACGGCAGCAGGAGGGAGTAGGTACGGAGGGGACGCTGTCAGCCCGCCAGGTGAGGCGGCCCTCGGATGAGGCGAGTCCCAATAGGTACAGGAGGGTCTTCGGAGTCCTCCAGCGATGCGCGCCGGCGGTCCGACTGGTACTGGATGTCTTCACGGAGGACGGAGGCGTAGGGAGAGTCCGACAGGTACCAGAGTCTTTTAGGAGAGGCAAGCTGGGTGTTCCCGGGATAGGTGGCCCTGAAGTATCAGGTTTATTGGATGTATTCGCTTTAGAGTCGAAACGGGAACTGTACGGGAAATGTAGGGAAATTAGAAGTATTTTTTGACAGATTGAGACTAAGATCAGAGGGGCAATTCTCGTAATTTTAAGAACGTTCACAGTCTGATCTCAGTCTCCATCTGTCAAAATAACGTCAAATTTCCCTACATTTTGACAAGTTTTTGACATTTGTTCGTCGCCGAGATGAGATTGCGACTAGATTTTGAACGTTTTAAATTACGAGAACTGGCCTTCTGACTGTGAACGTTCTTAAATTTACGAGAATTGCCCCTCTGGTGTCGTGAGGAATAATCAGATCAGTGCCTCCTCAGTAACGGAATGCTTGTTCTGACCTGGAGTAATAAATGAAGATAACTGTGAGTATGTACATTATGTTACAATGATTCAAGTTCGGCTCGGTCTGATATAGCTCCTCGTTTCACTAAAAATCTTTAACAAACTTTCTAAGAGTGAGATTCCATTTAAGAATCACAAGCAAATGCACGTAAAGAATCCATCCATTCCATTCTTACTTTATTGTAGATACTGCAATATAAGGATCATTAACTGCAGCATACAAGCTAGCTTCCTTATTCACAGAACTGAAGTACCAAAACAAGAGCACTTGTGCCCCCCCCCCCCCCCCTCCCTAACATCCGGCATGTTAACGGTAGTGCGACTAGCCAGTTACGGCACGAATTAATATTAATGCATGTTTGGGCGTCAGAACACGCGGCAATGGGTCACGCCGGGGTCACTGATTGACCCTTGACTCTAATTCACGGGTTGCTCATGGAATCGAGAGGAAGTAGCTCATTTACAGTTTTTAGGAGTGAAATTCCTAGTTTTTGGTTTTTGATTGATGGCTGGTTGTAATGAGGCGGATGTTCTGTTGTATATGAGAGGCAATTGTCTATCTACGACTCTACGCAATGCATAGTCATCATTAAAGACTATCATCGGGATGTGACCCAATACTAGCTATATTATCACACTTGACAACAGCTTTTTTTCTGTCATTTGATGAGACGATCTGCAATCCCAGAGATGCTTTGCCATCCCAGAGACAACGCTGAAATGCTTGGGATAAATACCTGCTTTACCTGTTCACATAAAATGCTGCCCATAATGTCAAAATCCCACGATAAGTTTGGACATTGTCTTCTATTCTATTCAGAAAACGACGCAGCGTCTTAAACTTCCCCTTCACTAACACGGTCTCAACGACTCATTACAGCCCCAAATCTATAAGGAGGACTATTAATCCAATTATCGGAGTTGCGAACTAGACGGAGCAAGTTGGGTCATTCCAACAAGTCGCCAACACTGTTCCAACACTCAGGAACTAGATGCAGAAGGTTTATACAATGTACTACGTAGATGCTTAAAGGAAAGGTGTAAATTCAGATTATTCAAACTTCAGAAAGCATTTGATTGACGTCCTGATTTTGAACAATCAGAAATATTCAAGTAAAGACGTGCGGGGTAATTGCTTAATACACATTTAATGGCCATCGATGACAATGACTTTCCTTTTGACATCGTCATAGGTTTGAAAAATTCTCTCTGCTCTACAACCATAATATCGCAACGAACTTGGCGGAACTGTCAGAATGAAAGTCATTGCGATCGATTATATAATTTTATGTGTATTACACAATCACCGCAGATCAACAGAGATATAAAACAATCTCCATGATTAACGATACTAACTTATTGTAGCAGTAGTGTCCTGGTCAATCCGCTTTACTATTGTCTAACCAACCATATCAACAAAGCATTAACCATCTCATACAGATCATGCGGTGGGCCCAGTACCAATGAACTAAGCCCAGTGCCTATTAACTACAACACATATTTATTAACCAATCAGCACACATTCACTACATCACATTCACCACATTTTTACATTTTTTTGTTTACACAGTTCCTTTTTACTTACACCTGAACATTCTTCTTCCATGTTCACTACCACGTTTACGCCTTCTGAGCCTGCTTACTGCATGGTAGTCTGGACTAAGTTGATTGATACCACCTCTCCGGGGTCTGTGACGTCACAGTTGGATGGAGATGTGCGATCACCTGTGATGGACGCGTTTATTAGTTCAGCTGCTGGACGCTGGAGAGCGATGTCTTGTTTAATTGTTGTCTGGTTGTGACTTTAAATTAATTGATGGACATTAAGCGGCTTAAAAGGAACTACAGTTGTTTATATTGTTAAGAGTTTCACTATCATAATGACTACTATTCAATAGCCGACAGCCGCTTATCAAATCATTAATTCATTTATCTAAGTGTCCATTTTTGTGGCCTCCGTATATATATATTAATATATCGCTCGATATATTAAACCTTAACATATACTTGATCCCGCTTTCTCAAATAAAATAATAATACTAAACTCAAACTCAAATCATTTATTTCAATTAAACCATTTACAGGCACTTTTGAATTGTCAAAATTATTAAATAGTCGGTCAGTTAGTCAGAAAGTTGAAGCTAGTTGCCCATTCCAAAGCGTAGATCTCTATGGAGAAGAACGGGCAAGAAACTCCACGGACACTCTTGTAAATCAAGATATTTTTACAAAATCCTGGGTACATTATTCTTATTGCTTCTATATGTGAGAACAATGTAAAGAAACAAATTAAAATATAAAATTAAAAATAAGCCCCGGCAGTTAAGAGATGACCAGTCTCAACTGATGGCGCCCGTTCACGAACATGACGCGTGGATCAGCACCACCCAGCTCAACCATTTCGTAGGGAACCGAATGATCCAACACACGCGCCACCACCAGTGAGACATTTAAGTGAGCATGACATATTCTCAACTGCCATGCTCTTTCAAGTCAACATCAAAATATCATAAAAACGGATCCATTGTTCTTACAATTACAAAATTTTCAAATATGCTTCTAAATTATACAAAACTATAGTTTGCAATTTATTTAAGAGATGAGAGAAAAAAAAAATTACTACCAATCATGAAGAGGTATTTAATACTGATGTATTAAAAATTAATCCTGATTGAGTAAAATAAACACTAAACAAAAAAAACAAAAAGGGGAAGCATCTCCTCCAAATATTGAAATTGTGATCAACTTGTAAGCCCAACTGCCTGTGGAGCAGGACCAGCATTAAGCCAAGCATTTTTATCTACTATATACTCGTCCAACTTATAATATGCTTGTCTACATAGTGTGCGTTTAATGCATGTTTTAAATTTCTTCTCATTTAGTTGAAGAATATCCAGTGGTATTTTATTATAACATAAACTATATATCTAATAATAACTAATAATAATAAATAATAATAACTAACCCCTCTTGCTCCTCTCCTTGAATAACTTAACTCTTCTTTTATCAGCTTCCCATCTGAACTGAGTGCTCTTAATGATTATTGGCACCGTCTCTTCTGTACGGATTACCGCGACGTCTCAATCAGAGTCGGCTGCACACCGGCACTTCAATTTGAAGCACAGATCTTAGAGTTCTTCAGTCAGGTAAACCTTTATTATCCATTAAGTCAATTTAAATCTAGTTCAAAGCCAGAACGAAGTTCAACCGTGACTTTTGAATTTCTTTCAGTGCATGGATCAGAATCTACACTACCTACCCACCTATACGTTAACAAACCATTAGATATTATTAAACATAATGAACTGCTTCATTCTAAAATGAGGACGAAAAAAAAACATCAGAATATTCACGTACCGTATAAATCCTTTTAACTTTATTACAACAGTATCACGTCACTAACACAATGTCGCTGTTTGATACAAACATACACACATACACTCCTTCAGTTAGCTCAGTGAAAAATGCAGTGTGAATTTTACAGATCTTATTACGAAGCGTTGCGACGGAAACAAAAAGACGAGCTCTGTTTGCCTGAAAAATACTTGCTCTTCTATGTCGTGTGTGTTAGGACATCAAGCGCTAGTTAGTATGCGCTCATAATACATAATGGAAAATATGCATCGTATTTCTAATGCATATTAAAACACGATCAATTTACATGCTTTTTATCTTTTTTCGAAGCGATTCTCGAGCATGCAAGTTACAAATTTTCTGAAAATGAAATCCTTATATTTCCTTTAAATACTTTACCTAAATTACATTTTTAAATATTTTTATAAACAAAAACATTAAAAAAACATTAAAAAATATAAAAAATAGTAGCCCACCGGTATCGAGAACAGGGTCCAAGCTACCGGCGGTCAGGGCTCCAGAGAGAGGAACCTCCTGACAATGCGAGCCGTGTCCAGAAGTACCGCTTTCTGAATCAAGCCCTTGATTCAGCTGCCCAACGAGAGCCTCCTCAAGTGTTGCTCGAGGCTCTTGGCTATTAACCCATTGGCTGTCACGACTATCGGCACAATGATTGCTGAGTCCACATGCCACATGTCGACAACCTCGCCAGCCAAGTCAAGATATTGATTATGCCTGATTGATTCTCCCGGCCGGTGGCATGCCCGACAGATGTCAACCGTGCCATCTTTCAGTATAAATCTCCGGTAATTGTTCGTCATCATGACTTCATCCATAATTGCACAAAAAAACCTTCGGTTTCTCCAAAGAGGTCACCGAAACGCAGCCAGGCTACGGACGCTAGTAGATCTACATCGGGTCCATTTAAGGCCCGGTAAAAGCGTCCGTGAAGCTCCTTACTCTGCCATACTTCCATGCGATCATCGTGACCACGTGATCATTGATCAGTAGTATCAAGCACTAGTGGCTTGCGCCAGTTCTCTTTAGCCAAGAAGAGCGGGGTGAGGCCCTTGTCCACCGCGACTACATCTCGATGCATCCCCACGTCGGTTTCTAGGAAATATTCCCTGAGACTGCATATCTCGCGATTGTGGAGGGTCTTAGCATTTAAAAAGCCTCGACCTCCACACTTTCGCGGGATATACAGCCTCATTACTGATGACCGTGGGTGATGCATTCGAGTCAGATTAAGGTCAGCAGCGTACGACACTCCTATCCGTCTAGTTCGGTTTGAGTCCGTTTGAGTATGCCGAAAGAGTACATCAAAACCAGCATGACCCAACTGTTGAAGGCACGCACCTTGTTTCTGCCTAATAGAAGACTATTAAGTACTTTTTTCAGGCGGCCAAAGAAGCGCTCCTTCAGCGATTGATCATGTCAGTAACATTGATGCCTAACGCTTCCGACATACCCAAATACTTATAGGTTTCGGATGCGGAGAGGACTCTAAGGTTTGTGGAATCCGAGAGTTGGATTCTCACGGATTCCACAATCTCCCCTCGCTTTACATGCATGACCGCACATTTGTCCACACCAAATTCCATCCTGATGGCGCTACTGAAAGTTTCAGTCACTTTCAGTAGCTCCATCAGTTGCATTATATTATTATTAAGATTTAATACAGATTGTGAAATTCAAAATAATTGAAAACAAGATCAAAATCATGTTAACGTTAGTTTAGCAATGAGTATCTGGGCACATCATCTTACGTTATCATCATCTCCCACTGCTGTGTTTTCGACATTCGCTCCACTACAGTACCAATCCGATACTAACCCATATCGAGCCCAACCTGCCCCACATTACCTTAACATTCCGCCTCGCTACGATCGCTCTGAACCCTTAAACGCGGCTGGCGATCCGCCAGAGCTCGCTCCTGTGAATTATTCATAGCGCGGGCCCGTTACATCTTCAATTAACCCGTCGGCCGCCCGGATCGGCCTCGTTCACCGCGCCGCCACGCTGCCAGTCGCCTGCCGAGCTACTGATTCAAACGAGAAGCGTGACGGTACTCAACGTAGAGAGGCGCTTACACGAGCAATTTTTAAGAAACGAATGCCTGCAGTACCAGTTCTAGTGGAGCAATCTAGTTCGTTAGCATCTTTATTCTTTATGTATATGACAACTTCATTGTGCAATTTTAGCAATATTGGTTATCTCTGAATTTTTGGCAACACCGAGTTATTTATGACTAACTCAAGATTTTATTAAAAAAAATCAGGAATTGCGCGATCTTAGCTACATATGTTGGTCGTAGGCACATTGCTCCATTACGGTGCTCCATCCTCCTACTAACAATTATTACAATGATTGCATCGCAGTAAACGGTTTGATGTGGTCGTGACGTCATATTCGGCCAATTTATATTGTCTAGAATTGAGAAATTGAGTTGCTCGTGTAACCTCACCGTTCCTACAAGCCAGTTTTGCAAATCTAAATTGGATTTTTTGTGCGGCCTCCGGATAAATTGTGTGTTGTGCGTGTACGTGTCACTCATATTTTACTTGTGTAGGTCACACACGCAGCCAGGAAAGCTAAAACGAAATTGTAGTATCAGTTTCAACTACGTTTGGTGGTGTGTGGGATGTAAAAGTGCTTACAAACGTTTCGGTTTCAATTGATCTACAGCTAGGTTACACCTATGAAAAATATTGTTTGAAACGCTATAATTATATCTTTAAAGTATATATGTAGTTGTGATGACTCCATGTAAACAGGGTGGCATGGACAGTGACATGAATGCAGTACTAATGATTCTAGACCCCTTAGCGTAGACATTGTTCGCCGGCACCTAATGAAAGTCAGCTGTTTCATAGAAAAATGCAATAAGTACATACGCGGTCAAAATGTATTGAACAGCTGATATTTCAGAATCATGTCATGTACTGAATCCATGGTAACATGTTGCGCGTCGATATCCCTGGGAAACCACCCTGTATAGGTACTATATGGATAGGTATTAAGTGACATGTCTCTAATTGAATTAGACGTATATCTTACAAGTCGTAACAGCAGCTACCTATAGTAAACTAAACGCAGCTTCAGGAACCAAATCTTCAAACATTTGCTCGTTCAACGATGTTTAAAGATTATTGAATAGTGAACCTCGGCGTTGTGTATTCGTGAGTCGCAAAGACGTTTGGCTGCAGTTTGTAGAAGGCTTTGTGAATTCTCTCACTTTGTGCACTCTCACTGCGTAACGAGAGCCAATATTTATGTGATGCAGGACTCACAGCAAATTGGATCAACGCAGTGTCTCAGGCGACATGCATAAGCGGATAAATATTATGTAAGGTACGCCGTACAGTCGCGGTCTAAAAATGTTTATCACTTTTCAAATTAGATTCTTTATCACACTGTGTGCAGTAAAGTCAAAAATGCTATATCTAGGTACATATTACTCTCGTTAACCAACCGTTTGAAACAACAGGCCCTTAATGTGTGATCGTGAGCAGTTGTGAATTGATTGGTTTACTAGTTTTATTGGTTTTGTGTAGTAGTAAGTATAAATTCTAACTAAAATAGTATAAATTACTTTTTAATGATGAAATTCATTTCTTAATTTAAAAGTTGACACATTGACATACTTGCATTTGTAACATTTATCAAATATATTAGGTGTGAAATATAATAAAAATGGACTGATTGACATAAAACGGCAACTTTGACACCACAATAAAGGGCTCAAATATTATTTCTCCATGAAGATGGCTTGAATGTTAATGCTATATCACGAGAACTCAATATATCTCGATTCACCGTGAGATTTTGGATTCGGTGTCATGACGAAGAAAGACTAATAACTGACCATACCACCGTTCAGGTCGACGGCCGATAGTAACGGCCGCGTAAATAACTGTATGGTTCGACATTACGAAGAACGCGGCTTCACACCATCTAGTCATTTTGCTGCTGTGTATGATGTGAGTCCTCGGACGGTTCGGAGCGGGGCTACACAGACACTACAGACATCATTTTATTAAAGTGGTACTCAAACTTCACCACAACAGAGCTCGACTTAATTTTGCGCGGCAATATCTTGATTTTGAATGGTCGATTGCTATATTTACCAACGAAAAAACTTTTAACTCGAGTCAAATCGGAAGATTAAGTCAGAATTCATCTAAAGATCTTTATGGCGTTATAATCGCACTCAGTATGCGGAAGATCATATCATGTCTCAAAATTAATCTGGTCGCATAACAGTCTGGTCGCATTGCAGAACTGACGTCGTTAGAAAGTAGCCGGACTACTGCGAATAATTATAAATCTTAAGGTGGTAAGCATTTTCAGACCGCGACTGTACGTCAGTAGTAAAAAACCAGTATAACCTGGCCTCTTATTCGTTTATAACTCCGCACTACATGGGCCAGCTATTGGTCGAAGTGACGTTACTACTAACGGGCGGCCTACAACAACAACAACATGGTAATTTGAAGACTTACCGTACGTAACTGAAGACTGTAGTCCCGAAATACATTATAATAATAATCTTTTATTTCGACCAACAGTGGATCATATACAAAAATACAAAATTTCAAAAAAAAAACAAAATAAAAATACACAAAATAAAAACACATACAATATTAAAAAGACAAAACATATTACATATATTGATTGCCTAGTATGTGAACCATACAGCAATGGCTCAGGTACTGGCAATCGAACCTCTGCGCGAATGCCCTGAGCCCTCAGGATGCCGCTGGAGCTAGCCCGAACCCTGCGCATAGAACGAGACTTTCTGAACCTATACCTTAATTATAACACATCTATCATACTTAAATTCCACGAAACATCAATTCGTTATATTTTTACGGAAAAATTATTACTATAAATTGTTAAAAAAAAACTGCCTTCACATCCACAACAAATATAGAAAATGATTGAGTACATCGGAACCAGTATTTATTTATAGTTACAATTGGAACCAGCCAAACTCTTGATATTAGCTAGTTCCGATTAGGAGGTAGGTGAAGGCCACCAAAAGGTTTGAAACCCCGTTATAATATTTACGTAGGTAGTTGTAGGCTGCTACCAAAAGAGTTATTACTAACATGTTGAAGTTACATGAGAAAGTTAGAAATACTCGGAAATAATCGGAATAATACATAATAGGGGTTAAAATATGAAATTGCCGTTTTATTGTAATAGGTACTTCGAAATGACATAGAACCTTCATGGTTTGAGATTTTTGAGTGGAACTTTTTTCACATAGTAATATCGACTTTCTGATGTTTTTTTTTTATTCAGCTTAGACAAGAAAGATGGTTACTTCGAATATTCGTACGAATTCGGACGCGGAGCTAACGCGGCAGAAACAGCTCGCAATATCAATGTTGCGTTTGGAGTGGGGACTTCTAATGAACGCACCGTGCGATTTTGGTTTAAACACTTTCGTGGTGGAAACTTTGATTTGAAGAACGAACCACGTGGAAGACCGCCTACACAGGTGAATAACAATGAATTGAACGACATGGTGGAAGCCGATCCGAGCTAAACTACCCAGGAATTAGCGGCATGGTTAAACGTTACCTTACCAACAAATTTGACTCATTTGCGTCAAATCAATAAAATAAAAAATATAAGAAATGGGTGCCTCATGATTTGACTGATCTGCAGAAAGAAACGCGTGTTGCCTTGTTGAACCGATACAGAAATGAAGGAATATTGGATGGAATTGTGACTTGTGATGAAAAGTGGATTCTTTACGATAACCGTAAGCGAAAAATGCAATGACTGACCCCAGGTCAAACGACGCAACAGTGTCCTAAAGCAAAGCTTACCAATAAAAAGATAATGGTAACTGTTTGGTGGTCTCAGCATGGTGTTATTCACTATAGCTTTCTCCCATCTGGTCAAGCTATAACGGCAGATGTCTACTGTGCTGAACTCCGAACAATGATAGCAAAACTAGCAGTGAAACAGCCCCGACTCATGATCTCTCCCGATCCCGATCTTCACCATTATTGCTCCATGATAACGCGAGACCTCATACAGCACGAGAAACCGTTTTAACTCTACAGGAACTGCAATTCGAAACCCTTCGCAGTACAAAATGATTTCACACAGTTTGTCGAATCTAGATCACGAGAGTTCTATCGCAAAGGCCTAAATGACCTTCCTATTAGATGGCAGTCTATAGATAATAATGGTAACTATTTTGATTAAATAAATACCCATATATAATAAACTTGATTAAATAAATACCAATAATAAAATTTAACATAATTTAAAAAAAAAAAACTAATTTCAATTTTTCAGTACAAATCGGCAATTTCATACTTTAACCCCTAATATCTATTATCCCTTGATCTGTGGTGCGCTCCCTGCCCGACCCCTCCGTGCTTCGGAAAGCACGTTAAACCGTTGGTCCCGACGGTCATTCGTGGATCTTTGACTGTCGTTACGGGTAGTCAAAAGCCCAAAAGTCTGACAACCAGTCTTACCAAGGGGTATCGTATTACCCCAGTTACTGGTACTGGGTCAGATAGGCAGTCGGTTGTGGAGGTCAGATAGGCAGTCGCTCCATGTAAAATACTGGTATTCAGCTGCATCCGGTTAGACTGGAAGCCGACCCCAACATAGTTGGGAAAAGGCTAGGCAGATGATGATCTATTATTTGAACCTGATTACAACAAAGCCAAAACTTGTTATCATCCTTGGCTAGACATGTTACTAAATTTCTATCCATGGGTCTAGATACTAATATAGTTTGTTTAAGTCTCTGTTATTGTAAATGTTAAAGTTTCACCGCGTGTGCCCAAAAAGTATCATGAATGATTGAGACTTGGAAATGTCAACGCGAAAACAATGCACTCACCGTCCCCTCGTGTCGTTCAATCCTATGATGGATCCTATGATATATGACTAAAAGTGTACAGCCCTGTCGGTGATATATTCCATTTAGTTTTCCATGAAATGAAGACCGGCTAGTCTCCGCAACTCTCGAATAAAATAATAATTAAACAGCGTTGGTACCTATAGACTGTTCCAGAAGTATTTCTGCAAGCAAGCAAGTTAAAAAATTATGGATGTCACGTGATCAACTTTGAACATAATATCTCGGAACCGTGACACTTTAAGGGGTTTGGTTTTCGGTTTGCCGTGATGTCAGCTATCGATTTATATAGCGTGCATGCGTGGCCGCCATTTAAATCACTTCAAGCATGTTTTTCATTTGACACACAATAGAGGTTATTTTTTCCTGAATGATATTTCAATTCATAATTTTACACATAATACCACGCATATAGAGTTAGGCAGACGTGCACCTACATATAGAGTACCCACAATTCACCAGTTATGTTAAAGTTATGTTAGGCAGAGGTGCACCTACATATGGAGTATCCACATTTCACCAGTTATATTTAAGTCCCACATACGGGGGCGAGCCTGTTACCATGAACCGGCCACTAATCCACACTGCGGGCTGCGACTGAGTTTTCCATAATTTTATTCAAACGATAATTGTATTAATGTGCTACTAATTTCCTTTGTACTTATAGAGATTGTTTAAAACAAAATTCTGAACAAGGTTTGTTTACACTTTCATCGGCTACTTTTGGATCAGACCATACTAATAGTACGCCAAAGCGTCAAGGCCGCATTGTACTCTTGCCTGACGTTACACAAAAAGCGCTAAACCCAGCTAATTTTCCTGAACCCTTCGACACTGGCTTTGATAAATGGAAGAGAATGCAGCCTCTTTAAAAGCAACACTTAGGTTGTAGAAAACAGTGAATGGGGCCGGCATTGAGGGCGTCATAAATAGCGCTCGGGCGTCGGCCGGCTGTTCATTAGCACGGACCTTTGTTCGTGGACGGCCCTGCAAAAACAAATAGTTACACTTACCACTACCAACCACCCTATCACACTAAAATCGACCGTATCATTCTAAACTTAACGTTGTTGTAAACTGTATGAGATAAGTTGGTAATTGGTCATAGTTGGGCCGGCTTTGAATGTAAAACTGAGGATTGGTAATCGTAATAATTGTCGGCTCAGAATAACGAGTCTCCACAAACGTCGCTTTTTGATACCCTCGTAATTGTGAGTACTACCCGCGACAGGTGAGTTAATAACTGAATGGTATTAACTTTAGGCCACCGCTGTATGTCCCAGTACCTAATATTTTAAATAAACGTCAGCAAACGTATTTTACATGAAAACTTGATCCATGAAAGCTTTTATCAACAGAATTGCGAGTACTCAGTTAGTTTAATTAAAATGATAGACGTGCAGATACAAAAATATAATACAACTAGTCAAATAAATAACGAAATATGATTTTATGTGCTTTGAATCTGGCTTTAAAAAAGTAATCGTAAATCTAGAAAAAACTTTGAAACATTTTTTGATTCCCAGTAACGACTTCAATCAAAATCCTAAAGTAAACTAAAATTAAATCCCTTTTATAAATTGTCTCCAATTCGATAAAATATAAATACTATTTTTTGCTTTCATCTTGAAAACGGTGGCGAGTCTTGTAATTCAAATAGTTATAATAATATATCCACATTACCATTAGACGCTGTTTTTTTCAGTAAAAGATTCTTTGTCTGAAGATTTTAGACTACCTTTAGAGGCCCCAAAAAGAAACGGACCCCACCATCACCCTTACCGATACTATCGGGAAAATGTCATTGTTCACATGTTCAAGTCTTGCATGTGAGAATTTCAGTAAGCTCTTGATAGGTTTTCCAATAAAAAGCTAGTATTGAAATATTGCAAACAAACATATATTGAAATAACAAATACATAAACTTGTTACAAAACAAACTTTTAAAACACAACAATCACTCATTTTAAAATACCGAAAATAACATTTCAAATCCATATACAGAACCCCTTACAAAATCTCATTTCATGTATTTATTTCCTAAAAGACAATATCTTAGCTTCCTGCAGCATCTTGTGGAAACAAAATGCATTTAGGAGATATAACCGAGACGGGCACGACTGGTGGTTCCGTACCACTCCCGCCTAAACTTGCAATCTTTTATAAAATAAACTCGAAACGACACACCGCCTCGCATTTTTCACGTGTCCTCTGTAAGAGATAAAGATTATACTAACAAGAAAGTTTTCTTTTTTCATGAGTGTAATAGGTACTTAAGACTTGGAGCAGAGATAAAATTACGTATGTAATTTTTTATAGCCCACTCCCTCTCGAAAAAAGGAGGCCTGTGGCTGATTATGATGATGATGATTTTTTTTGGGTCAGACAAATTACAGGTTACATTGTGGTTGTACTCCAACGTTTACCTTAATATTTATGATACCGCGAGTATCCGATGCTTGACGGTAAAATGTCGCAATTATCCGTCACTTGACGACAAAATGTCGCGAGTGTAAGTCAGTTGACGATTAAATGTCGGGAGTGTAAGTCACTTGTCGACAAAATGTCGCAAGTGTAAGTCACTTGACGACTAAATGTCGGGAATGTAAGTCACTTGACGACTAAATGTCGGGAGTGTAAGTCACTTGACGACTAAATGTCGGGAGTGTAAGTCACTTGACGACTAAATGTCAAGAGCATAAGTCACTTGACGACTAAATGTCGGGAGCATAAGTCACTTGTCGAAAAACCGCCTTGTGGGCCGCTGCAGGACTACGTTTTATCCTTCCCTCCTCAGATTAATTCCAATGAGTGGCCTTCTCAAAACCAAATACGTCAAAGACAGCTCAGATATTTTAGGGTCTTTAAAAGTATTTTAAAAGGGAATCCTTTGACGAACTGAAAGGCATCTCAATAAGTCCTACTTCAGTTTGTTACCTAATACACTCAGCACAGAAATATTTCGCCGCCAGATTCCAAGCATCGTCTATCTGTAGGTATGTGTGTAGCAATCTAAGTAATAGAGAGTAACTTCTCAATGGACAGCTCAACGCGACACACATTAATCCTCTCTGTTTTCTTCGTCTTTATTATATCGTATTTCGTGAATAGCTCGCGATGTAATAATTACGTATTATTTGCGATTTTGATTGCTCTCCAAGATTTGTATGGACGAAAATGTTGAAATAAAAATCAGTAAGACCACTCTTAATAAAACGGGACTACGAATTTCATCACTGTGACCTACATTTTGTTGAGAAGTGGTCCACACTTTCTGATCCTGTGTGATCAGCTTGCGTGCTATACCTACTTACTCGTAAGTCTTGAATCCAATTTTTTACTATTTAGTACTATTTTGTCCAAAAGTGTGTCTCTCTTGGCACCGAGCGTGTCTCTATCTCCCTCATGTTACCGAGCGGCTATCAATCGTATGATTATATTGTGATCGGAGCAGTTCGGATGTTCTTATTGGTATTGTCGTTGCGACGTCAATTTAACTTTTGTGATTGGAGCACCTCTCCACTTTATTGGAAGCTTCGGATTTTTCGTAGATTCGTATTTGAATGTACGTCGTTATGGGAGATAATGTGAATTTGAATTTATTTTATTTGATATGGTGTAGAATTTATGTTCAAGAGTTTTTCTTGAAAATAAAATGCTTCACAGAAAATCAAATTAAGAAGTTAGGTAATTTTCATTAACCAGTCAAGTACGTTTCTGCAGAGTTTTAATAAATTACGCAGGTGTAAAAGTATGTAAATTCCTATTTAATTCTGAAGTCGCATACAACGATAATGACACCTTTAGTAAGAAAAGCCAACCACAAAACTAGCTAGCTTGTTATCATTCAACAAACTCACGGAAATCTAAACTGAGAAAAAGTCAACCCACCCATGAAAACAAAAACATAATCTGAAACACGCTGTTTAACAAACAACTTTTCACTAAAAGAAACTAAGTACCTACTTACGTAGAATCAGAAACGAAACTAAATTTTCTCACACCTGAACACTAGCGAAGCGTAATTTATTCGCTAAGTGCTGGTTTTTAGCAAATATTCCTACCTCTAAGGGCCTTTGCTAAGTAAATTAGCCGTCTCATACGATTATGAACATAAACTAATAAAGTTCACATTCGTATGAGACGCAGTAAAGTAATACTAGCTAACGTAAAGTCGAAGTGTGGTCTCTCAATCCATTTATAAGTTGGCTATTCCCCTGCGCAGTGTTCCGTAGCTGGAATCCGTCTGGTGGCCACCGTCTCATTCATCGCACATGCCGAGCGCGGTCAGTGACAATGAGCACGTACGCCGCGCGGCGCGGCACCAAAGCGCCTAATTTTACATGCACGTATTATACAGCCTGCCACGCGAGATATTATTATATGTATTAACATTTGCTCTGTATATGTGTGTCTTTTAGATTTTGTTTTAGCAGTACGTGTAGGTTTTCTTTTATTTGTGAAAAAAACTGCTTGTCCTCAGTTTGCAGACAGGATATTCTTAAGTGTTTCATTCGTTAAGTGGAGAAAATACAGCAATATCGGTTCAAAAATATCCGTTCAACTGTTAATAATCGAAGACAAACTATTTATCTAATGTTAACGACACTAACGTTGTCTTGAAAACCTCATTTCTATTCCAGCATGTCGGCACAGAACGCCCACGTTGTACAGACGCCAGCACATCAAGCTACTACAATTTATGTCAAATTTCTCTAATAGATTTTCAACTTTATTGCCAAAACATTAGGTTCAGGTGTCGTGTAGCGACAAGGAAAGCTAAGCTTATAAGTTAAGGATTAAAAGAAAGGGAGGTAGAAGACAAAGATATATAATTATAAGAAAAGGATGGAGATGGACTGAAGAGTGGTGTGTAGTATGTGGAGGTGGGGTGTATGAGTGAGGATGCGTGATAGATGGGTTGAGGAGGCTGAGGTGAAGATTCAGGTGGGTTGAGGAGGTAGTCGCGAGGCAGGTGCTGGCGACAGGGGCAGGTACAGCTGCCGATCCACGATCAGGAGCAGGAACAGGTGATGACAGGTGCTGGCGCGTGGCGACACGGAGGACACCCGTAGCAGGACCCACGCAGCAGGCCAGGACGCAGCACAGCAGCAGGAGAGAGAGGCACGGCGGAGACGCTGTCAGCCCGCCAGGTGAGGACAGGAGGGCCCACGCAGCAGGCCAGGACGCAGCACAGCAGCAGGAGAGAGAGGCACGGCGGAGATGCTGTCAGCCCGTCAGGTGAGGACAGGAGGGCCCACGCAGCAGGCCAGGACGCAGCACGGCAGCAGGAGAGAGGCACGGCGAAGACGCTACACCCCACCTCCACATACTACACACCACTCTTCAGTCCATCTCCATCCTTTTCTTATAATTATATATCTTTGTCTTCTACCTCCCTTTCTTTTAATCCTTAACTTATAAGCTTAGCTTTCCTTGTCGCTACACGACATTTTGGCGCCCAACGTGGGGCGACACGGAGGACACCCGTAGCAGGACCCACGCAGCAGGCCAGGACGCAGCACAGCAGCAGGAGAGAGAGGCACGGCGGAGACGCTGTCAGCCCGCCAGGTGAGGACAGGAGGGCCCACGCAGCAGGCCAGGACGCAGCACAGCAGCAGGAGAGAGAGGCACGGCGGAGATGCTGTCAGCCCGTCAGGTGAGGACAGGAGGGCCCACGCAGCAGGCCAGGACGCAGCACGGCAGCAGGAGAGAGGCACGGCGAAGACGCTGTCAGCCCGCCAGGTGAGGCGGCCCTCGGGTGAGGCAGCCCTCAGGTGAGGCGCGGCCCAATAGATGAGGTAGCCCTCTTCACGGAGGACGGAGGACGGAGGCGTAGGCAGGGTCCGTCAGGTACCGGAGCGGAGAGGTACGCTAGGTATTCCCGGGATAGGTGACCCTGGAGTATCAGGCTCCTTGTAGTGTTCGCTTTAGAGGCGAAGCCAGAACTCATCCTTGTATTGCGTGGATCAATAAAGAAAACTCGTAGAATAACATTATGTAGAAAATATGAATTTGAGATAGGAACGTAGCCAGTAATTCTTTTACGTGAGTTTGCATATCAAATCCACTAAAAAGATACAGGCCGGTAAGAATTTGAAAGGTACGTTGCCATGACGACGTATTAAACGTCGTTGTCAAAGCTGTCATAATAAAATATATTATAATAAAATACAATAAAATCTATAGTTATTTTGTATTAGAAGTATAGTGTTTATAGGAAAAATGATATCCATCAATGTGGGCGAAACTACCAACCCTTGGATGACACTAAATCGTCATAGTCTCATGTTAAAGTTGGAAGCTGTGTCTGTGTACCGATTGTGGATAGAACGTGTCGTGAGGAATAATCAGATCAGCGCCTAACGGTCACAGAATGCTTGTTCTGACCTGGAGGAATGATTGAAGGTAACTGTGAGTATGTACATTATGTTACACAGGGTTGATTGGGAAAATTTGACAGTTTCGGGTAGCTTGACCTGCTGGCGTCTGTACCAATCGCAATAACAATACACTAAACAAAAACGTTTTTACAAAAAAAAAAAAAAAAAAACAACTGACTTCCAAAAAAAAAACACTACAAAGTGAAAAATTACTTTAATTCGGAAGTCTTTGTCGTTGGTTCCGCATTTTCGTTTTTTGACACCGACTTCCGAAATTAGATTTATAGTGTCAACACTATAAATTTTGTCCTATTTCTAGTGTTAACACTGTGAATATCATTGTTTTAGTGTACAAGTATAAAGGAGATGTTTCATTTTTGTATGGGACTCAGGCCATAACATGTACCTTTTAGAAAAGCTGGGAAACTAACCCCTGAATAGAATAAAGTAACATGTTTATCGTAATATCAAATGCTTTTTATGCACATAGTAAAAATTAAAAATGTTTGACGCTTGTCGTGAGTTACATGACAGCCATGACAGATTGTAGAAATGACGTTTACTCCTAGACAGAGAATAGTAGGTAGACAACGTCGAACTATCGCTATCTCATACCCCAAACGCTGAGAGCGTTTGGGGTATGAGATAGCGATAGTACGACATAAGTACATTAGGTACTGCAGGTACGTGCAATTAATATTGCCATACTTAGACTTTTACCCCAATCGTGTGGGTAATATGGTACTTATTGAGTACTTTGATTGTACTACGTCTACTACGTCTACGATTTTTTGATGTTATATTTATTTATTTATATATACTTGATTGTACACCACAAAAATACATAGCATAAAAAATACATGGCACACTACAAAATATACAATGAGCGGCCTTATCGCATTACTGCGATCTCTTCCAGGCATCCTTAGAATGGACAGTGATTTTCCTTGACATAAAATGGGACTGTCGTTGGTGCAAACATAATGTATACAATAAACTAAAATAGATACACAAATACATACATACTATAACTCTTCTTTTATTTTTCGTTGCTTGTATATATTATATACAAGCAACGAAAAATAAAAGAAGACTGTAGATGATTGCAGTTAGGACAACAAGATCACAACGATAAGTAGTGGTCCTTTACAAGTCTTTTGAACACCTGTAACGACTGCGCGCGTTTTATTTCAACTGGCAATGCATTCCACAAACGAGCGGCCTGGACAGTAAAGGATTTATCAAGGAAAGTATATTTTACTTGATCGGTGATAAGCCTAAAATAAAAACAGGAACGAATGCAACTAGCTTCAAAATGACGTGAGTTAACTCGGCCCGTACACTCAGTCCACTTATTTCTTAAAAATGGTTCTTTCGAAAAACTAAAAACAAAAATTAAAAATGAAATACGCTCAGTGATAAAAACAAATAAGTGCTGGTATCCCCGTTAAGGTATTATCCGACTATTGACAAAAGACACGAAGTAACATAGATAACCGCCTAATATAAAATGCTTCACACTTTGGTCGGTTAATACGAAAAACAAGTTAGGATTTAATCGTCTTTTTAGATGAAATTATCACAATATTTTGCTTATTATTGACACAAAATAGTCTTAAAGTACAATAATTTGTTGATTTACTTGCTGTAATAGGTAAAAAATGCTACTTACCGATGAAAGGTTATGTTTGGTTGATTTCGTTCTCTACGACTTTTACAGCCGATTACACAGCAACTCACCATCATTACACATTAAATATTACCTTTTGGAATTTCAATAAAGTCAGAAATTACACAAAGTATGCGTTTCACAGTTTTTTTATCAACGAAAATAATTTAACACCACAATTTGTCTGGCATCGATCACATCGATGTCAAACAACAAAAACCGATACGCAAATAGAGATAGAAAATGCATGCTATGTCATGCTCACACATACTGACACATTTTGACATGTGTCATCTCACTTTCGCAATTATTATTATTTTAACAGCTTGTCTATATATCCTCTGTCTACGCGTTTACTTAACCTAGAAATTGATGCCAATCCAAGAATGAGCAAATATCACAAAACCGTTATACAAAGCCAAAGTCGAGATAAAAAATAAAAGAGAAAACGTGAAAGAACACCAAAAGCCACGAAACGAAAGTTGAGACGAACGAAACTGACTCACTGACACTGACGTGACACTCAACAAAAACCAAAATGTCATTTTGAATATTTCGTTCGTACACCTCAGAAAAGTAGAATAAATATTTATTTATTTTTTAACGATGAAATCGTCACATTTGTTATTATTAGTCGGAAAAGATGTTTAAGAGAATAATAATTATTATTAATAGTACAGGAACACAGACCATTCATATTTAACGTTTACGTGATATTATGTTTTCATGTGACATGATTTTAGAACGAAAGCAGTCAATGCTGACGCCATGTTGCATAGAATAATATGGCAATAACTTGAAAAACTATTACTCTTTGCGCACAACAAATCAGGCTTAAATGCAAGAAAGAATATTTTTCTTCAATTCCAGGTATTTTTTTCTATTTTTCGATAAATGTACAACTTATGGCCGAAAATGAAACATCTCCTTTTGCCTAATATATACGAGTAAGATGTTGGCGAAGATGAATTGTGATGCAACCGTGAGAATACCAATATCTAATAAAAAAATCTCTTAGAGAAACTCCGGCACCTAGCTGGTAAATTGCTCGAACACCTCGTTTTTGAAGGACAAATATATTTTGTATTGGCGGTAGGCGCAACAGTCGCGTCATTACAAACGCGCGTGACAAAGGTATTTCTGCATACAGCCTATGCCCAAAACAACATGTACCATGATCGCGCATCCGTATCTCCTTTGTCTGGGTCGAACTTGGACAGATCCACACGATTATTTAATAAGCGTTCGCATGTTTGCACTTTGTTTTTGAAATTTCAACGGTCACTTTCACTTTAAGCGTTCTCATTTTGTGCATGAATCCCAATCGTTAACATCAGGCATATTTGAATCATATCATATATATCATATTTTGAATATTTTAATTATTGTGGGCGTACTATGGGTAGTGTTGGTTATAGCACAATAGAAAAACGGTTTGCAGTTCAAATCAGATAATAATTTACGAACAAGTTAGTCACAGTAGCGAATCACACTGCAGGTACGCCACGAGATGGCGCTAGCGTTCCGATAAACGAATAGCTCCGACATATACATCCAAATTGAGAACCTCCGTTTTAGAAGTTGGTTAAAAATTATCTTATAATAGTCTTATTTTTAATCTAAACCGTCAGTTTTATTTTCCAGATCGTAATTAGAAGAAGCTAAATATTATAAGCCTCATACATATTTTTATTTGTAATGGCAACACCCCGTTTCTTCAGGTCAAGGTCCCAGAAGGCCGGTAGCACCGCCCGTGCCTCTGAGCCATTTAGACTATTTTTATAACTCTCCTAACTCGGCAACGAATGTGTGTGTGTGTGGAAGCACCGACATACATAGATTTGCTTTTAATTTCCTGAGTGGATTAGAAACTAGAGCGCCGTATCCAAAAATACTCTACCCTATTCACAAGTTATTCAAATACTCATGCTCATTCAGGAATGAAAGAGTAACATTACCTAACACAACCCACTTGTGAAATCAGACCAACTTTGTTACTCAGTACTTGTCAGAAATATCGTTCGTAATCTAATCATGATACTAATTATATTCCTGTTAAAAGCCAGTTCACGGCTTCGTCAACCTCAAAACTTCTACAAAAGTAATTTAAGTTCTAGCAGGTACTTTCAATTCGATCTTCGCCCGAATTCCTCCTTGGATTCGACTGCCTAATTAAGTCACGTGATAGAATCAGCTGATTGGATCACGCAAAAGTTAATTGAATGTCGATAATTAGGTGCGGTGAGCCGCCGCAACGTGCGCCCTGTCGGAGTTAGTAGCATTACGTTCAATTAATCAAGGATCCGTGATACACACGCCGTCCCACGCAGACCGCTACTAGTCGACCACAACTAATGCTAAGCAGTCAGCGGTCACCAGCATTGTTCAAATAGGCACTGCAGGGTGGTGATGGCTGTTTCAAATTATTTATAACGTAGATTCTGTGTCTATATTATGTACTCAACCGAGCTGGTACAGTACCGACGTGTGCGTGAGGTTTATTTTTAACAAAGACACGACTTGTTTATTTTCGTCCATTTGTCACAATCATCCAAACCTTTTCTCGGGCGTGTTGACATTCCCAGTTTATCTTCAGTCAGATTTCTTTCTATTTATGTATATATCCGATACAACAGAGATGAATGAGAATGTAGCTTATTCCCGTCCGTGACGTCAGGCTCTATGCAGTTTTAACAACCATTGTTATGACGTTTAACTTTATTTAGTTAACTACATCTTCTTTAAATCCATCACAAACTTCAAAATCGCCTTTGGGCGAGATATTTGGTTTCAACATAGACATACATCAAGGATATTTCAAGGATCTTGTAGATCATTTTGGACTTCTAAATCGTTTGGGACGAGACATAAAACCCTCCCCGATGTGTCTATCGCTCCAGCGAGCACTCTTCCTAGTCTAAGCAGAGCCCCGAGTGGCTATAACGAGATCTCCAACCAAACACGTCTTTGGTTTAAAGATTGAGATAGTGCCCTAAATAGTAACAAGTTTTTGAGAACCATTCCGACCCAAATTTAGGAGAAGCAAATATGAATGAGCAGAAGACCCAGTCTTATAAGCGGGGTATATGTATAGGATCCGGTATTACGGTATTCACACGTAAACTGTCACCACGACACTGATAAAAGTAAACATGCTTGTCTGGTTGCGAATGAAGAATGTGAGAGATTTATGTGAGAGATTTCCAGATTTCCAGGGTGTTGACTAACATTGTACTTCATAGAATTGCTCACATGTAGACCTTCTGTCTTTATTCTCTTTATGTAAAGACCCTCTTCGGAATTGAACGGCAAGATAAGCAGCTGTTACAAGTTTTCCTTTCGTTTCTAAATCCGTTGGAATTTCAGAACGTCCCGCAGATATGGAGCAGTTGGAAACAATAGGCCAACTGTGGCGACCTACGTGCCAATGTTCTACAAACACTAAGTTTAATAGAAAAATAACACGAACCAGAAGGGTCGCGGTCGCCGGGACAGTCTGGGACTTTCAGACGATGTAATGGGACCAAATATGACATGTATTACCATATTGAACTGTATCGGCACGGGTCACCGGCCGCAAATTGTTCACCAGGCGTGTTTTACAACCATGTTAGATTTCAATCTTGGACAATTTGTAGATTAATTGTAATTGAATTAAAGAGTTTAACGATAAAGCCTATTGGCTTTGTCGTTAAACTCTTGAATTCGACGTCTAAAAATTTAATTTGATACTGTCGAGACTCAAATCTAATAAGATTTGAGTCGACAGTATCAAATTAAATTTTTAGACGTCAAAAGTGATTTGCGTTTATACATCTTAGAAGTTCCGATTGAGTTAAAATATAACCTTTATAAGGGTATCTTAAGCGACGTCTGTGATAAATACTAAAGCAATAACGACCTCATATACGGACGCTACAATGACCAGGTCGAACCTATTAGCAGCACTACAGCACTAATACTCCCTAAGGCTTCCCAACTCCGGCCGGCTCCCCGACGGAGCCCAATTAATTATCGGCGATCAATCACGGCGCGGTATTAGCAAATCATGACGTAATTCAATCAAACTCGTTGCGTACACGGCGAGGGCCAAAAGTGAGGAAGGATTTCGGTTTTACTTGATTGAGTTGTAATATGGAACACTTTACTCGAGAAGCGAGTCTTGACAGTTATTAATATTCGGATGTAAGGAGCCTTATAAAGGCGTGATACAGAAATGAAATATCATTTTGTGTTTCTTTCTTATTTTGTTAAATTCCTAAAGATCTATCAAGGTAACAAAGGGTTAACTTTTAATTTGGCCAAAGCATTGCCATACAACGTGGCAATGCAATACATTTAATTTCAATTCTGAATAAATTTACTGATGGTCAGTACCAGCAGTAAATTTATTCAGAATTGAAATTAATGAGTTAATGTCAAAACATTAATGAGCTTGTTACCTAAGTACCAGTGTACTTAGGTAACAAACTCATTAATGTTTTGACATCACTTAAATAATGTAGACGCAAGACTAGGTATGTGCGTCATAGTGTAAACAAACGGAACTTTCGTTAACAAAGCACGATGTATGACGTCAGTTGTGTTAGTTCTGTCTGACTAACTATGTGAATGATGGATGACCGTCTACGAAGGCAGGTGGAGCTCGAACATAATATTATCTACTCACTTTAATGAATAACTTCAACCAAATTAAGTCACACCTACAATAAATATAACTACTAAACAAGCTTGATCCTGCCATTCAACTTCTTCGCAATTTCTAACACGTAAACTATCAGAGAGTATTTTTTCTATTAACTTTGCTTTAAACAATAGATTGGCTTTTGATGTTGCCGCCGCGCGCCGCCGCGCCGCGCCGTACCGAGTGCTGATGACGATGAGTCTACAATGAGATTTTAAAAACTCGATAATGCTATGAAAACTATTCAATATTGAAAGTGCTGAACTAACTATTACGTTGAGGTCGGAGTGAGGGCGAATTATTGCAGTTCACTGAACCTTAATTTCATGGAAATGGGATCCTGCCTGCGATAGGTAAATTAAATTGTTAAATTGACTGTATGCATCTGCGTACGTACGTACTGTACCTATACTAGGAACTTCCACGCCTATTCAATTATGGGTGGAAAGGAGACTGAAACGATTACATACAATCTTGGGCCTGGGTGTAATAAAATGAAAGTAGTGTCAATTAATAGCTTATATATTATCAACATTTCACTAAAAATTCTGCAGATTTTGTCAAACTGAGAACAGAGATATAAGAGATTAAGTAAAAGTGAGGTTATGTATGTAACAATCTTTAACTAACAGCTTGATTCCTGAAGTGCGAAATATGTTCTTTTGCACTAATAGTTATTATAAGTATTTAGTAGAAAATGTTTGAGAAATCATATAAATAAATGAACGTCAATGACTTCAAGTCATAGGTAGGTAACAGGTATGGAGATATGGAAAAGATGTCTAAAATAAAATAAAAAATCCTTTAATGTAGTGTTTTATTCGTCTTCTATTATAATTAAAATGTCGTCTAGGAATTGTGCAGGTGGTACTATATGATCTTCGTGCTGTGCATTATATGAGTGCAGCAGCCGACAGTTCATCTTCCTACAATACAATTACAGTAATGCATTACTATAACCTTTCCTCTACGAGAGCCGTCGACTAAAATACAAGTAAAATAAGATTTTCGACTTATATGTCGGGATTGTATGCGATGTAAACAGGAGGTATTGAAAAAAAAATTCACACAGCGATCCAGTTTGAACAATATCCATCCACAAGCCGGCCGTAAAATCGAAAATAACAATTCCAAGGCAAACGTGTGAGCGATCTTCGGTGTCCAGTGTGAAAGCAAGGGTAGAAAGAAGGGTCGGAATCCGTAAAATACAAAGCAGTGGTCGTGAAAACTGAAGAATAATCGGGAAAGCATTTAAAATGCATCGGAAAACACGAAATGAGTGAGCCAACAAGAGCAGTCGGCAACTGTCTAGTGTCAATGTCAGTCAGCTGTCATGCCAGTGTCATGAATAATAGACTAGAAATAGAAGACTTGTTTTTAAAAATACTTATATGTTAAAAATTAAAATTAAAATAGTTTATTTGATAACCTTAAACGTACAACAAATTTGAGATTGGAGCCTTCTTTTAAGCAAAACATGCCTGTATTATGAGAGTCCGCTCTTTCAAAAACAAGAAGTGTAAACTATACAATACGAGTACATAATCAAAAACGAGGTGATTTGAGTGAATGAGGGTGGGTGTGTGTAAGTGGGTGTGTGTGTGTGTGTGTGGGGGTGTGTGTGTTTATGTGGAGTATTGTATTAGTATAGTGTATTTGTTGTAGAAGTGATTCAGTCTCACTATAGGTTAGCTTTCTTATCCATTCCGTTAGTATTTTTTTGCATTCATAACAATTCTTAGGGTAGATGTAAATGTGTTTATTAATAGCATTATAAAGCTGAGCAGATCGTTTACAAAGTTGAATACTGGCAAATAGTGTTCTTGTTTGTGGTATTTTTAATATAATATCTTTTCTTCTTCTAGCCAAAATTCTGGGATCATAGATTAGTGCTTTATGTTTTGTGAGAACAACTTGAGTAATGTAAAGCTTCCGGACCGTTAAAAGGTTACTGATTTGGTAAAGTTTTGCAGTACGATATCTCCGTTTTTTTAAATACATGCACTTGACGAGAACCCGTTGTGTTTTGTTTTATAAGCCCAAGATAGGGATGCAGTATAGCAATACTGATTGTGCAAGCGCTAAATATATCATATTTAGGAAGTTTTTGTTCCTACCTGAAGGAGTACATACATTTATAGGTATTATATGTCTAAGTGTCCTGAAAATCTAGCTTAGTTTTCTGATTCTGTTAGCAACTTGATCAATATGGGGATGCCAAGATAATCTCTGGTCGACGATAATGCCCAAATATTTGATATGGGGTACTCTGTTTATAGTTGAGCAGCTGCAGTTTGAGTGACTTCCAGCATCGCATAGGTGAACTTTAAGATTAAAGTCAGTACCGGGTTGTGTACGATTGCACACACTGAAACATAATATGTATTTAGTTTTATATACATATGTTCAGTGTGAGCAAATTCTGTCCCAGCCATCCAGCAATCTCAGATAATCCCAATTCTGCGCTAAGCTGAACGTCTAGCCAAGTGTTACCCGTGAACACTACTGCAGTGTCATCAGCGTACGAAAAAATTCTTACGTTTGCAATACGCATGTTGCAGAGTTCGTTCACATAAATAAGGAACAAAGTGGGCCCTAAAACGCTCCCTTGAGGGACTCCGTAAGACACTGCCGTGTCCCCACTAATATACTGACCCACTCTAACCCTTTGCTTTCGATTGGTGAGATAATCTTTGAGAAGGTTCAACGGCAGCCCACGAACTCCAATACCTTCTAGCTTATTTGCTAAGAGTGGGACAGAGACGGTGTCGAAGGCCTTTTTTAAATCTAGGAATGCAGTTACACATTTCTTGCCGTTATCAAGTTGTTCGGTAATTAGCGCACTAAGCGCCGCAACTACATTCTCGGTAGACATACCTTGCCGGAAGCCAAATTGAGAGTTCGATAATGTATATGTATGTCGGAGTCATTCGTTTGACTATTCGGAACGCTAGCGCCATCTCGTGGCGTTAGACAGAGTCTAGCCTGAGTTCGTGGGGATGGACGGAGAGTTGCAAGAACGGTGTAAGCAGAGCTCTCGAGATCATCGAAACATTGGACATCGTACGAACAACATGTGCTGAGAAACTGTCGCGTTCCGTATCGTTAAATGTGTACCTACAGTGTGTGATTCGCTAGTGTGACTGATTTGTGCGATTATGGTACATGTTGTTTTGGGCATAGGCTGTATGCAGAAATACCTTTGCCGAGTAACGCGACTGTTGCGCCTACCGCCATGTTTGATAAAAAAAAAGACTAACCGGCGTTCGAGTTTGATGTATCCCGTTCCCGTGTTTAGAACACGCGGTAGGAGGCGTGTGCAAACATAACACTGCACAACAGCTGATTTGTGTTTTGCCGAAAATTCACTGCTAGTAGACCACCTTTCAACTTGTTGTGGCCAGGAGTAAGGCCCTCATAATAGTAGCATCAAAGTGACTATCGCAAATAGCTATCAGTGACGTGGAGTGACTTTAAGAATCGAGCCAAGCAGCCCCGCCGCCGTCAGCGAAGCCCTTAGTGTGCTGCAAGTGAGGGAAACCAGGACATCGCAGCCTGGTGCACGAGTAGTGGCAGCTAAGTGGATGGTGGACAACGTGCTGGAAGTCGTGAACGGCGAGTGGACGTCGTACAACTACCCTCAGACACGTTAGAACATAAAGGTGAGCTGTATTGTTTTGTTTACGATTCTGGTGCTGAATGCTCGTTAGTAAAAGCGAGTTGTGCAGCCAAATTTAGTGGCAAACGAGTTAATAACGTTGTTGAAATTGACTGGTATTGGTCAAACATGTGTATTCAGCACAGAACAAATCATATTTAGTGTTGTGATTAGCGAGTAACAACTTGAGATTTTATTACATTTCTACCCGACATTTACTTGCAAAGTAATATTATGATAATACGTGAAATATTGAACCTAGGCTTTTCGATTAACATGTCTACGACAAAGTTTTTGTTGCGTAAAGCTCTTGTAATAAATTCAGTTTTAATCGGTCAACAACAGAAAGCTAGATTTGATAGAACAAAGGCAGCTATAACAAAATGTTCCGTTGACGATTTCGTGTTATTAGAAAACGAAGAGTGAAATCAGATTAGAAGATCTAAGTAAGATCGGAAGTTCAGAGGTCCGTTTAAAGTAGCGAAAGTTTTGGCGGGTAATCGCTGTACGTTAAAAGCTTTAAATTCTAACCTTACAAGTATGCTCACGATAGGTAAAGAAAGATGCCAGTAGGTCATGTACCAGTCGAAGTAGATAGTGATCACAGTGGTGATGAGCAAGCCTACATTATGGGAAGCACGCGAGTAGGGGTTCTCTATCGGCCGTAGTAAAGTTGACCGTACCAGTAGTCAATACGTAGTCGTAGCCCGGTAGAAATCGGTGTCTCTTGAGGAAACTCAAGTAGTCCGTGGGTACGCGACGGGCGTTTGTCTCTGGCGGAGGTCGTGGTCTAGAGAGACCATAGTGTGGTGTCACAGGGTGATGCACACGGATCCATACGCTGGATGTGTGAGAGCAATGCGATTGCTGGTTGAAAGTCGACCGTACCAGTAGTCAATACGTAGTCGTAGCCCGGTAGAAATCGGTGTCTCTTGAGGAAACTCAAGTAGTCCGTGGGTGCGCGACGGGCGTTTGTCTCTGGCGGAGGTCGTGGTCTAGAGAGACCGTAGTGTGGTGTCACAGGGTGATGCACACGGATCCATGCGCTGGATGTGTGAGAGCAATGCGATTGCTGGTCGGCTGGAGAGCCGTGGCGTTAGAGTGGTTTACTCGTGTGTGGGTTTCCAGGTGTCTAAGGCTCTTAGTGATAAAAATTATTGTTAATGTGGATAACGATGGTACATGGCTCTGGTTGATGATTTACGCTATGATTAGATAATCAAAATTTGTTTACATGGCTCTGGTTGATGATTTACGCTATGATTAGATAAGCAAAGTTTGTTTACATTACTCGGGTTGAATCAATACTCAAAAAGCCTTCAACTCTAGGTGTACGTATAAGTACGCTCACATACAAACGATGCCGCTAAGTATGTAGTGTTCCTTTCGATCATGTTCCTAACGAATTAAACCAGAGGTTCTCCACCGAGTTATTAGGTCGCACTGTACGCACTTGTCTGTAGTAGTAACTACAACTCAGTTGTGAGTTGTTCAGGGGACGATGGGCAGCTGGTGGTGCAGCCCCGGGTCTCAAAGGAGACTATTGTTGTGTTGGTCTAGTAATGACCTGGGAGTCGTAGACTCTATTTGAAGTGATGTGTGTTGGTCGTATCACTTGAAGTGATGACGATATGGTTGGCATGAGTGTCACTAGCTGCTGCGGCAGCCAGGCCATGAGCGTTGTATGTAATCTACGAGTTAGTTGATATAGTTTCTGACCAATTATTACTAAGGCTTATAGGAATCTTTTGTTATCGATGATAGTTTGGATCAGAGTATTACTAACGAATTTGAAGAAAGTCCACTTATAGTTTTGTTGATGAAACAGAGTAGAGATTAAGTTGTGTGTGTTGTGTGGGGTTTCGTGAGAAACCATAAAGTCCAGGAGTGACTTGGCGATTCGATGGGAATGCGCAAATGAATTTGACGAGTTGAGTAACTGGACGTTACTAGATAGTATGAGACACATGCATCTTAGTTGATTATTTTGATTGTAATCTTGAGATTTGGGAATCGAATAGTGGGTAATGCTCTGAACTCTGCTATTGTTAGTTTGTTCGAGTTTTCATTGTGTTTTCGCCTGTACCAAATGTAGTCAGGAGTGACCGAGCTATGTGATACTTTGCGGCTATATTTCTTTACGGATTAACACACGAGGACGTGTGTATAGCAGGATGGCCGTGTCGGAGTCATTCGTTTGACTATTCGGAACGCTAGCGCCATCTCGTGGCGTTAGACAGAGTCTAGCCTGAGTTCGTGGGGATGGACGGAGAGTTGCAAGAACGGTGTAAGCAGAGCTCTCGAGATCATCGAAACATTGGACATCGTACGAACAACATGTGCTGAGAAACTGTCGCGTTCCGTATCGTTAAATGTGTACCTACAGTGTGTGATTCGCTAGTGTGACTGATTTGTTCGTGAATTATAATCTGATTTGAACTGCAAACCGTTTTTCTAATGTGCAATAACCAACATTACCCATAGTACGCCCACAGTAATTAAAATATGCCTGATGCTAACGAGAGACAGACATACCGTCTCCGACATGTATATAAAATCGATAAATCAAAATCAAAATCAATAATAATCATTAATATTGGTTTTTCAGTAATTAATTAATATTTTATTTATTAATATGACTGTAATTATATTCTGCACTATATTGCATGTACCTAAGTATATACATATGGTGCATTTAATTACTTTGAGTTGATTATTTACTGCAGAGGTTTATTTTCGTAACTGTGTAATCGGTTACTCAATCGATAATTTATAATCTCACGAAAATGATCTTTCTCATATTTCTGCGCTTCCAGATTGAGGATTGAGGTGATTTTTCATATTCTAAGGTAAAAAATATGACTAATTTTTTAGATCATATCTCAACTCAACATACAACAACAACATTAACAAGATGAAACAACAACAACAACATTTTGGCCCACCATTTTCCATCTGCTTTAAAAAATATTATTTTGAGTATGGTGAATCTCTTTGTAAAGTTGCGAGGATTGCTATTTTTGAATCAGTCATGTTTAAATCGAGAGCAGTAAATAATAATGGTTAATATTTTCTGCTGGTTGATTTTCCTACGAGAGCCCGCATCTATATAGCACCAGAAAGAAAATTTACTGATAGGAGCAACAACTGAAATAACGCATTCCTTTTTTTTTTACAAAATCACACACCACCACCTCTATAGAATTAATATGTCATTATTATGTCAAAATGCAACCAACGCGTAATTCACTATTATTATAATAATTATGCTTTCAGCGCTCAGTAGAAACTATTACGAAAATTAAGATATAAAATAAGTAAACAGTCCTTGATCTAAAGAGATATTAGTGTACTCAGTGAAGCACGAAATTGTTGATAATAAATAAGGCCAAACTAAACAACGCAGAAGCAACAACATCTTATTCTGAACAAGCTCTTACTGCAAAGTAAAAAAATAATAATTCTCCGAACAGAATATTATGAACGTAAAATGAAATTTGCAGCTCCTTGAAGAAACATGAACGAGACTGTATTACGAAGAAGATTGTTCATTAAGCTGCTGTTAAGGCACTATTTGACGTGCGTGATATCACTGTTAAATTGCTATCGTCTCCTAAAACATCCCAAACGATATTCAACTTTATGTTGAGGCACTACAACTCAGCATGCATCACGAGGAGGCTTCATAATAAGTGTACAAGCCCTTGTTTGTTTGAAACTATTTTTAATCATCGTGTCATAACGTGAAGGACGTGGTTGTGATATACTTGTTGTGTTGTGTACAATGAACAGATTATGGTGAAGAAGCCTGCCACTCAAGTCAGGGTAAAGCCGTCGAGAAATATAAATGAGATTAGATTTACCAGTGTCAAGAACATGTTGTTGATGTGTTCACAATGTTTAAGTTGAAATAAATATTTTTGTAATTTTTTTTTTCTATGATTGAATATAACATCATTTACGATCGTCATGTGTGACACATTTAGTCTGGTTTGTGACTTTCAAAAGACTATTTTTCTTTCGACAGATGGGAAATAACCTAAAAAAAAATGGGAATGGGTGGTAACTAAAAAACAAAAATAGGAATGCAGTAGCCACTAGCCCACCTGTCACATGTACATCAACAGTGTGTAACAGTCGACTGTTGAATATGGATCCTCTACGAACAGTCTGAAAGATGTTACAATAAGAATCTCATCCTTCAATAAATAAACTCAAATATTGGCTAAGGTTGATTCTATTCACACAGAGCCTAAAGTAAATACAGATTTCCATTATCATATCTGGCTAACAAATCAATGTAGTACTTACTATTGATCACTCAATTAATAGTTTTGCGATAAAGAATTGCCCGGTTTTAAATAATACTAGAGCACCTTTGAATCGCTGTGATTACAACGTGATGGTACAAATTAATATTTTTCGAACACGTTACAAGCCATTGCGTCAGTGCTCTCACCCGCGGCTAGCACATCCATACTCCCATGTAAATGGATTGGAACACAATATTAATTTACATGGAAATGGATATAAATATTGAACACCGAACAAAGCCGACTGAATAGATGTGTTTGAATAGAGAGCGAGCAAACGTAAACTAGGTAGTTAATAAACTGCGTCATGTTCGATCATTTATTTTGGTATGTAGGTCTGTTCAAGTTCGAAAACGTAAAATTTATGAAGAAAATCATAATAAAGAAGAAGAAATCACACAGTTTTTTAACTCAAATTAGACTGCAGTGTCTGCAGTGCAAGATCTTGTCCAGGCTAAAGAGTTTGTTGAATGATGTAAATATTCTCAAAATTGCTCACAGATAAAAGTCCCCATAACGCAATAAAACCGCTGTGTTGTAGTAAAGTTACATAAATCATTTTCATTATTTTACCTCAAAGCCGTGATCCTTTCGTGATCGAAGTGCTTTAATCTGGTTATCGCCCCAGCGTTGTTAAGGCCCGGTATTATGCCGTTAACCTTGCTCAAATGGGCGTTACCGCTGAAAATGCCCCGCGCGCCCCTCATCGTACTTACGCGCGAAGCGGTCACGAAGTTTCTATTTGGTAGGGCTAGCTGCCATAGTGTCAGACGCGCGACGCTCACATATAGGTAGCTAACAGCATTTATTGCAGAGCAGTGGTGTATATTTATATTTTTTTACAAACAAAGAACTCGTAATATTAATAAAATAGAAAATATTATCAATGTAACCGGGCGGCAGAATTTAGACAGTTATTATTAAATTAGCTTTTCCCTACAATTTCGCTCACAAATAAAAGTGAATAAGTTAGTACCTACTTACTTTTTTTTTAACGCAGAATAGATCGACTGGAAATTCTGAGCAATATACATATCTGCCGGCCGAAGATCAAATGCCATATTAGGTTCATGGAGCCCATGAACCACAATGCGCCCTATATCGATACCTCGGGGCTCAAAGGATGAACACGACTTTTCACGAAATCCAATAAATCGATAGAGAAAAAAAAACTGAACAAGATGGTGTAAATAACTCTAATTGACCAAAATGTGCTATATATACGCCCTTTGAGCCCCGATGTATGAATTATGGTTTGTGGGACCCGTGTATAACCCATGACCCCCAATTTAATTTATTATCCAGAAGTTTATCTAGAAGCCACAAGCGGTCGTGGGCTCGAAACTTTTTAGTTCAATAAGGCCGGCCACATACGGACGGAATTCCGTTTCAAAATATCGATTCGGCATTTTCGAAGGCAACGAATTCATACAAAATCAAGGAACTACCTCACACGTACTTACAATAGTTCTCCATTGGAAATTTTCTGCCTTCGAATTTATTTTGTATGGATTTGCTGCCTTCGAAAATCCGAATCGATATTTCTGAACGGAATTCCGATTTTGCCAGCCGAGTAAAGACTATACAGGGTCCAATTTTTAGTTTGTAATGAAAGAAAAAGAGAAAGAGCGAGAGTGAGAGAGAGAAAGTGAAAAAAATTGTGAAAGCGAGAAAGAAAAAAAATCAAAATGAAAGTCATTTATTCAAATTAGTCTGAGAATCAGCACTTTTCGAATGCCAAAATTACAAAAGACAGTCCCCCAAAAACGCCCGCCCTTCACCACTTGCTAGTGCTATCGCTGGGAAGAAGAAGTGGCGCAACAAACTCTGCTGGGGAGATTGTTGCGCCACTTCTTCACGCACAGCTGTCTGTTCAGTTCAAAAATACTTATACAATAATAGGTATGTTAAATAAATTAACATTACAAGACACAGAACATTAAATTAAATTATTTGCCACATGTCAGTTAGCCACGCCAATATACCATCAAAGATACTAAAAACTATACTAAGATTGATGTAGGGATTAATTTTGTTCAGGTAAGCGAACATTGGCGCCGATTCCCGATTGAATTTAGTCATCAACCTGACAAACGTGCAGATACGATTTCAATTGACTTTAAACCGCAGTCTAAAGGTCCGGCTTGATATTTCTTGGAGTGATTTAAAAAAATTACTGATGTTTACTTTACGTCCACCAATCGATAATTTTTCACAATCAAAAGTCATTTATTCAAATTAGGCTGAGAATCAGCACTTTTCGAACGTCAAAATTACAAAAGACAGTCCCCCAAAAACGCCCACCCTTCACCACTTCCTAGTACTATCGCTGGGAGGAAGAAGTGGCGCAACAAACCCCCAGCAGCACAGCTGTCTGTTCAGTTAGAAAATACTTGATTGTATACAATACTGGGTGTTAAGTAATTAACATTATAAGGCACAGAACATAAAATTAAATTATTTGCCATATGTCAGCTAGCCATGCCAATATACCAACAAATATAATAAAAACTATACATAGGTACTCATAAAATAATTAATTAAAATTAAAATGTAAATAAAAACTTACTACCTAAATAAAAGCCTCCAGGTATAAAGGGCGTGACTGCTTACATATTTACGCATTGCTGGGTTCTGGTCACATACAGCTTGGCAAAAAAGAGTAGAAAATAATGGAGGCGCCACTGTGCTGCTCGTATGGCAACCCGCTGCAACCGAATAGCGCACCAACCTAATCTTGATACTTAGCTGATTTTTTTGTTCAATTGGACAAATGTATTCACTCTTTATGTTACTTTTTCAAATCAGTAAGTATTGTTAAATTGAACAAGGACGTCTTCTCGATACGCAACTGATTACTTTTTACCTAAAAATAAGTATTTTGAGAAATACTCCTGAGTTCACAACATTTTTTGGAAATAAAAAAATAAAAAGACATTGTATAATATTATTCTTTTTTATTCCAAAAAATCTTCCTCTGCGACGACGATCTTTTCTGTGTTTTCCGGATGTAGAAAATACCCCTTTGTTTCTATATCCTTCCAGCACGACTCTTACAGTGCTAACAGATTTACCTGAATTGAATAAATAGATTTTGTTATTTAGTCTATGGCACAATAATTTCTGTTAAATTTCTAATGCAAAAGCTACAACAAATACATCACTACCTTGTAAACAAACTCAAAGCTAAGTAGAAATTGAGTTTTCTTTTAGGTAGAGTTCAAGTCACCAAAGTATCAATTAATCTAGGCGCGCTATACCGGAGTAATGCAAACAAAATGTAAACATAACCTATGTGCTCGATGTTTATTGTTTAAAATTTCTACTGATTCCGTATGCAAGCCAATTAAAACAGCTTTGAGTTCATCAATTAACACATAATTTAACTAAAAACAACAAAACAAACTCTTACATACCTGTCATATCAGCGGTTTTTTGGTAAACATTGTTAAGATCGGAAAGAATAGTTTGGGCCTCATTTTCCGCCAGACATCGCCTGTACACCTTATAAATAACCTCCCTGCCAGCACTTCGAATGGTTTTATTCATTGTTTTTCACTTTTTACGTTTATTAATCACTAATAATCACCGTTGGATGGTCGAAATAAAAATTCTACGAAGTCGTGAACTTTGTTTATTATGAAACGTCATTATTTTGGGAATGTTGCCAACAGACAAAAAATTAGTTCCGTTTCTAGACTTTTTTGCCAAGCTGTAGCTGTCACTTGAAGTCACAGATGATAAACTAGGACCATCGAAGTAAAATAAATAAATAAGTTAATACTAATAACAATAACCTGTCAGTAAGCCAATTCTGGAGAAAGAACATGAACATTGTCTTGAGTTAATTAGGGCGACCAACTATTCTTATCGTGTAAGTAGTCGTTGATGGAATAGTAAGCCTTTGAACAAAGGTTGAATTTTACTTGGTGAACACTTTACTTTGATGATGACATCGAATTCAATAAATGATGATGGCTTTTCAGTAGGAGGACTGCAAAAAAACAACAATTATTTTTGAAAATAATACAATGTATTCTATGATAGGTATGTTTATATCTATTACTTTGTCATTTGTTGTCGGATACTAAGTTCAGATTTTATTTAATAGATTGATCACTAAATATTTCATTAAACCCTATAATGTCTTAATCAAGATGTTGTAGTGATAGATCACTAAATCCCACAGGACTAGAACAATAATACGAAATTCGAAAAATTCCGTTTTCTTTTTGAAATGCCTTTTGATTTGCTTGAATATTGTGAACAATAGATGATGATGGCTTTTCAATAGTAGATCTGGAAAAATACAATATTGATTTAATATACACTAGCTTATGCCCGCGAATTCATCCACGTGAACGTATAAAAGGTATACGTAGGTAAGTCAAAAAAAAAAATTCAATTCCGAACCGATATTTCGAAACGGAATTCCGACTGTATGTGGCCGGCCTAATATTATTACCCCGTATTTAACAGTCTGGTAGTTATGAGTAATAAAACAATAATACAGAGTGAAATTAAATTAGCTAGCGAAACTATATAATATTTCAACACGATAAAACAGATTTTATCAACTTACACTTCAAGTAACAACAATAACAGCGGTCATTGACCCCAAACAAAACATTTTTTTTTATTTTGTCGTGTTTAGTAGATATCGATACCCATCGATGTCTTGAGACAAAATAAAAAAATAATGATTTTTGGGGTCATTGACCCCACTGACCTGAGACCGCTGTTATTGTTGTTACTTGAAGTGTAAGTTGATAAAATCTGTTTTATCGTGTTGAGATATCGACACCCGTCGGTAAAGTATACAAAAAAAAAAAAAAACGGATATTTTAATTGACTACACTACCGACGGTGGATGACCCCAAAAAAGTCCTAGCCCAACTAGAAACAACACCTAAAGTTGTTATTCCCCGTGGGAATCGAACCCGCGATCGAGAAGATATCCCTTTCACCACTAAACCAAGGAAGCATTCTATTGTAATGACTAGGTAGTTACTTACTCAACATCCAATCGAGAAGCAGTATCATCCAGTTCTTGAGTAGCAATTTGCTTATTCGCCAATCTAAAATAATAAAATCATTGAAATACAATTGGAAGCACAGCTGACCCTACTGTAGGTACTTACTCTGTGGCCTTCGGTGAGTCTCAAGTCACTCAGGTGATGATATGATTCGGAAAATCAATTTCAACTTAGTAACAATGCCTATAATATAGTGTACTATCTATAGGCATTATTAATTACTAAGTTAGTAGTATTCACGAGAAATATATTTATTTTTATCATTCTTTATTTAGGTAGGTACATGTAATAAAGTTTCTTACAGTCTTCGTGCTATATTCTGCACACTCTGGAGTAAACGCTTTCGACGACCAGCTTTCCATCTCTTCCCACTATTATATTTATTTCCCATTTTTATTTTCACGGTACAAAACGTAAAAATTCCACTGCGGAGCAAAGCGACACAGGTCCGTTCTCAACAACGTTCCAAGGAACACTGGCGCGGTGCAGGCAGCAAGGAAATGAGCAAGCGTATGTCGTAAAAACGTTTATAAAATCGTATAAAATTAGATATTAACTATTTATTAAAAACTACTCGATCACTGGATGCAGTTTGGCATTAGAAATTTTATGGTATATTTTTTATTATAATTATTGTTGTTAATAAAGAGATAAACTGCTTTTAAAGACAAAGAAGAGGTTTGTTTGAAGATTTTTTTGATGCATTAATGTATGTTTAATTATGATTTGGGCTCGATCACTGTATTAAAATAAGACTTGAAAATATCATACTTTTTTTTTAGGTCCTAATTATTTACGGTTTAAGAGATACACTGCTTTAAAAAACCACTTTTTGACCGTTTTCGAGAAATCTGCGCCTTAAGGGATTATTATTAATACAGATTATACGATTATCCGATAAAACAGTTTATTGGGAGCTGATCCTCTCAGAACTACCAAATTACTTGGATTTGATTACAGTTTGGCAATATTGTTACGACGAAATAAACCTTTACTAATGTTCAAGAAAATTCTGTACGTTTTTATTTCTAAGCAGTGAATAAAGTTCATTTAAAACTTACTGATTCCGAGTCAAACTTTGAAACTTCTTATTGTATCCCTTTAAAAATAAAACGGGCTCTGTTTTCCTAAAACAGTTTAAATTATCTTCTAAATCAGTTGACAAATGGCTGGTAGTTCCTTCACGCCGGTTATCCGGTAATTATCCTTGAGATGGTTGCTATTATGATGTAAATTGCGTGCAGTAACCCGTCGCGACACCGGCTCGGGGCGACGGGAAAGCAGAGCGGATCCGGCACCGATGCACCCCACCAAGAGATCCGGGAACGGATATAGCGAGCACGTGGGGTCAAAAGGTCATGTTGTTATTGAAAACTTAAAAGAAATTTTATAGCGGTCTACACATAACATTTGCACGTTCATGACATTAAAATATAATCACTACTTATACAACAACTTTGCGACGTAAAAGTTCAACACAATAAAATAATATGAGCAAACTCCAACTGCACAACCCTTGAAATAGAGTTTAATTCCGATAATAGTTGCAAGCTTTGGTTGCAAGTTAATTCTACTGGCTAACTGCTAGCGAGGTGGCTCCAGTAATAGTCCATTAAATACTGTCTTCCTATTATGATGTACATCATAATAGGAAGACGGTATTTAATAAAAGGCAGTCGTTTGGCTGTGACGTCAGGACGTGTGGCTGACGCTGTCGCGTTATCAATGGAGGTCGGGCTGCAGCTGCAGGATAGTGGAATGAGGCTATGAAGTTAAGTGTAGAAAACTTGATTGGTTAGGAATTCAGTGTTTCAATTTTTTTTAAAGATAGTGTTTGCACTTTTTGTTAGGTCGACTTTTTATTAGCTACATTATAACTATAAGTACAAGTTTTAAGTCAGTACTCATATCTATCAGACACAAACATAACCTACACTTTACATTCGTTCTTTTTATCACTTTTAGACTACTTAGATTTTTTTACTTCTTACAAAGAGAAACATTTAGCATATAAAGTACTACACGAAGTTAACTTGTGGCAAGCAATTGGAATGATCATTGATCACCGAGGCGGGACACCGCGTCACGGTGATATGTGACCGTGGGAGGGGACACTTACCGAGTTCAATAGATAGCGCAGTTGGGCGGTAAGAGGATTCCAACATACTTCGTTTGACGGCATTCATTGATCTCCTTGTGATTGTAAAAAGATTCTGAAGAAATACTGTTAGCAATCATTTCTCTGTGACGGTCTACAAATTGTCGGCACGGTTGGCGCAGTGGTTAAGCGATTGGTTGTTGTGCTGCGTGTCGCGGGTACGATTCCCGCACGGAACAAATATTTGTATGACCTACAAGTAGTTGTTCCTGGTCTGGCTGTTTGTGTATGTGAGTTTAAATGTTTGTAAACGCACCCACAATACAGGAGAAATTCCTAGTGTGGGGGCAACGATTTAAAAAAAAAAAAAAAATTGTTTGTTATGCTCTGTGCAGCGAATGTACTAGTATAAGAATGTTTGACCGGACTCTGCAGTACACGCGTGTCCCCAAAGCGGAAATTCCAAACAAAAACCAAACTAAGCGACATCTAAATCATTCAGCTCGGAATGCATTCCAAGAATTATGGAGCCAACGTTCGTTATAGCCGACGGCTATGTTTACAGAAAGATAGCCCATTCTGTGGCCGGGAAATTTGTGCCGGCTTAACTGTGTGACCAACTAGGCTATAACGATGGAAGAATGTGGACTGGATGAGTGTTGTAAGCTCTAAATACATAAATAAATATTAATAGAAGTTGCTGCAACCAAACTACAGAGAGAAAATAAAAAAGCGACTGTAGGTAGGTAGGTAGGTACTCTACGCGAAAACAAGCTAGGTTTTATGAAAAAAAATGTCTTTTCTAGCTTTTATAGGGTTAATGGAAAGTTTATTTTGTATAGAAAATAATATTCCGACATCACAAACGGCATGCATGGGGTAAGAATGTTACGACAGTCATTAAAACATGAGCTCAAAGCTTGGAAATAAGTCGCATTATTAAACTTGTTCCCCAAATCTAATTGAATGACTTTCCCTGCCTACACCTGCGATAACATAATAACCCGTTACCCCACTTCGGAATGAAAACACGTACATTAACAGTAAATAGGTTTCGTATTGCTGCGGAAGTGTGTTAAAAACTACTCCGCGGCAGGAAGCGAATACGCGAGCGGTAACACGCTGCGCGGGGGCGCGGTACTCGGAGTCGGCGATACAACTCGCAGGCAGGGGAGAAGACCCACTGAGATGCGGTGTGGAGAGCAAATTAACAGGTACCTATCATATTTATTGTGTAAAAAAGAAAGTGAAGACGACGACGACGACGAAGACGTATCGGTCGCAGGCTCATTAATTTCTTCTGTTATGCACGCCACCTGCGTCTGCAATGCTGAAGATTGAATTTACAATTACAGCTCACAATCATATCTAGTCTTTCGATATCTAGTCCCAATTGATTATTTGTCCAAAATTAGGTCCTAGGTCTCGGTCTAGGCTACCTCGAAGTACCAAAAAATTATAGGTTGTCTATTATAGCTCACCCATTTGACGCTCACAAGGTTGTGCCTGCTATGTTAAATTAAAAACAGTTCAAACATAACTTTATTACCTATCTAGTACATTCTTTACAATGTCCAGGCTAGATTTAAACCTAAGATATCTAAAAACACTATATTTCAACACTTAATTACCTACTATTAAAGAATTTCGATATTAAGACCCTATCTGGATACATAGACGCAAGTAGTGCTACGCTGGCTACCCACGCATTTTAATATTGGCATATCGAGTTAGGATAATTTAATTACATTAACAAAATACTATCGTATGAAGATTTTTGGTGATGCTCCGTAGCGAACACACACACACACTTCCGACTACGCCCGGGTTTCAGACGGTACCGAAAGCTCCTGCGCTTACACACACATTCACAGCGTTTTTGTGAAATGAACATGCTATAATGGCAATAGGCTGGCGAGCCTCCGTGGTCCTTCTGCAGTCTTTTACAATAGGCTGGCGAGCCTCCGTGGTCCTTCTGTAGTCTTTTACAATACGCTGGCGAGCCTCCGTCGTCCTTCTGCAGTCTTTTACAATAGGCTGGCGAGCCTCCGTGGTCCTTCTGCAGTCTTTTACAATAGGCTGGCGAGCCTCCGTGGTCCTTCTGCAGTCTTTTACAATAGGCTGGCGAGCCTCCGTGGTCCTTCTGCAGTCTTTTACAATAGGCTGGCGAGCCTCCGTGGTCCTTCTGCAGTCTTTTACAATAGGCTGGCGACCCCCGTGGACCTTCTGCAGTCTTTTACAATAGGCTGGCGACCCCCGTGGTCCATCTGCAGTCTTTTACAATAGGCTGGCGACCCCCGTGGTCCTTCTGCAGTCTTTTACAATAGGCTGGTGAGCCTCCGTGGTACTTCTGCAGTCTTTTACAATAGGCTGGCGAGCCTCCGTGGTCCTTCTGGAGTCTTTTACAAAAGGCTGGCGAGCCTCCGTGGTCCTTCTGCAGTCTTTTACACTGACGCGCGAACTGGCACGGCCGCATGCGATCGAGGCCGCCCGCCGCACGCTGCGCCGGTCGCGTCGGCTTCCCCACGTAATCAGCAATCGCAGCTAATCGCGCTCGCATCGAACGGCTTCACGAATGAGCTGTCGGTTGTTCTATGAAATAATCACTATTTTTTATGTTTTTCTAAGTTAATGAATCGTCATAATAGTACCTAGACAAAGACATCGGTACATCGGTAGCACATTACCATGCAATTAAACTAAGGTATAATCTACGTTGGATAATCGTAAATGCTAGTTGTACACAAAAGTGGTAGAAAACTTGGCGAAAAGGTAACCAAAATGGTTACAACACATGTGTGAAACAACGATAAGTCTTACATGACATGTAGGTATGCTGGGTACTTCCCAATGGTTAATACTACTATTAACTACCTACCTAAGTAAATAGCCTACCTACCTAACCAGCAGGAAGTACCCGGTATGCTAGATACATGTTTTATGTACAGGACATATTTTCGACATGTCCTTAACAAGACTTGTTTTGAAAACAAGTATGACACGCTCTGAACACCTACCTATATGGGTGTAAACGAGGGATTAGAAGAACACTTGCAAATTCTGAGTATTCTATTTTAACTTATAACGTTGCCTCAAGTTCTATAGAAATATTGAAATTAAAACAAGATCCGATGTTACATTATTTTCAATTAAGTTTTAGATGAAACGTTATGATATTAACACAGCCATATTAATCATTCCAACATTAATATCTTGTTTCAGAGAAGGGAACTTTTCATTAATTCGTTAATATCTCTTTTGTGGCGAAAATTCACGTAGTATTAAGAGAATGCGACGTATAAAATCACTGGGTAATGTGTTTGCAGTTATTTATATTATTATACACTCGAGAGCAATGAATCCGGGTCACTTACAGAATGTTAAAAATCTCGGAAACTAAAAATGATAGGTTAATGCAATAAATTGTATTTAATAGACAATGTAATACTCCTTAAATGAAAGTAAAAAAAATATGAGTCACCATACATTTTATTAACACAAAATTACATAAAGAAAAAGACTGCTGATCTCTCCTTAAAACAAAAATAGGAAACATGAAATTTTTGAACTTTATTACGATTTTCTTGAATTTTAATACTTCGTATTACCTCCTCGTGCTTCCATTACTGCGTTTACGCGGTTTAGCATGCTGTACACCAAGTTCCTTATACGATTTTGGGGAATATTCTCCCATTCCTCTGTGAGAGCAATTTTGAGCTCACGAAGCGTGATTGGGGGAGGGTTTCGTTGTTTTACGCATCTGCCTAGCTCGTCCCAAGCATGCTCGATCGGGTTGATATCCGGGCTGCGCGCTGGCCACTCCATACGAGTAATGTTCATCTCTTGAAGGTAGTCATTCACAATCCTACCTGTATGAGGTCGGGCATTGTCATGCATAAATATAGCATCCTCACCTAAATTGACCATAAATGGACCAACGTGATCATTGAGGATTTCTTCCACATATCTTACGCTAGTTAAAGAGCCGTTTTCTATGATCACCAGCTCTGTGCGACTTTCAGAAGAAATTCCGGCCCACACAAGTACAGACCCACCACCGTAGGCTACTTTTTCTTCGATGCATGCTTGCTTGAATCTTTCCCCTGGTCTTCGATACACTCTGTGTCTTCCATCGTGCTTGTAGAGCATAAATTTTGATTCGTCGGAGAACATAACTTTTGACCAATCTTCAATACTCCAATTTACGTGGCTCTGGGCATATCTTAGTCTTGAAATACGATGCCCACGCTACAGTTTAGGGCCGTTTGCAGGTCTAAGGGGTTTTAAGTTAGATTCAGCAAGCCGACGTCTTACTGTCCATGCACTTGGGTTACTTCCTCCGAGGCGTCGAAACTGATTTGTGAGTTCAGTTCCTGTGAGAAAGCGATTTCGAAGCATGGTGTTCACCAAGTATCGGTCTTCTCGTGCTGTGGTACACCTGGTTCTGCCCGTTCCTGGTCTGCGTAGGTTAGAACCAGTTTCTTCGTAACGTCGGAGAACTCTTTGTACTGTTGACAGCGACACACCGACAGTCCTGGCTGTATCGCGCTGACTCCGGCCGGTTTCCAGCATTGTAAGTATTCTGGTGCATTCTTCAGGCGTAAGCGACATAATTTCAGCTTGAATAATGAATATAGAGCACTATCAACATGGTTTATGTACCCACATAAATGACAGATTACAAACAAAAGCAAAACCAAATGCTGTAATTTCGTAGTTCCATCTTCGTAAGTGGCCCTTTTTCAAATTTGATTTTTTTATGATATAACTTTACAATAACTAAGAAGTTTTAATACCTTCATTTAAGGAGTATTACATTGTCTATTAAATACAATTTATTGCATTAACTCCCACCGGGTCCCGATGGCTTCATTAGGCGATGGTTTTTCGTGAAATCTGTCCTTTTTTAATAATGCCCCGTTTTGTATTCTTATGAACTTTAAACATAGGTACGTAAAGTTGATTTTCATGTCTTTCTGTGTGACCGTTTAGTTCTTCTAAACTACCTGTACACAATTAATTTTAATGCAGTTTTCACTATGGTTTTAGATTTCGGAAAATATTATAATATGAAAATCTCGATATTTTGTCAAGTCGTAAAAACCGTGCAAAGCTGTAACGGGTCGCTCATTATAAATACTTCGGGTAGAAAGTATTCGATCCTTCTGGAACAATTTGTACTACGGATAAAACGAAAACAATAAAGTACGGAATAATGTAATTACGACCAACTGATTGCAGTATTTTTGATTAAAAGTGGACTTTAAATAATTCGGACAGAACCGCCGCGTTCGTGAGTGTTCGTGTTAATCGACGCGCGATTATTAATCGTTGACGGATACCGCGAGTGAGAGAGTTTGAGTGGGACATTGAATATACTATATTTCGACCGGAACAAAAAATTGTAGGTTAGAAACACGAGTGTTTTAATACCTAGTTATGCGCAGTTTCATAAACTACTTTATCTCTAAACTCAAGCAATTGCATCTAAAACATCAAACATAATATACTGCGAGACACACACATGGGATTGATGATGGTACACGTACGCCGTACGCGCCACAACAGTTTTTTCACAACATTTTGACAGTTCAACAACATTCATTGCGTTATTTACGTGGTGAGCAGACAAATTTTTCGAACTTATGAAGCAATGGATTAGCAATTTGCTCCAAAATGATTCACATTCCGATTGATCGTGTGTTACGCAATTAGGGTGCTGTTTTGGTGACGTGTCGCCATTCTACGACACAGGTAATGTAGAAATAGCGGATGGGCAAGTCTAAATTACGTACATTATTCACAACGCGAGCGATTAATGATGATGATGCGCGCGTTTTATGAGCGATTATAACAATAAAAAAAATTTTTACTCCTTATTAAAAAATGTTTTTATTGTTGTAATCGCTTTTGTTTTAAGTATCCATTTTTATTTTTTCCAAAGTTATAGTCAAAGTATATAATAATATGACATGTTTCTCATAGGTTTGACCAACGCCTTTCGGTAAAACCCGAAATAGATTACAATACAATTTCTGCCTTTGACTGATGTATTTTTAGACAAACGTCGAAAGCAAAATAATCTTTTTCGAACTTGCCTAGTCTATCCTAGAAGCGACTAAGGAAACTCCATTTGCCCTTTTTGCATGTTTATACAATAATGTTAGCATAGCTGTTTGCGGTCGTCTAATAAATTCATTTGTACCTTGAACGTGCCGGGTGTGTAGCTTAAAGATGAGTGAACCAAACTGTTGTGGCTGGAAATGTGCATAAAGAAGCTTTAAAAGGGAAGTATATGCAGAAAATTACTAATTTGAATAAAGACAAGTGTTCATTTCATAATTATGGAGAATAAACGAAAATATGAGAATATTATTTGTCCCTAAAGTAGCTGTTAAGAAATCTTTCCTTACAGTACCACCGTCTTAAACGCTACGCCGACGTGGTGTGCCTCGGGGACGAAAACAAATATTAAACCATAATCCGATACGATAAGAACTGCTGAAGTTTTTTTTTATATAGCTAAGTGTAACAAACATACATTCTTGTACCCAATTTAGGACTGCCTGGTTAAAACGTAACCCCGATTTAAACGTAAGTATTGAGTTTCGGTGTTTGACTGTCCAAGTTGGTCTCTTCAAAGATTCTGACCATATATTCGTTAGTCAAATATTGAAACATGCTCTGTTGGTTTGAACTTTGGCTAAGATTTCTTGTAAGGCCTGAGGTTTGACAAGCTACACCTAGAACCGCCAGAGCTTCGATAGGTGACCGCGACACATACACCTATACCGCTTTATAATATAAGTTAGGATAGGTAATAATAATAATTACCTGTCCAAATACAAATTACCTATCCTCCATTTATCAACGGCAATTCACTTCGTTACTTAGCTGTATAGGCCTACCAGACTAACCTATGTCACCCGTCATCTACCACTACATAATAATATCACAGAAGCCGATAAAAACATTTTGCTCTTTTCTAGACTCCATTTTCATAACTTATCCAAGAAATTGTGAGAAAACAAGGCTGCCAATTGCCGTTTTTTCCTTGATAATGGCCGCGTAGAGAGCTCTCTTAGTAAATTATGTTTGAATTATAGAAGACCATTAAGGATTCGTTAACTTTTGTACATAAGTACCAACCTACCACAAACAGGAGCGGGGCGTCTTATCCTGGAACTCGTTGAGGTTATCAAAACTTTGCTAATTTTAAATAAAGATGGTTTCTCGCGATCTCAGTATTGTGTTACAAGTGATTGTGAAACCGAATTGTATTTGTAAAGCTTTATCTGTTTTGTAAGTATTCGACGGTTACTGTATCAGATGAGCAAACTTTTCAATATAATTTTCTTGTTGTGAAATCTGGAGGAATGGATCAACTATCAAGTTTTGCTTTGTTTGTGTTTATTCGCGGACTGCATTTAACTAGTCAAGTGTTCAACATATAAAACTTTCTAGTCTGGTGCGGACTAAGCAAATTGTTGGACTATGTGCTACTGCGTTTGTATGCACATCTACAAACAGTAGTATTTCTACTGGTACAAAGTAGAGTGCACACCGGCGGCGGCACGCGGCGGCAGCGTGTTCGATACACCCGCACGTTCTTGTTCGATACCAATCTAACATTTCGTTAACTCCGAGCGGCCCTTTATTACCGAATCGATTTGTTCCTACTATGTACGGAATGTAGGCAACAATCGGGTAAAACTATACGGTTTATTTATTTCTAATTTGGTAAAGGATAAAAGGACGGCTCTAGTTACTGAAGGTTGAAGTCGATTACGTGAGTGTCCTTGATCGTACAATAAGTATCGACTTGATACATAAGTATTTCCTCGTGGATACCACCCTTACCCGATGAGGAACTAGAACGTGGAAAGAACTGTCGCGTTAACATCGCCTCGTAATGGACTTTCCGAATCGGTTTTGGTTAAATAGGTACATTTCTGTTTCTTATAAAGTTAGATTATCATATCAAACTTTATGAACTAATATTCTCACTATCACTGTCTCGTAAGAACCAACTCGTAATCTGTATAAAATATGTCCTTTAGATAAGATTCCTTAATCGCCTTTCTTTTACCAACGAAAATAGGTCTGTATTGCAGACATCAAACGATGAATTTTACTTTATTTTTTTAAATATATTGACAATTCGGATTTACAATTTGTAACACACTTTGTGATTGTATTGTAAAGTAGATAACGATGGTTATCTACTTTACAATACAACCACAAAGTAGAAATTTTTCCAATTTCCATTGAGTGCGGTCCGCGCCCGCAGCGGGCGGGCGAGCGCACGCGAGCCGTCGAGTGGCGCCGCAAACTCGCGCTTGTGGACTCGCCCTAACAATGTACAACATTGTTCACGAGTATTGGTACTCAGCAAAAATAGCTTAGAAGACTCACTTGATAGGGAACTAATAAAAATATTATTATTATTATTTTTTTTTTTTTTTATTACATGGAGGACAATTACAGCTAATAAAAACAAACACAAAAGGAAATCATAGTCACCCGAAAGCCAATTACAAATCCTCACGTATAGACTTATAATAATAATTTATGGTGTGAGCACGTGAGCCGTGGGTTCGAATCTCACGCGCGGTGATAATTTTTTAAATGTTTTTATAATTACCTACTCGAATTATCACGCTATTGAATATAGTTCCGTCTCATGTTCGCCTTGTTCACATAATTTGATAAACTTTATGATTATACCCACAGAAATCTAAGTAAATAAATTATAAGGTAGACAGATGCAGTTAACTTACGACTCATTCACCGCGACTAAATAGAACGTTATTTGTTTTTGGTTGGTTGTTATTGTAGATTAGTGACGTGTGTTTAATCTATTAACGGTGTTGTAGTTCATTTTGAAATGCAAGGAATTAAAAATGAGCTTAATATTATATCACAGATATTTGATGAAACCGGACTGAGTGTGAGTGATTTAATTATTTTATCGATTTTTTTTCTAATTAACGTATAACTGCTGATCCTTTTAGTTATTTTTTAAACGTTTTATATTTATCATAAAGCCTAAATAGAAGAAAAAAAAAAATATGTTGAATATAAACTCTGACATTAACTATATAATAATAATATAATGTATGTAACATTTCTATTTTCAAAATGTATTTTTTTTTCAAATTAGTAATATTCGTATTTTACTAGTAGCCTAACAGTACTCTTTTTTTGTTTTAGAGAAATACCTACTGTGAGTCGGAGAGTCAAAAGATGGCCCCAGCTAGTCAGTGAATAATGAAACAAGTGGTTTCATACCAATAAGATATTTTGCCGAATTATTCGACACATCTTTACGAACCGTTCGCCGTGCAAACGCCCATATTTGATTGAAAAACATAAACAATAACGTTTACATTTTGCGATACACCGATGGGAAGCACGGAATGAGAGATAAGAGGAACAGATATATGATTAGATATATGTTTCTATATTGTTTGATTCATGCGCCAGCGTTTACTTGATAGCACTGATAATAATGGGGGTTATACAAACAAAGTATTAAGTTATAAATTACAAATTGATTTTAGTAATATTAAAATAATATTGTGTCATAATATCCGTAATAAGGATTATTTTGAGGTTTAGTTTCAATCTTCTTTTCCCGCAACAAGTCCAAATAAATACGATTTGTTAACTTTGACGCTTGAGATAGGCAACTAAAGTTAAAACGAACGCAGTGGCAGTATACTGAGTAATTTAATTGTATTGCGACAGTGTGTTCACACTTTTTTTATTTATACGTCGGTAGATTTGCTATTTGTGATTTCTTAGATTACCCACACACATTAGTAGTTAAAGCACAATATTATTATATTACTAAGACACAATAGGTAATTTAAGTCTTTAATAAATTGTTCTTTATGAGAAAATAAACTATTTTGACTAGAAGTTTATTTATTTATTCTGTTAGTTTATAAAATTATAACGAATACATAATATTTTGAAGTCACATAGAAAAAAAACTTTTTTATTTAACCCTGTATAACAATATCAATATAATAATATTATTACATTATTAATCTTGTTTATTAATCTATAAAAAAACGAATAACAAAATAATCGATAAAGATTACTGTTGGAAAAGAAAAATAAAAATCCCAACTCGAGATTGTAACCCAGACCTATGAGTTCATTAATCCAATACGTAAGTCTACCAGCTATCGGTACTTGATGAAAATTTTTAATATTAGCAGTGGTATGAACCAACCAGGGTCGTATTTACGTAGCCTGTGTGCAAAACAGACGGAATGTTTTTTGTTTCGTTCGACGCCAGCCAGTGTGCGAATTATGAGGTGAGCGTTCTGTGTTGATACATCACTTTATGCACCCAGAGGTAGGTACGGCCTTTACCGCGCGTTCACAGCAATGTTATACTACATAACCGCGACTGTACCTATCGTTCCATGCAACTTCTGTAATGGTATTTATTTTGTGGCAAAGTAGGTTAGCGTAGTCTATCGTGACAGAGTGGCAAATATATTATAATTTAAACAATGAACCAAATACTTCATTCTAGTTTATTTTACACTCAAACAACACTAGACAGGTAAATATGACCTGAAGGTACATACTAGCCCAGGTTTTGACGTAGATGAGTATTATCAGAACGTGATAGCAACACACTGAGTAGCCAAGGAGTCGAGCAAGAATTCATGCCGCATGCGGTCCACACTGATGAAGATGTTCAATCCATAGACACTATATTCATAACATAATAAAATATTATAAGTTCGAAAGTAACTATCTGTATGTTACCTTTTCATGCCTAAACAACTGAACGGATTTCGATGAAAGGCAAGGAGATAGATGACATCCTGGGGAAGGACACAGGCTAGTTTTTGTCCCGGTAACACGTTCCCGTGGGATGATAATTTCCGATATCCGCGCGGGCGCAGCCGCAGGCAGCTATCAGCAGTCATATCGAGAGTAACTGTATCTGTCTGTGTTACATTTTCACGCCTTACTTACTGTATCTGTTTAGCTGTAAGTTTTCCTAAAAATAAATAAATTAATTAATTACTGAACAGAATTCTATGAAATTTGGCAGACAGGGTGGACCATGACGTGTGTCAAATTATTGAATACGTTTTATCCCAGTAGTGCGGGCTAAGAAGCTAATCATTTATAGACTGAAAGACGAAATGCCCTTAATTTATATCGATACGTCTTGGCAAAGTCACATCACGCTAACCGATGAGCTAACAATCTGCCTCACAATACTCTGTAGTCGACTATTCGCTCCAAGTGCTTCGCGGGATGCAGTTTGTTTCGAGTGCTCGCGCGGTACCGTCAGCACACAGCCGGACGGGGCAGTATACAATATAACAGACATGCGGTACATTGTTAACACGACGTCGATTATTTTGTTGACGCTCTTCGTTGGATTGCTGTAGCAGTAGTATTTGTCGACACAAAGTGCGACAACTACAATGAAGGACTTCCTATCTGGACAATCTAAACGTCACTGCCCCGAATTACTTTCAGTGTGTAGTCTAGCAATTTTCTTGCAACTGCATGTAACTCACATTGCTGGTGACACCGCTGTTCACCGTTTACTGTAACTGTGTCATTTGTCAGTGTTTAAACCTTTTCCTCGCGAAAAGATTACTACATCCAACGCGGCAACGTTCTTTAAAAAGACAAATCAATTTCGTGGTTAAACAAGAACAGAAAGAGAAGTTTTCCATTAATGAAACAAACAAACGATGCTTCCACAACAGAAGCTCAGCAGCTCAGTGGCGCAACACTCGTCCTGCTCCATTGACGAGAGGTCCGGACTCCGCACGCACTCGAGCCGGGCCCCGGCGGGGGAAGCAGGCAGACCGGGGGGCGAGGACAGGCTGGGCTCCACAATGATGCACATTGTTACAGCTCGTTCAATTATTTCGTCGAGAACACATTGTAGATGTACCTCGCCATATAATAATTGAACTGTACCAACTTTCAATTGTTGTTGGATACGATTGACAATGGACGTTTGGTATTGGTTTTGTTTCATTATTTCTAGAATATTTTTGGTTCATCGTTGTTAATTAACAAAATCTGATTTTCTTTCTTCTTTTCTGTTATCGGGTTAAATATTATATTGGTACTTCATCCATGCCACATTGTGCCAGTCGAATGAAGGACAATTATTTTGTCTATTCCTTGCGGTGTTTTAGCCAAACATCAAGTAGCGTTTTATCAGTCCATTAAAGCCTTCCCTACGTGCGTCAGGCGACACCTTGCTAAGTAATAAATGTATTTCATTGCGGAGGTGTGCAACAGTGACGCGCGTCGCAGGCACCAGTAATTACATCACGAGGACTCGCCGCGGCATTAACATTCTATTGAGTGTCTGTTACGCAGGAAAAGCAACGACAGTGTTCCAAGAATTTACTTGTAAACAGAGGTTTCCTGAAAATGCTTTTTGTTGGGCTGTCTTCCTGGTGCACTGTAAGCTTTTAGAAATCCTTGATGATAAACTTTCCGATTCTTACCTGTATAGAGAAACACAGTAAGTTCCCGCTAAAAGAATACAAAAAAAAAAGTTGATAAATAGTAAAATACAATCTTGTTCGTAGTATAACGTCAGAACACCAAACGATTATTACAAGAGAGATAAAAACTAAAACGTAATATAAAATTCCGACCTTTGCAAGCAGCTTGTATTTACGTAAATAGCGAAATAGCAACAAAATCGCGCGCGAGTCGCAGCTTGATATCGTGAGCGGAGGCACCGGCACAAGAACTACCTCCACCACCCACTACTTGCACCCGCGACGCTCAGTACGACTAGTAACTATTTAGTAATCTGTGGTACGACGTGCATTTTCGGCGACACAGTGACGGATCACCCGAAATACTTGATAGCGATGAGTTATGTCATTAACATAAGTAGCTGACTCACATGGACATACAAACACACACACACATATACACAAACACACACACATTCACATTTTATATAAACATTTATAGTAGTTTTTGGGAGGAAAACGGTAGAAATCTATTCTGAGTTCTCAACTACATAATTATATTGGGATCAGATTTTACATAGAGCGACTGCCTATTACTAGATAACACGATACCCCTTGGTAAGACTGGTTGTCAGACTTTTGAGCTTCTCACTACCCTAACGACCGTCTAAGATCTACGAATGACAGCCGGGACCAACGACTTAACGTGATTTCCGTAGCACAGAGATGTCTCGACTCTCATTAAGTAATGGTTGGTCACCCATCCACGAACCGACTGCGGTAATCGTAGCTTAACCTTTGATCGACCCGTGTAATTGTTACCTTTTAGCCACGACCCCTACAGCAAGACCAATAAAATACAATTTATTTTAATCAACTGTTTCGATGCTTATGGAATTATGAAATAATGAGTAAGAATTTTATCTCCAAATCCACTTTCAGAAACAAACCAGACACTTAAACAAACCGAGCATTAATCAAAACTCGTACAGTGTACAGAGCAGATCAAAGAGTTCCGACGTAACTTCGACCGATTCTGAATGAAACAATAAACACTATCTCTGATCGGTACACCGCCATGAACACGTTATTTAAAGATGGAAATGATTCCACGAAGGTCACTAAATACTCGTATAATTAGGTATCTGGGAAAAAGACTGACTTTAAAAAGATTGACTTTGAACTTAAATCCGTAGTGTACCTATAATATTAAAATCTCATCCGCCACCTACAAAAGGCACACTAACTACTTACAGCAAACCGTAGTGCCAATCCTCTAAGCACTACTCTGCCCTGGCTGACAGTGCCTGCCTGTACCTACGATGTTTCAACTTCACGTACGCAACACTTACCTACCTACATGCCTACGTTCTTTACAGAAACCGGGAAGAGCCCTTAAATTCACGCAAAATCCCGTGCAGTAGATGTTTGCATGTGTGTGCGTGCTTTTGCGACAAAATGCAGGAAGCTAGGCATCAATTAGTTTAGAATCTATCGCCAGCTGTCGATCAGGTACCGGCGTGATATCGTTGTAACAAATGCGTGTGACACGTTAGGCGCGCCTCCCCCGGAGCCCGGAGCCACTGAGCTGCTCTTATGTCATATATCACTCGCGGTAACCATCGGGACGAACGAAAGTTACTTATGAGGTTGCAGATGCTGATAGAGTTATATAAATAGGGAGTATATTTCACGGAGGTTTACTATCGCCATTACATTTTTTGGTAACTAGATATGTGTAAAATGTTTTCAGATTGTGTCACAAAGCGAAGCGAGGTTACTGAGAGTCCATTCATCGACGCTCCAGTTAAATCGAAACAGTAGGTAATTATAATTTTGTTCTATGTGTTTATGAATAAGCTTCACATCTTTTTAACCCGTGTGTCGCTATACCTGACCTAGGTAGCTAATATAATGATTGCAGCATAGTGTAGACAATGCGATTCGCGCGCACAGCGGTGCAACGTTACTTACAACGTCGCCAGAGCTCAGGACGCCTCGTGCAGGTGCTGCAGAGGTGTTTGTTGCCAGATTTACATGTCGGGGTTAAAAAGCCAACTAAGGTTTAAGTTAGGTCAGGTAAATCAGGATTTACCTACTAAATGTCAGATTAGTTTACTTTGCAGCTTTATTCCGTTAGCTCAACCCCACAAACTTTATTAAAAGCTATAAAAATATAAAGTAAAATTAATTCTTACCTTGTTTTCAAACTAAAACCAATTAATAAGGAGTATTCTATTCGATTCTAATAAATATTGACATTGCACAATACGATACTTTTTTTCCGCTGATAAGAAGAAAATACTGACTAGGGTAGAAAAGTATCGTGCGAAGTATTGCGTTGCGCTTTGTGTAAAAGTTACCTTACAACCGCACAACTCTACTGGCTCCAGATAACCTTCGGGTTAGAGGCACTTCAGAACTGGAACAGAACTATGAAAGTAGCGGCGGAGCGAGACGTTCACTGTGGCTGGTAATTAGCTCGGCTCCTACTTGTACTGAGATTCATTAGCAGCTACCTGCTGTGCGAGCGTGTGCGTGCGCCAGGAGCTGAGGCCCAGTGCGTGAGCAGGTAAGGGAGTTGGAGCAGACAGTCACGGTAACGGATTGTTTACCAAATGTACTATCAACGTAAATTGTAGAACTTGTACGAAATAGCTATAACACGACAGAATTTGGTCGTATCATCTTAGTCCACTCAACAAAGGAGTTGTAGAGTGTGTGACCTAAGCGATTTCTTCAGAAAGTTGTTCAGGGTGCTTAGGAAATAAACATACTAAAAGTCCCCGCGTCTAGGAGGTCAGCCGGAGTGGGGTGGGGGGATAAAAGTTTCCACTTTTGAGTTTTTCGCTAATATCTTTAAAATGGTGCGTCGTAGAGAATAGTTGTAGTTGACCCAACACTGCTACTTCAGCGAATGTGTAATAACCAACGATCAGAGTACGATTTGATGGAATTCTTGGAGTACGAGTTGGCCCGAGTTGAGGAGATCGGCTGATATCAATTTGTCTTGGAACACATCAATACCAGTGAAACAAGAAGATTTTTTTATCTATTTTTTATCACCAACAAAAGTCAGCTCATTTCCTTACTACAGACAAAACTTCAGGAAAATGTGTCGAACACGGTACTTGAATGTAAGAACAGGATGTGTTCAAATCCATATTGCTGCATCTCTTGGGTGGACAGTGCGAGTCAACAAATCAGTCACACTAGCGAATCACTGTAGGTACACATTTAACGATACGGAACGCGACAGTTTCTCAGCACATGTTGTTCGTACGATGTCCCATGTTTCGATGATCCCGAGACCTCTGCTCACACCGTTCTTGCAGCTCTCCGTCCATCCCCACGAACTCAGGCTAGACTCTGTCTAGCGCCACGAGATGGCGCTAGCGTTCCGAATAGTCAAACGAATGACTCCATATATATATTAAAAATAGGAACGAACCCAATATTGAGCCCTAAAAGCAAGTTCTTTGAAATATTGTCATTTAAAAAGTTTTTATTGCCAACACTGAAATTCCATCTCCGGAAAATTAAGAAAATGACAAATTTTCAGCCGCGAGCACTCGATAACTACCTACGATCAAACTTTTGTAAATTATTTCCAAATGAGTAGCAAAATATAAAAGCGGAATTTCAAATACATTAAGTGCGCTAGGTTTTGAGCAGAAATAAATCAGGCTCCTCGTAACGATGACAAAGTATTCTGTGGCAGCAGGCGGGTTATACGCCGCGCGTCGGCACTTGCCAACAAACTCCGCAAACTTCATGAAACTGTACACATTCCACTATGACTGTGATACTCTCAACATTCATCAATAAAAAGACACAGAAGGCCCACTAATTATAACTTGCAACAGTCTGGTCATCATCATCATCCTGCCTTGTCTATATGTATTTGAGGTTGTCCAGCAAGTCTTCTTCTTCTATATGTCCCTATTAGCCGTGATCTCAGTAGGCACCGCTCTTGCAGCCGCAGAATGGAGCACGCAACTGCAGTCATTGTCATCTATGTATGTGGTCAGTGGACACTGTTGCAACTAAGTATCTGTTGCGTGTCGTTCTTTGTTAAACAAACTGGCAGCACGTCATTAAACATAAGGAAACAAGTGAACGTCCAAACCATAGTATAAAGAGAGAAAGTAGGCTATCTCCGGCACAATCCGCGATATAATTGCCTACTGTCTCAGGGTTGTCACTTTAAGTTAAATTTTAATTCAGTGCCAATAAATTGGCAAGGGTCGGTAAGTTGTATTTTTTACTTTTTTTTTTTTTTATTGACAATGGGCTCACTCTTGACCTCAATCCAGCCCAGAGGCAGGGATGAGATCTACGGTAGAACGAGCTTGCCCAGAAGAAGCCTATTCACTCTCGCCTTGAAGAGATTCGGGTTGTATGAACTCGGGAATGCAGACGCAGGCAGACGGTTCCACTCCTTAGCTGTGCGCATCAGAAAAGATGACGAGAAGCGCTTAGTGCGTATATATGGTATATTAACCAAATAGGGGTGGTATCCCGCAGTGCGTCTGGACTCTCGATGGTAGAAAGGTGAAGGTGGGATGAGCTCATGTAGCTCTTGAGCACACTCCCCGAAGTACAGTCTGTAGAAGACGGACAGACAGGCGACACTTCGCCGGTGAGCCAAACTGTGAAGCTTTGCCTCCACCAGCTTTTTATCTCCAATGAGTCTCTTAGCTCTGCGCTCCACTGAGTCTAAAGTGGCGAGTTGGTATTTAGCTGAGCCATCCCACAGGTGACTGCAGTACTCCATACACGATCGGACTTGTGCTTTGTAAAGGGTCAGAAGCTGTCCCGGTGTGAAGTACCGCTTAACCTTGTTCAGGATGCTCAGCTTTTTGTATTGTCTTGTATTGTCTTGTATACTTGTATTGTCTGGGTACCTAAACGATGATGAAACCTTTCACGATGAAAGAAAGAGCGACGGGCAAGCAGACGGGCGGCGCGGGGCGGTGATGAGCACGAGTAAACGGTAGGTTACTGATAGTACTGTCACCAATTCATTAGTTTAAAGCCCGGCCCTTGCCAAAGATAACACATATCTCTGTATAACTAATTCAGTGATCATTAGTCAATAAAGTTCAACAATGGTTTTCCTAACAAACAGAAATTTATTCAAGATTCATAGCAGTACCTATTATTTATAAAAAAAAAGAATAAAATAAACCAATAAAATAAACACCGAAACACATAGCAATACGTTCTCCTGCGATTATCACACAATTTTCATTCATTTAGCGGTGCCGAAAAGCCGTGACGCGCGAACCTCGTGCGATGTTAGCCCCGACTGGCGCGCTGCGAAACGGGCCGAGATTTGTTTAAGTGTGCGTGCGGCGACGCATAGATACTTTGGCGCACACATACAAGCCGCGCGCGGTGCGTTTGTATGAAGATAACGTACTTCCTCTCTTTATACTATGTCCGAACTCGTTAGTTGCGCCACTTTTCAGAAATACTAGGTACAATTACGACACATTGTTACCACTGCGCTAATTACCTACGTCACTTCCTAGGCAAACAGACAACCTACAAATCCTTCGTTACCTTGCCAACCCACAACCACCTTTCAAAGGATTATTATCATCGTCCTAAGCCTAAGTAAGTGTGCTAAGTATGCCTTCAAGCGAAGAGAAGCTAGAATACCTGAGCTGAAAAAAGACGATATTTAAGCTATGGGTGAAGTCTTGTACGAGTAGAGGTCATACTATTTTTAGTGTGTAGTGTTTAAACCTTTCGCACCCAGTCTGTCCCAGCCTTTTTAAGGAATTGATTGCACGTGCTACGCTAAGCTCACCAATACGTCCTAATACGTCCTACGCTAAGCTCACCAGTACGCGATTTCAACTTGAATACTCTTTATATCTTGATTATTATGATAAACTATTTGTACAAGAATACCTGTATCATCCCGTCATCCAATATACAAGTCAGTGTTACGATCAAAGGGTCGCTTTGACAGAACTGCAATGAGCTACTTTGCCACCAAATTGCGGCTTCAAGTAATTAACCAACTTCCAGCCGCGCATAGTTGGCTGCAGTTGACTTCAGTCGAGTATTGTCGCGCCGACACTGTCACACTCTATTTACATAACTGTTCTATCTGACAGTTAGCCATGCCTGATCGCTTGCCTTACGTCAGACGATGTAATAAAGACGGACGGTTGCTCACGGCTCGTGTGTCAGAACAGAGCTAGACAATAACATACTGTGACATTAGATATTAAATATTATGTCCCTTAAAATCGTGTAATATTGTATCTAGTCCAAAGTCTACTTCGTTTAGTCGTATTTAATAGTAATATAGGTATGTACGTGAAATTGAAACATTTCATTTCATAATTGGATTGAAGGAGGAGAATTATATTGATTGGATCATGGATGTAAAATGTTGATAAATAAATAGTTGTTTTCTTTCTACTAAGTTGCAAATGATGATGGATTGTTTTATTTATTTGATTTAAATTGATTTATTTGTCATAAAACAAATCAAACTCGTGATTTTGACAAGAACTTTATCATAAAAAAAATTTAAAATTGCAAATAAATAATTTGATTTGATAAATTATTTATTATATATATTATTACCAAAGCCCATTCTGCACGCACTCGGTTGAATGCCAACTTTTTTAACAGCGCGTAATATTTTATTTTATTTTTAAGTTCAGTTTTTCCGCATGTCACTAATGCCTAACATGGCGTCTGAATGTATTTGATACTTACTGCTTGTTTTTAATTCATTTTATTTGTACTTTTATCGTGCTTGCTACTTAGTTGTTAGTGATCCTAAGATTTCTATTACCTTCTCTGTGTCTACTCGTGAGAACCTGTAATTGGCTCTGTGTCGCTACAATATTGTTATTAATTTGGTTTAGCTGTTGGTTCTCCTACTGTTAAATAAATAAATAAATAAATAAACCCAAACTAGTTCAGGTTTTTGATAAAAAATCTGGATTGTTACAGGTTTATGATGAAATTGAGTTTAAAATGTGTCTTCTTCCGGTTTTTCATCAAAAACCTAGGTTTTTGATGAAAACCCTAATTTTATGAAAAACCTGCGACATATATATAGATTATTGAGTTAAATAACCAACACACATGATAGGTACCTACACAAAACATCTCTGATAGCGATGCAAATAGTGTCAATAAAATGCTTGAAATCCAAGTTATTCATTCGTACACTCGAGGTCGGGTAAAGTTTTCAAGCTTTAAAGTTAGGTTCCATTTTGTAGATTGTAACAGTAGCTACATCACTAGATTTGTCGAGGAAATAAATGCGATACCAAAATACTTTTACACAATAAATTTTACAGTGAGAACGCGGGATACGAAGGTAAATAATGCTCTGCCAAATGTTCAATTAACGTTAATTAAAACGGTAATGAAATTCCGGAATAAAACTCTGACCCACTCTGAGTTTCCAATAGAGGAGCTGCAGTACCTACTCAAATGAAACGCTTTGAAAAAATAATGCGATATTATTTTCCATTGAAAATATTAAAAGTTCAACCACATAGGCTAAAAATAAAAAATAATCGTATTTTCCATCAACACCGCGATCGTTTTGCTTTCAGTGTTACGACAGTGGTGAGACAATGGTGCGGTACGAGCGCGGTATGGATGCGGCACGCGGTGCGGCAGCGGCACAGAATAAGGCGCTTCCGACGCGCCCGACACTAGCTAGGAGCCAGGGTCTGACCTTCATGATTTTAAAAATTCTACTAGCTTCTGTCCGCGCCTTCGTCCGCATCTTTCTTGTTCCCCCGATCCAGCGCGTCGCTTCGCATCGATCCAGCGCGTCGCATCGCCCGATCCAGCGCATCGCATCGCATCGCCCGATCCAGCGCTTCGCATCGCATCGCCCGATCACACTATTACTTCGTTTTCACTTAGCGTTCTTTCTTGCCTACTTTCCTACTCGTAAGAAGTGCGCTGTCAAATGCAAAAAGTATTTTTCAAATCCGACTGGCTAGTTCTAGAAATTAGCGCGTTCAAACATACAAACAAACAAAATCTTCAGCTTTATTATTACCTACCTACTATGAATAAGAAAGAAAGAAAAGAAATAAAATACGTTTATTTGCGCTAAACATGACGCAAAAGAGAACATAAAAACAAAATAAAGAAAAAAACAATAAGTAATGGTTGACATGCGTCACATCCACGCAAAACGGCTATTGCTCAGCATTATGCTGCGACCCTATGCAAGACAGAGCCCCAGCGCTGGTTTTCAGCGACAGCCGGCGGCATTCATAAACAAGTATAAAACGATTATTTTTATGTAAACAGTTATGTGGACCGTATATCTCGCTATGTGTCAGTCAGTTGGCTCGTACTGTATTAGTAGTTGGGGTGGAGCTGCGAAAACTACACTCAAACCTTTGGAAATAGCTCAGAGAGCTATTCTAAAGGTTGCAACTTTCCGGCCAATGCTCTACCCTACCTTTGATCTATACAAAAACTGCAAAGTACTCACGGTCCAGCAAATATTCATTCTTACCACTTTATTACGACAACACACAAAAACCCCTTTTACACAAACTCAATCCTCACTTAGGCGAAAGAACGAAATTTGTACCATTTCTCGGACCATTCTTATATAACAGAATAAACAAAACTATCCCTATACATCAATCCTCTTACGAAAAGTGCAAACAGCAGATAACATGCTTTTTAACCAGCTTAAACTACGACGACACCGAATATCTGTTTACTTCACATTCGTAGTGAGTTCTCTAACACTCCGTATCTAAACTCAACCTCCTTCCCTTCCGTTAACACACACATACACCCCCCCCCCACACACACACCCCCCCACACACACCCCCCACACACACACACACCACACCTACATATACACCACTCCACACCACACCTCATCACAAAGCACATACACATACTAACACTTCACACTTAGTATAATTATCATAATTATGTTTTTACCATAAAGTCCTAAGCAGTCTCTATTAGATTTTTGTATTTCTTATGTGGGAACCTGGCCTGGCGAACCTTAATACAGGTTACCATGTAACCTAGCTAGGACGCCAGATTCAATTCTGTTGTAAATCTCTTTTGTTTTTTTTTTCCCAAAATTGTATCATTTTTATCTTTATTGTAACAGACTGTATGTTCCTCACTTTTTGAAATAAAATTATTTTTATTATTATTAGGACGTTGTACTGGTACAGCGTACATAAAGCAAAATAATACAATCCAATTTAAGTGTGATAGAAACAAACAGGAATATAAAAAAGAAACAAAAAGGAGGATAATTATACATGCTAAGAGAATATCATCCTTAATAAAAGTTTTACGCTTTAGGTGGTGGCAACATTTCCGAAGCCTTCTATTTGATTGACGTACGCGCACCCAACATGCACCAAAGAAATTATGATGTAAGGAATTACAAAATGGCCAATGATGTAATGTGTTATGCAAAAGTTAAGTGTCAGTGTTCTATGTGGTTCTATGCGTTTGTGAGTGAATTTCAAAGATGAAAGATGAGATGGACCCGATAAAAAGATGAAAACTTGGATAACTAATATAGATTATAGATATAGATAATAACTAATATAGATAGTAATACCTATTACATAATATCGTATTTTACTAAACTGGAGCGTACTGTTATGAAAACTTCGAGAAAGCTATCGAAGGTTTTATCTCCCGTTTTTCCCCAATAATAATTATTAAGTTTATTTCTGAGATTACGCAAACATAATTTCGTATGATTACATGAAAACTATTTGTTAGCAAATAATATCTCGACTTTGTGTGCTGACCTTGTTTCTTTGAGTACGGGAGGTACGTAGGTACCTAGCCGAATTTGTTTATTTCTCAAACGCTTATTCTTAGTCTTAATTGAAAGACCTTCAAGACGTTACGTTTGAAATACTCGTAGCATTTAATTAAATTAATTAGCGAATGAAATTAATTATTCGCATCGAATGTACTATTTACGTCTAGACAACCTTCAAAAGAATTAATTTATATACTAAGCATGTTTTATGAATGTTTATAACCACAAATACATGGTAGTGAGTAATGAAAGGAAAGCTAAACACATTGCGCGCTCACCTGCGCGTCGCCGTCGCCGCACCTCTAACATATTTTCATTTAACCTATATTTTTAATCCATTGTCCTTGTTTAGCTAACATTTATTTATTTTGTATTTCATGCTTCGTGATTTTTTATGAAAAAAGCGTGTTATTATAAAATAAATTATTGCTATCTGTACATATTCATGAGCGGTTGAGATTGTGAAGGAAATCGTTCCCTGGATATAAAACTAAGATAATTATATCAAACATGGCATATCAAGATCATCGCTCAAGTGTAAACACACGAGGGTTCACTTTTTGTTACCTCTGCCTACCACTACTGCCACACAAACACACGAGGGTTCACTTTTTGTTACCTCTGCCTACCACTACTGCTACACAAACACACGGGGGTTCACTTTTTGTTACCTCTGCCTACCTAGTGGTAGGCAAGAAAAAGTGAACCCTCGTGTGTTTGTGTAGCAGTAGTCTGCTACACAAACACACGAGGGTTCACTTTTTGTTACCTCTGCCTACCACTACTGCTACACAAACACACGAGGGTTCACTTTTTGTTACCTCTGCCTACCACAACTGCTACACAAACCTCACGAGCTCTCACAAAATGTGTCTCGCTTCCTTGTAACGAAACATTTTATTGCACCATCAACACAACACCAGCACCAGCACCGTAAGAAAAGTATTAATAATAAAAACATAATTAAAGTTCAACAGGTATGTGGTAACCCTGCACTCTACAGTCAAGAGAGCGGGGTGTGTGCGTGTGTTTGTGGGGTGTAACGATACTCCAACACACCCCCACACACACACCGCTGTTTCCTGTCAGTATCATTGGTTTTCCTTTTAATATTTGACTTATTTAAATTCACGGAGAACTCTATTTCTGACTGCTGTCGACAATGTTTTTCTAGAGAACACAGTGCTTGTTGTTTGCGATTAATTCAGGACCAAGAAACTGGATACAGGATGTGTTACAAACGGGAAGGAATATCGTGAGCATCATTTTTAGTAAATACATTCATGGCCACAGTATTAGAAGACGCAGCTAAACCTCCTCTAATTTTTTTTGTCACGTTCGAAGACTTGTACTGATAGGATGTATTTGACGATGAAAAAGGTTAATTGTATTTGACTTATAACCACCTGTATTACTGCCGGGGGATGAAAGTCCTCACTATGACCAAATTGTACATTGTGACCAACACTGACATAGCGGTAGAAAGACATTGTGACCAACACTGACATAGCGGTAGAAAGACATTGTGACCAACACTGACATAGCGGTAGAAATACATTGTGACCAACACTGACATAGCGGTAGAAAGACATTGTGACTAACACTGACATAGCGGTAGAAATACATTGTGACCAACACTGACATAGCGGTAGAAAGACATTGTGACCAACACTGACATAGCGGTAGAAAGACATTGTGACCAACACTGACATAGCGGTAGAAATACATTGTGACCAACACTGACATAGCGGTAGAAAGACATTGTGACCAACACTGACATAGCGGTAAAAAGACATTGTGACCAACACTGACATAGCGGTAGAAAGACATTGTGACCAACACTGACATAGCGGTAAAAAGACATTGTGACCAACACTGACATAGCGGTAGAAAGACATTGTGACCAACACTGACATAGCGGTAGAAAGACATTTATTTCAGCAGGTTATTATTGACACCTACTTACCAAAATAAAAATTAATTATCACTTGCACATTGTCTGGAAAGTCTTGCCTTATTTAGCTACATTAGATAACAAAAATTAAGTCTTCAACAATTATTAAGGTGAAATTCTATTACAATTAATGAATGTTGCTGATGACCGCGTGGGTTGCCGTGTGGTGTTCGTAAACGCTCTGCAGTCATTTGTCAGCTGGGGGTGCGGGGTCCGGGGTGCGGGGTGCGGGGTGCGGGGCTCGCTCCTCAGACAAATGGGCTAAATTAGCGACCCGATACCGCCAACAACGTATGAGTAATTGATGGCCGGCTAACGAATACCGGGTTTTAGCAATGCTGCTAAGTACTTCTCTGCAGATAACGGTGGAAATGCCATGATGTAAAAGGGGACGAAAGATACAATAAAGATCAAAGACATACAGTAAAGGACTACCTGCTTGAAATATGGATAACATCAGTGCGGTATATTTATGTAGGTACCTAATTCCTAAACTAGTCTATTCGTGAAAATAATACTAGCAAGCCGCCGTTTTGCGTGGATGTGACGCATATTTTCCCCAACTTGTTATGTTTGTGTGCTATACTCGTATCTTTTTCTTAATGCGTCACGTTTAGTGCAAATAATTATTAATGTATTTTCTTCTTTTCTTTTTAAAAGATACGTGCGTTGGTACTGGGAGTGAACTACGTTATCGAACAACTTGTTATCGACCTGCGAGGCCTATGCGGAGGAGCATGGCTTAATATACAACCCGAAGAAGAGTGAGATTCTTGTATTTCAAGCACCTAAGCAGCAGCCGCGCAGTGTTCCTCCCATAAGTTTCAACAGTGTCGCACTTAGAATTGTGGATAGTTTTAGGTACCTTGGCCACGTTTGCACGACCGACCTAAGGGATGACTTAGATATAGAAAGGGAGCGCAGGGCGTTGTCTGTGAGGAGCAATATGATTGCCCGCAGGTTCGCTTCAGGAATGTTCGCGGAGGCTCGCACAGATGGCTTCCATGCCATCATGCGAAAGAAAGCGGCCTCCTTACTACAGCGCTTGCATGGTAGTAACAACAGCATCCTGCAAATGATAGCTGCCAGACCGGACTGTCCCTTTCAAGGACACTGGGTGGTCAAGTCATAGGTCTAAATAAACAAATATTTTTGTGAAAACTAACAATACTAACTTACTTATTTAAGCACCATTGTTACTAACACCAAAATACTAACATATTTATGGACCTTATAGTCTGAAATAAAGTTTTTATTGTTATTCAAGATATACCAATACACAGGTATACCTTGATTTCCAATAGCTATTGTATTAACAAGTCAGCACCGCCGTGTTCGTGTATTATTGCAACTAATGGAGCGACTCCGTGCACCGTGTGCCTGGGCACACAATGCTGTGTAAACTATAATTGAATGCTTGTGTGCTCACTCGGTGCGTGAATACATCGCAGATTCACAGCTGACTTAATTACCGACCTGGCCAGTCAGAGCTGACGTCTTGGCTACCTTGGACGGTATGCATGACCTACATTATGCATGATTGTGCGCTAGTACAGTAGGTAACCGGCGGCGTTAATTGGCACATCCAATATTAGATACCTACTATTCGGCTTAGTAGAGCGTCGCTCATCGCCGTCACTCATACTCGTGGGACAGTCTGTTCCCAAAACCCGATAGTACTATCAGTAATTATATAAGGAAAATTCTTAAAAGCACATGTTTTCTTTCCTAAAAACTTCCTTTTGTTTCTCTACATCCAAATAAAAAAGGACCATAGAATTACTTTGTTGTATGTACCAAGTGCCGCCACAGGGACGATTATTTGGGGCCTTGTTATTCCGGATAAAAACCTGGGACAAACCGCAAAAAAGGCTAAAAGCTAGAGGCTACATGGGATGGCTTAGCAAATAATGAATGTTTGTAGGTAATAAATAAGGATAATTCGTAATGCTGATTGTGGCACAACTTAGCACACAACACAACATCGGTGTTGCAAATGCCAGCTCTAAAACCTACCAAACTTGAGTCCTTGCATTTCTCTTTCCATTTGTCACTTAGTTCTGAGGTTAGAGTTGCGATGCGAGTTCAGCCCATTTTTCCGTTTTATCAAATCAAATCATTTATTGGTTTGCAAACATGGATATACATAAATGTAATATTATAAGAGTCAATGTTTGCAAAACATATTATTATTTAATTTACACAAAATATATTATAATTTTAAAAAACAATTAAGTATTCGAATAAAATAATACAAATTAATGTCAAATCGTTTGAATTACAGTAAAATGTCACACTAATAAAAAAAAAACAAAATTCAAAGTAAATAAATTAAAGTAAATCATATTTTTACTTTACTTTATACTTGAATTTTTTTTTTAATAAAATAAAATAAAAAATTTCAAATGGTACCTATAATATCATGTCAACCAGTCACTGATTCATCATTAAGGAAGTCGTCAATTGTGTAATAACTTCTTTCAATTAATATTTCGATTAGTGCCCTCTTTAATTTGAATACAGTAATAGTTTTAATAATATTAGGTACTTTGTTATAAATGCGCGGGGCTTGCCAAAAAACTTTTTTGCATCAGTGCGGTTTTACATTTAACGTGGCACAATTATTGATGTATGTATTATTGAGTCGTCATCGTAATGGATTGCTTCGGACTGCCGACAATTTTTGAAACAGATGTGTAGTATTTTTCACAAATACAACCGTTTCCATTATGTACAAATACATTATGTACAAATATATATTCTTCAACTAAATGAGAAGAAATTTAAAACATGCATTAAACGCACACTATGTAGACAAGCATATTATAAGTTGGACGAGTATATAGTAGATAAAAATGCTTGGCTTAATGCTGGTCCTGCTCCACAGGCAGTTGGGCTTACAAGTTGATCACAATTTCAATATTTGGAAGAGATGCTTCCCCTTTTTGTTTGTGTTTATTTTATTTATGCAGTAAATTAATTTTTAATACTTCAGTATTAAATACCTCTTCATGATTAGTAGTTTTTTTTTTTTCTCTCATCTCTTAATTATATTGCAAACTATAGTTTTGTATAAATTAGAAGCATTTTTGAAAATTTTGTAAGTGTAAGAACCATGGATCCGTTTTTTATGATATTTTGATGTTGACTTGAAAGAGCATGGCAGTTGAGAATATGTCAGCTCACTTAAATGTCTCACTGGTGGTGGCACGTGTGTTGGATCATTCGGTTCCCTACGAAATGGTTGAGCTGGGTGGTGCTGATCCACGCGTCATGTTCGTGAACGGGCGCCATCGGTTGAGACTGGTCATCTCTTAACTGCCAGGGCTTATTTTTAATTTTATATTTTAATTTGTTTCTTTACATTGTTCTCTCATATAGAAGCAATAAGAATAATGTAACCAGGATTTTGTAAAAATGTCTTGATTTAAGGTGTATATAGGGCTCGCTGACCTTGCGCATGTGGGCGGAGCTAAACGCTCTACTCCCGAAAACGTAAAACGCGCGCGGTGGCGCGCTGAACTAAAACGACGATCAAAGAGTATGCAGAGGCACAGACATGCCGCCCGCAGGTCGCTATTTTTGCCTACGATTCCAGAAGGGAATTGCGGATGCAAGTCTGATATATTTTGTATAGATTGATACGTATGTTACGTATATTTTAAGCATTTTTCATTTAGAAATTTCGATTTTATTTAAAATCAGAACTTAGTTCCTGCGGGGGTAAAACTTTAAAAATTATTTCGAGTATTTTCTTAGGAATCGAATAACATTTTATTTGCATACTACAGGTAGGAGGATTTATTAAGTACATAAAAATGAGATTTTATAAAAAATGTGATCCTGTTTCACCAATTTGAATTATTATAAATCAGTAATAAACCTACCTAACTAGCACTGTACCTAAATAGCATTTTAGGGTTCCGTAGCCAATCGAACGATGTTATAGTTTCGGCAGTGACCTTGAAATAATTACCTACGGCCGTTTAGTAGATAAACCTCGTCATGGGTGTCATTTTCGTGGTTTTCGAGGGTGCTGGAGCCGATTATAAAGTCAAAATGAAAATCCAGGATGGCGGCTACAAAACTTTTCCAAATTTTCGTCATGGGTGTCATTTTCGTGGTTTTCGAGGCTGCTGAAGCCAATAGTGAGGTCAAAATGAAAATCTAAGATGGCGGGTGCGAAAATTTTCAAAATTTTCGTCATGGGTGTCATTTTCGTGGTTTTCGAGGCTGCTGAAGCCAATAGTGAGGTCAAAATGACAATCTAAGATGGCGGATGCGAAAATTTTCAAAATATTCGTCATGGGTGTCGTTTTCGTGGTTTTCGAGGGTGCTGGAGCCAATAGTGAGGACAAAATGAAAATCCAAAATGGCGGCTGCAAAAATTTTCAAATTTTTCGTCATGGGTGTCATTTTCGTGGTTTTCGAGGCTGCTGAAGCCAATAGTGAGGTCAAAATGAAAATCTAAGATGGCGGGTGCGAAAATTTAAAAAATTTTCGTCATGGGTGTCATTTTCGTGGTTTTCGAGGGTGCTGGAGCCGATTATAAAGTCAAAATGAAAATCCAGGATGGCGGCTGCAAAACTTTTCAAAATATTCGTCATGGGTGTCGTTTTCGTGGTTTTCGAGGGTGCTGGAGCCGATTATAAAGTCAAAATGAAAATCCAAGATGGCGGCTGCAAAACTTTTCAAAATATTCGTCATGGGTGTCGTTTTCGTGGTTTTCGAGGGTGCTGGAGCCAATAGTGAGGTCAAAATGAAAATCTAAAATGGCGACTGCAAAAATTTTCAAATTTTTCATCATGGGTGTCGTTTTCATGGTTTTTGAGGCTGCTGAAGCCAATAGTGAGGTCAAAATGAAAATCTAAGATGGCGGGTGCGAAAATTTTCAAAATTTTCGTCATGGGTCTTGTTTTCCCACTTTTCGGGGTTGATAAAGCCGATAGTGAGGTCAAAATAAAAATCCAAAATGGCGGCTGCAAAAATTTTCAAATATTTCATCATGGGTCTTGTTTTCCCACTTTTCCAGAGTGATAAAGCCAATAGTGAGGTCAAAATAAAAATCCAAAATGGCGGCTTCAAAAATTTAGTTTTAGTTGTAACTAATTATTCAGTCATCAATTTGAGGTGTTGGTTACATATAAAACTAATTTTCCTTCTTAAATATCTAAATAAAGAACTGGATAAATAGATAATCTTTCAATAATAAGTTATCTGTATTAAATCAATTGAATTTTAATACACAATGATACAGTATTCTTTTGTCTTAACCGTATAGGATATTGTTTTTGCAATCTATCTGCCACTCACTCACTCATGCGGTCTCGTGATAAATAAAATTGTTTATTTGGCAACTCATCACACTATATTATTGTCAAATAAGTATCGTGTACCTAAAATCAAGTAATAATTAGTAAATTTTAGTTTGATCGGAATAACTTAGGTTATTCGAAGTTCCTTATGTATGATTTAAAAAAAAAAACAATTTTTTGTAGCCGCCATCTTGGATTTACATTGTGAGCTCACTATCGGCTGTAGTACCCTCGAAAACTATGAAAATGACACCCATGATGAAATATTTAAAAAATTTTGTAGCCGCCATTTTGAATTTTTATTTTGACCTCATTATCGGCTTTATCACCCTCGAAAAGTGGGAAAACAAGACCCATGATGAAATATTTGAAAATTTTTGCAGCCGCCATTTTGGATTTTTATTTTGACCTCACTATCGGCTTTATCAACCCCGAAAAGCATGAAAACGACACCCATGATGAAAAATTTGAAAATTTTCGCAACCACCATTTTCGATTTTTATTTTGACCTCACTATCGGCTTGATCACCCTCGAAAAGTATGAAAACGACACCCATGACGAAAATTCTGAAAATTTTCGCAACCGTCATTTTGGATTTTCATTTTGACCTCACTATTGGCTTCAGCAGCCTCAAAAACCACGAAAACGACACCCATGATGAAAAATTTGAAAATTTTTGCAGCCGCCATTTTGGATTTTTATTTTGACCTCACTAGCGGCTTTATCACCCCCGAAAAGCATGAAAACGACACCCATGATGAAATATTTGAAAATTTTCGCAGCCGCCATTTTGGATTTTTATTTTGACCTCACTATCGGCTTGATCACCCTCGAAAAGTATGAAAACGACACCCATGACGAAAATTCTGAAAATTTTCGCACCCGCCGTCTTAGATTTTCATTTTGACCTCACTATTGGCTTCAGCAGCCTCAAAAACCACAAAAACGACACCCATGATGAAAAATTTGAAAATTTTCGCAACCGTCATTTTGGATTTTTATTTTGACCTCACTAGCGGCTTTATCACCCCCGAAAAGCATGAAAACGACACCCATGATGAAATATTTGAAAATTTTCGCAGCCGCCATTTTGGATTTTTATTTTGACCTCACTATCGGCTTGATCACCCTCGAAAAGTATGAAAACGACACCCATGACGAAAATTCTGAAAATTTTCGCACCCGCCGTCTTAGATTTTCATTTTGACCTCACTATTGGCTTCAGCAGCCTCAAAAACCACGAAAACGACACCCATGATGAAAAATTTGAAAATTTTCGCAACCGTCATTTTGGATTTTTATTTTGACCTCACTAGCGGCTTTATCACCCCCGAAAAGCATGAAAACGACACCCATGATGAAATATTTGAAAATTTTTGCAGCCGCCATTTTGGATTTTTATTTTGACCTCACTATCGGCTTTATCACCCTCGAAAAGTATGAAAACGACACCCATGATGAAATATTTGAAAATTTTTGCAGCCGCCATTTTAGATTTTTATTTTGACCTCACTAGCGGCTTTATCACCCCCGAAAAGCATGAAAACGACACCCATGATGAAATATTTGAAAATTTTTGCAGCCGCCATTTTGGATTTTTATTTTGACCTCACTATCGGCTTTATCACCCTCGAAAAGTATGAAAACGATACCCATGATGAAATATTTGAAATTTTTTGCAGCCGCCATATTGGATTTTTATTTTGACCTCACTATCGGCTTTATCACCCTCGAAAAGTATGAAAACGACACCCATGATGAAATATTTGAAAATTTTTGCAGCCGCCATTTTGGATTTTTATTTTGACCTCACTATCGGTTTTGTCACCCTCGAAAAATATGAAAACGACACCCATGATGAAAAACTTGAAAATTTTCGCAGCCGCCATCTTGGACTTTTATTTTGATCAAATCCAATCTTTTCTCATTTTAATATTAGTAGAGACTACTTGTATTACTATCGTAAGTATTCGTAAGCGTCCACGCGCACAATAGCAATGGGCCATCTGCAGCGAGCTAGTCAATAAACGCACACTGATACAATTCGTTCGTAAATATTTGCACTAACACAGACAGACGCGCATAGTCGGTCGATAGCCGGAGCGTAGCAGCGAGCGACACAGCCACCCCGTCTCAATGCTAACGCACGACTGCCGCCCGCGCCCGCGCAGAGCCCCTCTGAAGCTCGATCTCAAAGTGGGGACATTTCCTTTGCAAATGTTAATTGATTTACATAAGCTAAGACAAATCTGTAGTACCTCTAACCATCGATTTTTCAGTGTAAAAATATTTCCAAACATCAAAGCCGTTTAGAAGTAATATCGAATATCAGAAAAAAATAGCGTGTTGGTAAATATTTTTTTAAGGCAAAAGTATTAGCCATACGAAAAAATCCTTCTACAGAAATGTTGTTCATGAATCTATAGCAAACATATATTTTTTACAGATCTTTTAGTCAAGCCGTTAATGAGAAATATTCTTCATAAAGTGACCGTATTACGGTACTAAACGAGAGTAAGGCCCTTAAAAGAGTGTCCGTGGAGTTTCTTGCCCGTTCTTCTCCATAGAGTCTACGCTTTGGAATGGGCAACTAGCTTCAACTTTCTGACTAACTGACCGACTATTTAATTTTGACAATTCAAAAGTGCCTGTAAATGGTTTAATTGAAATAAATGATTTGAGTTTGAGTTTACGGAAATTTTTCAGAGATTTAAAATAAGGAAGACAGCTATCTTTGGTCTTAAAACCACACATTGAGCTTATGCATCGCTTTTGCATCCTAAATACAAGCTCCTTAACAGTAGGCTGCCCCCAAAAAATAACACCATACCGCAAAACGGAGGCAACTAGTCCATGGTATGCCGTTAAAAGAGCCTGACTGTTGACTTTCTTTGAAAGTTGGCATAAGCAGATTTACTCAGTTTTTTCCACACTTTTTCACACTTCTTCAACATGACGTTCCCATGTTAGTTTGTTGTCGATCACTATACCTGAGAACTTGACTTGATTTGCTCCCTCGATGTCAGAGCCTTATGTTCGTGTACGTAGATGATTTTTGAAAATAGTTAATACACTTCTTAATTTAACTTTTAACTGTTTGATATTTTAGAAAATTTGGTAACATCAATAGGTGTGTTAAAGTATTACGTAGCCAATGCAATAGCTATGAAAGCCACTCAATTAGAGAATTTATAGATAAGCGATATTTAGTGACGAATTCTGGAAAAAAATCAAAAAAACATGAAAATCGGTTTTTCTCGGATTCCATGAATTTTCGCCTAAGCTTTATGGGGTGCTTAATTGTTGCAAATGGGTCACACTATCACGCCCTGGAAGGAACACGTCGAGTTTCCCTGTCACCCTGTATAAATAAAAAAAGTTGTGGCCCTAGTACGCTACCCTATATGGGACACCATATCTTAGGGTTCCGTAGCCAAATGGCAAAAAACGGAACCCTAAGAACTGTTACTATACTGTTGAAACTTGGTAAGTAGATAACCGCATTAAGATCTTCACACAAAATAGAAAAAAAAAACAATAAATTTTGGGGGCTCCCCATACTTAGAACGGATAAGTACTCAATTTTTTTTTCATCAAACCCATACGTGTGGGGTATCTATGGATAGGGATAGGTCTTCAAAAATGATATTGAGGTTTCTGATATGATTTTTTTCTAAACTGAATAGTTTGGCGAGAGACACTTCCAAAGTAGTAAAATTCCGCCCCCCCCCCCCCCCTGTAACTTCTAAAGAGTTAGTTTAGTTAGTTTTATCATTCTCTTAATAAGAGAATGATAAAACAAAAAAAAATATATAATGTACATTACCATGTAAACTTCCACCAAATATTGGTTTGAACGAGATCTAGTAAGTAGTTTTTTTATAATACGTTATAAATCGTAAACCGCAATTTACCTTTCATTCAATAAACTCATGATTGATTTTTATAGATAATGGTACGGAACCCTTCGTGCGCGAGTCCGACTCGCACTTGACCGGTTTTTACATTGGATTACATAATTACGATTCTATTAGTTGTAGGATGGTCCCTCCTCTAACAGAACCTTATGGTCCACAAAATCAAAAGCCTCTATCCTTTTCTGGGTGCATGCAATATTGCCGATACTGTCCCACTGCGGCACTCGCCAATTCACCACCTCTTTCTCCTTCTCAAAACTTTAATAATTTCATGGTAGGAAAACTTCCAATTCCTCCGTGAGCTTGTCATCTATTCGGGAGATAGTAACCTACGCAAACCTCTCCTTGCTTGTACCTCGCTCTAGTCTCCTTAGCCTGGAAATAGACTGTTGGCTTCGATTTATTTAAAGTGCCTACACGGAATCGGAGAATTATTATATGACTTGTAGCGTGTTAAACGTGAGTGTAGCAGCACGACATGTGTAGAAGCTTACGTAGATAGTTCTAAGAATATTCCTAGTGAATCCAGGTTTTGATTCTCATCTATGTGATACCCCTTTTCTCACCTACCCCTTTGGTCGTCCCCTCTAACTGAACATGACTAGGTACTAATAATGATTACTAAAGTGATCAGCACCCTCTAAAATATTCCGTAGAATACCCACATTACTTTTTACTTCATATAAAATTTAGGGATTACCAGATAAAGTAAAGTAAAGCAATGCAGGTTTCTGTAGCCCTCCGGTAAGCTTTTATGTGCCAAAGAAAGCGCGTAATAACAGTTTGCAACAAGAGCTGTAATTTCTTCCGCTTTAAATATATTTGCTGAGGAGTCAGGTGTAAGACGGAACAATAGCCACGCTTGGATAGTAGCGGAGCCATCCAACTCCCTTTAATCTTACAAAATTTCATGTTGCACTGGCTACAAAACAAACAGGCTGACTTTGAATTTATGGGTAAGCTTTCAGAGGGTAAAAACTCTCTTGAATTTACTTCTTTTAATAGAACCGACCAACTCTGAATGAGTAAAAACATATAAAAAAGTAATACCTATAGTAAGCAGGGACATCGACGCGCAATTCAGTACATGGTTCAGGTCCCTCCTGCGTTCATTCAGTACATGGTTCTGGACCCTCCTGCGTTCATTCAGTACATGGTTCTGGACCCTCCTGCGTTCATTCAGTACATGGTTCTGGACCCTCCTGCGTTCATTCAGTACATGGTTCTGGACCCTCCTGCGTTCATTCAGTACATGGTTCTGGACCCTCCTGCGTTCATTCAGTACATGGTTTTGGACCCTCCTGCGTTCATTCAGTACATGGTTCTGGACCCTCCTGCGTTCATTTTTTTTTCTTGTTAACTATCGAAAAATTTAAACGCTAGGGGGTCCAGAATTATGTGCTGAATTCATGGTTACAGTTTGCGTCCCTGCAACCCCGTAAAAACAATGAAAATCCCGTAGCAAAATCCAGACATTTTCACCACACTATTTCTTACCAACGAAAAACATACAAGTACTATTCGTAAATATCAGCACTCTTTTCAACATCACCTCACTTTCAATATGTGGTGCCCCTACAGCAGCTGTCGCAAAAACAGCAATTACATTACAGATCTCACCTGTGGCTCTCATTGTCAAGCGCTGAGCGCTCTGCAGCGCTGCAGCAGTGGTAGGCGCTGGAAAAATGTGAGCTCTTTACTAACGAGGGTTTGTTATTGAAAATATTTATACGTGTGCTGCGGAGCATGTCAAGCATACGGGAATTATTGTATGTCTCCCTATTTTGCTTTCAGTATGTTTCTTTTTAATATAAAAAATATGTAGTTTTAACCAAATGGAAATCAGAAGGCCAATTCTCGTAATTAAAAACGTTCATCTAGTCGAAATCTCATCTCACAATCAATGTCATAAACTTATCAAAAATGTAGGGAAATTAGAGGTATTTTTGGCAGATTGAGACTGAGATCAGACTGTGAACGTTCTTCAAATTACGAGAATTGCCCCTCTGGTTACAGGGCCACAGAAAACAAACAAAAAAAAATTACACCGTAAATGAGAAAGCAAGTCTTGAAAATCACATCTCATACATCTCGCCGCAAAATGACCGGCGTATATCTGTATAATTTGGTAAATCGCTGCTTAAGCATACAATCTAATAATTCGGATCACGAAAACAATCTCTCACGTTACTCGCTAGACGAACAAATCCGAAACGTTGTAGACCTACGCGACAGGCTACACGAATATATTTGACGACACGCGGTCTGGGGAAAGGCTTACGTGAATGTTAACGGTGGATTTAATATTCCAATCTTTGCACTGATTGTTTAGCATATTAGATTCAGAATGGTCTAAACTCTGGCAAGGATGCCTTTGCTGTGCAGTGCACTCCCTAAAAGAATGCACCATAAGGTATGACTTAAACATTCTTTGTACATTGAAAATATCAAAAAAATAAATGGCAGGGGGTGTTACTAGACCGACACCGAACCCAAAAATGTGATTTAAAAAATTTTTGTCTGTTTGTCGGTATGTCTGTCTGTCTGTTTGTTCAGGCATCACGCAAAAACTACCGGTTCGATTACGATGAAACTTGGTATAATTATTCTTTAATATCCTGGGCACCACACTGGGTACTTTTTATGCCGGAAAAGTATCTTCCAAATATATAAAACTCAAAGGTGACTGACTGACATAGTGATCTATCAACGCACAGCCCAAACCACTGGAGGGATCGGGCTGAAATTTGGCATGCAGGTAGATGTTATGACGTAGGCATCCGCTAAGAAAGGATTTTGATAAATTCTACCCCTAAGGGAATAAAATAAGGGAAGAAAGTATCTATGAAAAATCTTATTCCTTGAGTTAATAAACTTGAAACTTAGCACGAATACTTATCTAAATAAATTATGAAGAATGTCAGTTTTTTTTTCTTCTAAACTACCCCCTAATAAGGGATTGGGGGGTTTCAAAGTTTGTATGGAAGAACTTTAGCGCGCAGTCCGGTTGACTCGAAACTCAGTATTTATACCTAATATTGAAAGTAAAGAATAATGTATATCAGGGTTTTTTGAAAATCTACCCCTGACGGGCTGAAATGGGGTAGTCAATTTTTCAGGGGAGGATTTTACTGCATGGCTTGATTAACTCGAAAATTAGTATAAATAATCTTTGAGCCAAGTTATGAATACATCCCAAACGATTTTTTTTTAATTCCACCCCTGTGGGGGTGAAAAGCGGGGATACAGTTTATATGAAAAATCTTATTCATTTAATTAATAAACTTGAAATTAATTTGCCTAAGTAAGTAATAAAGTTTATCATTATAAGTTTTTCAAAGCTACCCCTCAAAGGGGGATGTAGGGGTGTTAAGTTTATGTCGAAGAAATTGAATGCACGGTCTGAGTAACTCGAAACTCAGTATTGATACTTTTGACAGAAAATAATTAATAATAAGTATGTAAAGTTGTCGAAAATTTACCACTGACGGGACAAAAACGGGTAATTCGGTTTTTAAGGGGAGGATTTGAACTTGAAACTGTATGTTACATTTTCACGCCTAAACCACTGAACTTCTGATTTGGCATAGATATAGATAGCATCCTGGGGAAGCACATACTTTTTATCCTGTTAGCACGTTCCCGTGGGATAACTTCCGACATCCACGCGGGCGAAGCCACGGGCAGAAGCTAGTTTAAAATAAAATGATTATTATTTCCATTAATCTTAATTTTTAAATCATCATTGTGATCGGTTGTTTCATTCATTCATTTTGTTATAAGTTTGTAATGTGTGATGAAGACGTTACTATAAATAAAGCATAATTTTAAAATATTATTTTTATTTTGTTTATATGATACGTCCATATTTGTTAAAACCATTTTAATTAAGGTGGATGCGCTGTAGTAGCCCGCGAAATCAGACGAATCCGGAGCAATTGTAACTTAAAGGGATGTATTGATGATTTTTAAGGTTAAAATTGTATTATCACCTACATATTTCTTATTGTCACGCATCATATTATTTTGATTAAGATACAACCTTACACTGATCTGCAAATTGCAAAAAACGCAAGAAAATTTGAATTTCGCCAGTTGCTTTATCATAACTTTGAAATAAAATGTTTTGCATTCCTGCTTCTACGAGCCGCTTTTTTCTAATGCTATTATAAATGGAGTATAGTCGTTCCTACGTTACTATTTCCCAATATACAGGAATAATAATGTCTACATGTACTGGTTCTAGTTGACACGAGGTAATTGATTTCAAGCGCACACTAGAAACCGATTAAGATATAAAACCAGATATTCCTCCGGCTCGTATTAAATCTTAATCGGCTCCCACAACTGAGCCTGTTATACATTTCAGAGCTAAGCCCGCTGTTCGCTATGAAGTTTGCGAACAATACGGCCTGTCCTAGCGGCCCGCGTCTATACACAACACTATGTCTTTCACTTACAGACCCATTACTGGATCACACTCGTACACTTGACAGAAGGTCTGCTCTTTACATCACACAAGGCCACACAATTACTTACAGAGAGCAAACAAAATTATAGACACCAGTTGTTTCAGAGTATAATAGCTGGGTTATAAATCACTCCTTATCATTAATATACTGATGTTAGTGAAACTCTTAGTCATTTAAAAAGCAATGCTACTGAGCAATCAACCAGAGAAACAAAAAGGGGAAGTCCGTCTTTGTCAAGAACTACATATGATACCCATTCTATGCAGTATAATAGTACTCTAGTTTCATAACGCGTCATTAGAATGAACCTTCTCCAAATATTCACTTAGTACATAAGCACGGTTTTCAGACGACATTATTTCCCGACTGTGCTCTGCCCAAGGGACTAAGTTTCGTCGTCCAGAAGTTTGAAATTCCTGAATTGTCACCGAATTTTCAGACACTGACCACTAACGGAGATGTTCCAGGAATTCTCGACTTTATACACTTGAAGCGTGTAGTCGTGTACCGTCTTCACAATCGTCAGGTAATTCGACGTATGTGAGATAGCGAGTGTTTTGTTTCCTGATTATTTCCTTGTTTGTAACACGATGTTCTCGTATGTGACTGTCGGATTAACTGAGTTTAGTGGTCTCTACTACAAAGTCCTTATTATTTTTGTCAGACAGTCAAATTAGGAGTTACCGCTACGTGATCCTTACGACGTCTTCTGAGAACATTATTGTAACATATGGATACACCATGTAAGTTATGTTCGGAGTTGTTCCGTGAAAGTTGCATGCGCACTTTAACTGTAACTTTACTAGAAGCCTTCGGGGAAGTTGGAAACTTCTGCTGGTCAGTCTAGCTCTAGAATTTACATAGCCCAAACCGAATCTATATTGATATGGATTCTTAGTTTCTTTAAATATTACCGAACATAATTTGGAAGCAGATAAGTAGCGACAGCAGAACTTCGGTCCATTATTTGCATCGTCAGCACAGAAAGAAAAAAAGGATACAGTCCATTAAAAAGTTCGCAAGTTTCTGCAGTGTATATCGAAACCGATCGGCTCATGCCGCGGTATTGCCACAATATAGATAACTTCAGAAAATCAACTTTAAAACAACGTGCCCAAAATGCTAACAACTGGAAACCACACTGATCAACGCAGACTTGCTGCTCATTTTTCCGTAGAGATCCGTGCAGGCGAAGAACCTTTCTCCAAATGTCTATTTTGATATTATTTAATAACAACTCACTGTTATTTTCAATTATTTTGTCAAGACTAGTAAAGCATGATTCTGAATTTGCTGCGACGGTTGTTCGAGACTGTGCTTTTCATTCTCTGCCAGCTACATTGCTAACTGTTCCAAATGTTTCTTCTGAACGTTTGTATGTGGTGGCATCACGTGGACTAACTTTGCTTTTAGCGCATTCCCTCGGGTGGTGAGACAAGCCCAGATATTATACCCGGCATTATCTGGTCTACGCTAATATTGTTATTGAGTATCGATTATACTTTACGGATAGCTTTTGTTCGTTGACGAACGGTTATTGGGAATTGCAATCACTGTATGCTAACAATTACAAGCTTAGCAGTGTAAACTTTTAGCTAAGAAGTAAAAATACCGGCGTGGGTTTGAGTTAAATATTAACGGTCTTATTCATAAAAATCCCCTAAAATAGGTTTATAACACTCATTAGTTAAAATACTCATTAGAACTAATAAACCTATTATAAAATTCTGTATTCATAAACGTTCAATAAACCCGTCATAGCTATGTTGTCGCTACAAGACGTTTTAACGTGATTAAGTTGTCGTTCTGATGAATCCATAGATTAAATGCCAAAACATCTGGTGTCCACGGCCAAAAAACGCATAAAAAAAAAGGTTGACAACGTCACTTGTGACATTTGGAGAACTTGGCTTCTTGTGTTTCGTTCACGTGTATATTTTTTTAAGAAAATTGGATTGCATTGTATTCTTATATTTTTATTTCTATTCTACATTATATGTAGAATAGAAATAAAAATGGAAAACCAAAAAATAAAATCCTCTTATTTCTAAAAATTCCCTCATAACTCTTTGCTGTTCTGCCAGGGACTCTGGCATATCAGAGTGGCGAGTAGTCGCGCGGGCTACTCTGGCTCAAATGCGACTCGCAGTGGTTGAGACAACGCATGGATATCTCCCCCATCATCTTGAACCTAAAATGTTACGGAGATTTAAAAACGGTAACAAATAATAGGGACTTAGGTAGGCTAACTAACGCAAAACACGATTTCACAAAAAATAAAATAAAATTGTATCTCTACTTCCCAGCTCCTTTCAAATAACAGCTTCAACCAACTAACCATAAAACGGACGGTTCGAAAAAAAAACAGCTGTTGCACATTTTTCGGCCATATTTCTGTTTAGTAGGGTCCACCCTGTTATAAGTTACGAAGTCGCTATTGAATACTTACAAAGCTTTTTAGCGTTATTGAACGTTTATGAATAATGCTTTTCGGGATTCTCATTATAACAAGCTAATAAACCTATTTTAACTTTTTATGAATAAAACCGTAAGTCTATGCGAAGAAAGAAATCTTCACTGACAATCGTTTAACTTCTTTTATTTTTAACTAGCTGTGCCCGCGACTTCATTCACTTCATTCGCGTGGATGACGAAACTTATCAATGAGTTTTTTGTGTAAAGTGCTATCTGTGTAGAACGTTGTCTATCGCGGTATTAATACTTCTGTCCCGGCGCGGGCCCTTTGTGGGCTAATTACAATAGAAAACCAATTGTGTCTCATTAGCGGTGATTAAGAGGGTATATATCTTTACCTAAGTACCTACCTAATTTAAAAAAAAGCTCAATAACAGAAAATAAAATACCTACCTACCTAAATAAACCTATTTCTGATGATAACTAATCTAAACTCAATAAATAAGCAAAATCCCTAAAAACTAATATCTATACGAATGACTAATCCTACCTAACAGTATTATGAAATAACCTACGGTAACTACGTACACTATCAAATTTATACTACCTATACTTTAAAATTAAGATCTATACCTAAGACTTATAAAAATAAACCTAAATAACTCTACCTTAAACTGTACTTAGTAAAAACTAAAAGGAATAAAAAGGTCGCACTGAAAAGCACGGTTTAGAATTGCAAGTAGCATAGTTAAAACATACAATTTATAGAATGCTAATAAGAACGAACGCTCGCCACTCGACACTTCCGTTCAAATCAAAGTTCAAAAAATGTATGATGCGCGCGCTCACGCTCAGACTCCATAAATACGGTAGCGATCCGTATTATTTATTATCTTCGTCGTGTGTGATAGTCCATTGAATTGTATGGCGAGCGATATTGTATCTTAAGATAAGATATTGTAGTATCTTGTGCAGCGCTCCTTAGTGAACTCCACTGCGGGTGACATAACCTACGACAAATTTATTATTTGCGGTTGGTACAGTAATCGGGTCTAGGGATCGAACCGCAAAATTAAGTTTGTTTTTTATTGTATATACTTTTCCGGGATAAAAAGTACCCAGTGTGGTGCCCAGGATATTAAAGAATAATTATACCAAGTTTCATCGTAATCGAACCGGTAGTTTTTGCATGATGCCTGAACAAACAGACAGACAGACAGACAGACCGACAGACAGACAAAATTTTTTTTAATCACATTTTTGGGTTCGGTGTCGGTCTTTAACACGTAACACCCCCTGCTATTTTTTTTTTTTCAATGTACAGAATTTTCACTTCTACAGATTTATTATAAGTAATAATATATATATAGATTTATACGATTAGCATACCTACCTTATCTTTTTTTTTATCCTGGAGAAATGCTCATGCATTCTGCACTACCACGGAGAGTTAGTGCAGTTATGTGGGACTCTAATCCATCAAAACTCCACGGTGTCCTCCTCTGCCGCTTACGGCGGGAACACGGCCACGTGTTAGCACTCATCCGTGAACCCGCCGCGGCTGTCCGTCACCGGACCCTCCTCTGGGGAGTACTCCCCATCACCGGCGCACCAGAACACATAGCACGCCGTGACTACCACAGCGACCAAACCAGCACATGGGCGCCAAATGACCCCGTGTCTGGGCACCCTTGGTCCCCATGCGACGGGTCAGTTCATTGAACGCCTGCCAATTTTCGGCCGCAGAGGATATAGAGCGGCCAACGTTATACCAACACTCCTCCTCCCCTGTAGTCCCACCGCGTCTGCAATCAGACGGTGGCGACCCCGTCAAGGCCGCGGATGGTAGGGAGAGCGCACCGCAATACCGGCACTCTTCTCCCGCCGCAGCCTCCAACCCTCAGCCGTGATGCCTCGCATACGACATCGCGCCCCGCCTCAGTTGCGATGTCGCTCCTCGGGATCCTCTTGGCTTCACCGTGGGTGACCAAGCCACGGCTACTGAGCCCCCCCGCCTCGACAATACGGGAACCCACCGGGGGGACGAGTAGCATACCTAAAGACCGTTTATTACCTGTCTATGACTAAAAAAACCATAACCCACAGAATACAGTTCCATAAGAACAAAGTCTATAAATACAAAAGCTTTAGTTAAATCATTTGCTCAGCGTTTCATAACTACAACATAATATTCTTCTATTGTATATTTTTATTTCCCTACAAAGCCTTCGCTCCCATTCCATGAATAAAAACTTTGTCCGCTCAGTCGCGTGGCTCCATGGCTCGTGCCTCGGAGGGGTGCATCCCCGTGCGTGTACAGGAACAAAACTCAACGTTTATGAGCCGTTAGTTATATCCAACCTACTTTTTGCCAACTGGGTGAAACACGAAAAACCCGTGTGGAAATACCATAGCTTTCAATTGTAACTTTTTACATTTTGGCGGTACATCGGCGGCTGTCGGTCGGCGAACGTTCAAAGTTTATAATGAACAAACACTCGATTCGCGCCTGTTTGTGTACCGGTAACGTTGCGGCTACGTGGGAATGAAAAATTCGATCATTGTTTGCAAAATAAATATTATATTCATGTTGAAAAATACATGTAAGTACAAACATTCAAATTGACTTTCGATTGTTTTTTCATACTATTGTGAAGTTTTCAAACTATTTTTTCCAACAATACATATTTGTGTCGAGGGCTTATGTATGCTTCGCTTGTAACAAATTAGGTTCATGAAACTCGTTCCCTGCGGCACAAAGCATGTCACAACACAATATTTTTTAAAGACATAATAACACCACAAACAAATACCAACAAAAGCGTCTCGCAAGTCGCAGTGCGTCCTCAGCGTGACGCAGCCTAATTACCGCCGCAACGTATACCTACTGCTCATAAATTATAATAAGCATTGTTCAATGCAAGTGCAATTGGGATACTTGAGGCAAAAATACTTGAGCAATTATACAATACTTACGAAAAAGGACTGTTTACACATTACTAATGACCTGCGGGGGATTTTTAAGCTGTATTCAGCTCTGCACAACATAAATTATAACTGTTTTGGGATGCCACAGAAAAGCGTGCCGGCCCCCTTACTTTTGAAAATGGATATTATTTTTACTTTTAGGGATTATCCATAAATTTTCATCATGGTGTTGTTTGTTTAAGTTAATCGTTATTTGTGTAATCAAGAAGGATTTACCACGATGCCATGTCATGACGAGTAGGTAATGTTTCAGCCATACTTGAGAATCCATTATTAAGATCCCGTTATAATAGTATTAGTACTCTAATGGTTATTGGATCACCTGTATTAATGTATGGCTGCATAGTGCACAGACACACCTATGCGACCTACATTTAACCCTCTACGAAGCTTGCTTGTTATCAATTAAACGTAGGTTGCATAGCCCCAATTTCATTACTCAATCTGTTCCATAAACTGCGCACGTCAGACACACAATCATGTTTGATATGTTCCGTGGAGCGCAACCTGCAATCATCTCAGTGTATTACAATATTCACGTGTATTCATCACTCGTATTTGCAGCTACAAACGTAATGTGTGGCCACATTACGTTTGTAGCTCCAAATACGAGTCGACTCTATTGAACGAGTCGCATAACACTGATACACAATCACCACGCTCTTTATGTCATTTATTTAGTATATACAGTTCACACAATCAGAAAAACCCCGTTGATCCAATCTAAAAGTTTGTAGGTAGGTACCTAAATTTCCTTGATTCAATAAATAATTTATCCGTTTCATGATAAAAAGATTTGTAGCAAAAGAAAACTTCAGAACCGCGGCAGCAATGTTTTTTTTTCAAAATATTTCCGTCTCCTTTTGAGATACGTTGGCGGAAAAATATGACGGAAAAAGAGAGAGTTTGTATGAAGAATTTAATAAAAACCGCGGAAGTATGAACTGTGGGTGTAAACGTGAGCAGTTGGCAACAGGTTTCTCTTTGACTGTTGCGATTTGTCGAACAATAATTAGTCCATCGTTCACAAGTCACGTTACGATTACGATTAGTTCCGTCTGTGTCTTGCTGACCATGATTGAATCACACTTCCGATCATAAAAAGCGATGTGTGGATATCAGATGTTTTTATATCGAGATACTATAACATTACTGATATAAATTCCATTAAAAAAAGTACTGATACATAAAAAGTGCCACCATGATTATAAATCAATTCCAAACTGCCCACTGCTGAATATTGACCTCTCCCATAGACGCCTATAACGAACTATATTTAGAGGATATTGCCATAATAACACCATGCTTGAAAGGCGTGGTGATCCCAATATTTTGCCTTAGTAGCCTCTTACGACACCCGTGGGAAGTAAACGGGATGTCTAATCGTAAGTCAAGTAAAACGGTGAACTTGCCACACACAACGAAAAATATAAAGTAGACTTACCTAAATGTCTAGTGCAGATTGTTACTGCAATAAACCTTAATCAGAGGGACAATTCTCATCATTTTAAGAACGTTCACAATCTGATCTGTCTCAATCTGTTAAAAATACATCTAATTTCCCTACATTTTTGACATTTGTTTGTCGCCGAGATGAGACTGCGACTAGATTTGCAACGTTTTAAATTATTAGAATTGGCTCTCAGATCAAAGACAGCCACAAAAAAAAAAATGTTCGGCGACTTTGGACAGTAACTAAACTTCATAAAACAACCAAAAGAGCCCTTAACATTTTATATTTACTCTAAAAGTGATAGCACTTGGTGCTGAAGACATTTGGACGTGTCGCTTCACCGTCCGCCACTCCTTCACAACACTCGCGCTAAGCACTTCAACTCTGCATAAAACTGAATTTTTAACTGCTAAAAAGTCTTGGGATATACTTTTATGTGGATGAACCGTAAAGTGCTATGATATTATAATTAAAAATTATTTCACGTTGAAAGTGTTTTAAATGTCTCTATGAGCCGTCGCAATGTGCTCAAGTTGAACGTTAAGCGCTTCTGATATAAGTCGCTGAACTTTTTGGCTGTTCGTGTCCATGGATATTATCACGATTGTTTTCTTTATCATAGTGAGTAGGATTACCAACATTCATATTGTTATGTAAGTGTTTATTATTCGCTCTTCAGCCATACTGAAAATTATAAAGTATGATTCAAATCAATTCATGTCTGCAGTACTATAGCATTATGTTAGATAATCATAATTATGGCATCTTCTTCATCTTCTAAGTGTACTTGCAATCCTTAAGGTTCATCTCCAAGAGAACAGCAATCGGTCAGTCCTAGGAACTCGAATCGTAGTAGTACTAAAACGTATCTAACAGAAGTTGTAATATTGTGTTCACAATATAACTATTAGTACAAAGTTCATAATATAACTACTTTAGACTTAAGTACCTACACTGTATCCCTTAATCCAGCCGCACTTAGTCGCGTTACTTCCGGAAATTATTATCGTTTTAATGAATACACTACTGAACAACAACAAATTTGCAAAATTTCGGGAATGCAATATCTCTTTCATCAGTGTAAAGTTTCTCTCGACGCCAGCAGCTGACACCATCTGTTTTTCTTCAAGCCGCAGCTTCGCAAGCTCGGCATACAAACACTGTTCTCCAAAATATCCACTAACTAAGTTTATCATCATTTTCACCAAAATAATTGTTCGTTTCTAACTCAGACGGGAATACGGGATCGTCTTACGGCGGGTGGACATTGAATTCATAATTCCGTTCCGTATTCAACTACTGAAAAAGTCCATTTGATTAAGGAAAATTTAATCTGAAAGTGAAAAAAATAAATACTTTTCTTATTGCATCAGGTCTAGTTGCAAATTGGAGTAACGTTATTCTTGGCCAGACTATTTATACTGTACCTATGTCTGTGGGTCTGTGGAGTAATGTATTTATATTTAGACATTGCTACGGTGCAAATATTTTAACTTAAATATTATCAGCGTCACAAATCATCTATGTAGTCAGAAAAAGGTTTTCGGTTTGGCTTTGTTAATGCCTTATTTCTGACGGATGGGTACTCTTTTATGAGAAAATCCTTCAAGTCAATAATGTTATCACCTGGTTCGTTAGTGCTAAGAGTTGCGCTGTCATTGGAAAGTTTCTTCCTAATTTAGTCGTCACCTAGAAGCCTACGCGTGAGTTGTAAATAAAAAAAGTGTGAACTCCTTGTCACAATACAATTAAATTACTCAGTATACTGCCAGTGCGTTCGTTTTAACTTTAGTTACCTATCTCAAACGTCAAAGTTAACAAATCGTATTTATTAGGACTTATTGCGGTTATAGTTTAAGTATTCATTTTCATTATGAAAAGAAGATTGAAACTAAACCTCAAAATAATCCTTATTACGGATATGACACAATATTATTTTGATATTACTATAATAAATTTGTAATTTATAACTTAATACTTTGTTTGTATAACCCCCATTATTATCAATGCTATCAAGTAAACGCTGGCGCATGAATCAAACAATATAGAAACATATATCTAATCATATATCTGTTCCTCTTATCTCTCATTCCGTGCTTCCCATCGGTGTATCGCAAAATGTAAACGTTATTGTTTATGTTTTTCAATCAAATATGGGCGTTTGCACGGCGAACGATTCGTAAAGATGTGTCGAATAATTCGGCAAAATATCTTATTGGTATGAAATCACTTGTTTCATTATTCACTGACTAGCTGGGGCCATCTTTTGACTCTCCGACTCACAGTAGGTATTTCTCTAAAACAAAAAAAATTGTAATGTTAGGCTACTACAAAAATACGAATATTACCAATTTGAAAAATTTTTTTTTAGAAATGTTACATTTTATATTATTATTATATACTATGTTATATTCAACATTATTATTTATTTCTTCTATTTAGGCTTTATGATAAATATAAAACGTTTAAAAAAATAACTAAAAGGATCAGCACTTATACTTTAATTAGAAAAAAAATCGATAAAATAATTAAATCACTCACACTCAGTCCGGATTCATCAAATATCTGTGATATAATATTAAGTCCACTTTTACGCAGCGCGATAACATCCGCTTTCATCTCAATATTTAAACCTTGCATTTCAAAATGAACTACAACACCGCTAATAGATTAAACACACGTCACTAATCTACAATAACAACCAACCAAAAACAAATAACGTTCTATTTAGTCGCGGTGAATGAGTCGTAAGTTAACTGCATCTGTCTACCTTATAATTTATTTATTTAGATTTCTGTGGGTGTAATCATGAATTTTAACGAATTATGTGAACAAGGCGAACATGATACGAAACTATATTCAATAGCGTGATTATTCGAGAAGGTGATTATATTAGGGGTTAAAGTATGAAATTACCGATTTGTACTGAAAAATTGAAATTCGTTTTTTTTTTTAATTTAACGTATTTATTTAATCAAAATAATTACCATTATTATCTATGCATTGCTGCCATCTACTAGGAAGGTAACTTAAGCCTTGGCGATAGAACTCTCGTGATCTAGATTCGACAAACTGTGTGAAAGCATTTTGTACTGCCCTGAGAAGAATACTTTTTATCACGTAGAAAATTGTCCAAATCACGAAAAAAGTGGTAGTCCGTTGGAGCAAGGTCTGGCAAATACGGAGGGTGACGAATGGTTTCTAATTGCGGTTCCTGTAGAGTTAAAACGGTTTCTCGTGCTGTATGAGGTCTCGCGTTATCATGGATCAATAATGATGAAGATCGATTCATGATTCGGGGCTGTTCCACTGCTAGTTTTGCTATCATTGTTTGGAGTTCGGCACAGTAGACATCTGCCGTTATAGCTTGACCAGATCGGAGAAAGCTATAGTGAATAATACCATGCTGAGACCATCAAACAGTTACCATTACCTTTTTATTGGTAAACTTTGCTTTAGGACACTGTTGCGGCGTTTGATCTGGGGTCAGCCATTGCATTTTTCGCTTACGGTTATCGTAAAGAATCGACTTTTAATCACATGTCACAATTCGATCAAGTTTCAACACGCGTTTCTTTCTGCAAATCAGAAATATCATGAGGCACCCATTTCTCATATTTTTTTATTTTATTGGTTTGACGCAAATGAGTCAATATTGTTGATAAGGTAACGTTAAACCATGCCGCTAATTCCTGGGTAGTTTGGCTCGGATCGGCTTCCACCATCTCGTTCAATTCATTGTTATTCACCTGTGTGGGCGGGCTTCCACGTGGTTCGTTCTTCAAATCAAAGTTTCCATCACGAAAGCGTTTAAACAAAAATCGCACGGTGCGTTCATTAGCATCCCCCTCTCCAAACGCAACATTGATATTGCGAGCTATTTCTGCCGCGTTAGTTCCACGTCGGAATTCGTATTAAAAATAACTCGAATTTTCGAAGTATTCATCTTTCTTTTCTAATCTGAATAAAAAAAACAACTGAATGTCGATAATCAAATGTTGCACATTTTTAAAGGAAGAACCATGTGGTACCATGTGAAAAAAGTTTCACTCAAAAATCTCAAACCATGAAGGTTCTATGTCAATTCGAAGTACCTATTACAATAAAACGGCAATTTCATACTTTAACCCCTATTAAAATTTTTTTTTTTTATTATTACTGCGCGTGAGATTCGAACCCCACGACTCCCTACGCATGAACGTGCTTACCGACGTATGATAACCGCTAGGCTATCATGCCATTTTACCTAATGTTTGAATTTATGAATTACAATCAGTTGCAAACGAATGTGAGAGTGTGTGTATAGACACACACTCTCACATAACAACAACAACAACCATTACCAACCATACCACCACCAACCAACCACCAACCACCACCAACTTACGACCTTCTTCTAATGAGTAATTTCTATACTATAGAGTATAGAAATTACTCATTAGAAGAAGGTCGTAAGTTATTATAATAATAATAATAATATCCCTGGACATTTCACACAGCGCCATCTAGTCCCAAGCTAAGCAACCTAATGCTTGTGTTATGGTAACAAGATGGCTGATAAACTACTTATATATGTACATTTTTTTTTTGTAAATCCATACATATTATAGATAGAAAAACACCCAGACTCGGAACAAATACATGTAGGTCATACAAATATTTGTTCCGTGCGGGAATCGAACCCGCGACACGCAGCGCAGCGTCAACCGTGCCGTCACCAGTTAAAATGAAGGGTCAATCTATTGCTTCGTGAAACTGTCACCCCACTTTTGACCCTTACTGTAAAAGTGGTAATAGAATAGTGGCATAAACCTAAATTGTATCAAATTTTCATTGTATCCCCGAAGCGCGACTTGTCAAAATCCCGAGAAGCGATGACCCTGACCAGAACTAAATTCGATAATATGATAGCACAAACTTGAACATGAGCATAACAATAAAATATTGCGCTCGCACTGCTCGCTGTGTCGCCAAATATTGAAATGGTACGTAATAGGAATATGTGGCAGTCGGAAACAGTTTTATTCCGATGAGAGATCTGTAACTTTTATATTTAAACTTTTGTTGGAACTGGTAGATATCGCTTGTTCAGAGAATGCGCCATTAACGGTACGGTACGAGAAACACAGACTCATAACACGCAGCGATTTGGTGATATGTACCTACATTATTAAGCACGTATTTGTCCAGTTCGCTTCTAGGCTTTTATTTCCCCTGAAGATAATGGGTTCGCATTAAATGAGGCGTAAATCAAATTACTATATTGCTTATCTTTATAAATCTATGATGCGACTGTTTTGGTACGGACTTAATTAACATATTTTCTCAAAGAAAGCCAGTCTTTATTCCAAGAGAGGAGACACGAGGTCTCCAACGTCCTTTCGATGCCGCAGTAAGCCCGTGGACAAACACACGCTCCCAGGGGAGAGGGCCCGCCCCCCGCGCGTCACCTCACCCCCGCGAGCTCCCCTTTATTGGCAAAGTTTGGGAATATTACCATACTTGCCACGACATTGACACACATGCCAGCAATATTGAGCGCTGCTAAAAACTGTATTAACTGAACGCATCGAGCGAGAAAATGTTCAAGCAATATTGACGAGATTGATGAACCAACTTTGCTTTATGTTTCAGTTTGAAACTTATCTATTTATCACTAGACATCCTCGTATGAGGAGTCAATGTCCGGGGACGTTGGCATTCCATAGAAGGTCGATCAATGGAGAAAAAGGTTTTTTGTTTACGATATTACGTTGAACGAACAGCTTACCCTGGATGTGTAATGTATACTCACTAGATATACGGTATAGGGTACGTCTTTCATTGACTTGAATGTGCCCTGGCGGCTGTGAGTATGTCATGCTCATTCTAATGTCTCGCTGGTGGTGGTGTGTGTGTTGGATCATTAAGTTCCCTCCAAAATGGTTGAGCTGAATGGTGCTGATCCATACGTCATGTTCGTGAACGGGCGCCGTCAGTAGGGACTGGTCATCTCTTAGCTGCCACGGCTTATTTTAATTTTTAATTTCTGAATTGTTTTTGTTTTTTTATAACGGACGCTTTTAACGTGCACGCATTTCTACAACGTTCTCACATGGTTAATTTCAACACAAATGATGTAATCAAATATTTTGTAACAATTTTATGATTTATAAAAAAACCCCCGACAACGTGAAACCATATAAAAAGAAAACAATAACCTTGAAATTATGACCCTACGTAAGTACGTATGAATTTTTTTGATTAAATGTTCTCCCGTCGGGGGACCGCTCTAATTATTAGCCTAACGTTCTATTAAAGTTATAAATAGTAATGGTCCCCCGACAGAACCATATTTGATCAAAAAATTTCATACGTACTTACGTAGGGTCATAATTTCAAGGTTATTGTTTTCTTTTTATAGGGTTTCACGTTGTCGGGGGTTTTTAATTTTTTTTATTTAATTTTTTATTTCATACTTTTTGTAGGGACTCTATTATTTAATTTCTTTTATTTTCTTGCATTTTAAGATTCAGGTAATTTGGAAATGCCAAATTCAGGTTTTTTGTAATTCGCCATATTGTGGTGGTGGCCATCTTGGATTTGAAATTTATCATAGTGTATAGTATTCTACTAGTCAAGCCCTTTCATTTGATACCCATATTGAGGGAGCTGTGAAAAAAAATGTAATTCGCCATTTTGTGGTGGCGGCCATATTGGATTTGAAATTTATCATAGTATATAGTATTCTACTAGTCAAGCCCTTTCATTTGATACCCATATTGAGGGAGTTGTGAAAAAATATGTAATCCGCCATTTTGTGGCGGCGGCCATCTTGGACCGATTTTCATCAAACATAGCTAAGAACACTCCCGACAAATTCTCCTATCAAACAAAAAAAAATCAAAATCAAAATCGGTTCATTCGGGAGCTACGATGCCACAGACAGACATACACACACACACACACCCCCACACACACACACACCACCCCACACTCTCACATACACCCCCACATACACAAAGACACGTCAAACTTATAACAATCATGAATGATGTAACCAATACTTTGTAACCATATTATATTGATTTAAGAGTGTCCATGGAGTTTCTTGCCCGTTCTTCTCCATAGGTACCTACGCTTTGGAATGGGCAACTTTCTGACATCTTTCTGACTGACCGACCCTTTGACAATTCAAAAGTGCCTGTAGTTGATTGGTTTAGTTGAATTAAATGATTTGAGTTTGATACATCTACAACTTCCGGGTAAACAGAGACACGTGTAACAGTGCACTGTGGCTGGAAGAACGTAAACAACTATCATACAGATTTGAGATTAACTACGGACGATACCCATAGAGCAACACGGGCCACCGGCGACTCCGCCGGCGGCCCGTGTTGCTCTACGGACGATATCACAGGAACGCAACCAGTATTTGTCTAGTCGTAATATTACCTGTATACACTTAATATGAAAATAATACACATTTGCTTACAGAAATACGATGTCGGTCGTCTGTTGCTTTCACATTCTCTAGATTTTGTCTGACCGCGTGTCGATCGTCAGAAATTAAAAACTACAAAATCAAAATCAAAAATCATTTATTCAAACTGGGCTGAGAATCAGCACTTATCGAACAAATTAAAAACAAAACTTTTTTTATTAGCTATCAATTACTTTAATGTAACCCCTGTCGTAACAGGCGGACGACACATGAGCAACCCCGTGAGGAGGCTGTCCCTTTATCGGAAAACTATCAATTTTCTTGGAAGTCGATATGTTGATAATGAGATACAATATTGCTGTCAAGAACAATGTAAGGAAAATAAAAATGCGCCCATAATGAACATGTTTAATAAACAAGCCGGAGTACGCCAATAGGTCTTTCTACGAGTTATTATAATCAAAATTATAATAGGAATTAACCAGATATTACTCATCATCTGCCTAGCCTTTTCCCAACTATTTTGGGGTCGGCTTTCAGTCTAACCGGATGCAGCTGAATACCAGTATTTTACTTGGAGCGACTGCCTATCTGACCTCCACAACCCAGTTACTGGGTAATACGATACCCCTTGGTAAGACTGGTTGTCAGACTTTCGGGCTTCCGACTACCCGTAACGACTGTCAAAGATCCACGAATGACACCCGGGACCAACGGCTTAACGTGCTTTCCGAGGCACGGAGGGGTCTGCGTATGTAAAGATGGTCACCCATCCACAGACCAACCGCGGCAAGCGTAGCTTAACCTGACCGATCGACCTGTGCGGCTGTTATTATTTAGCCACGGGCCCCTCAGATAAATATAACCAGATATTACTATGACCTGAAAAATGAGCATTAGCAAACTTTCACATTGTGAAGTGTGCAGATTATATTTTCAATTATTATTCGATTACAAAAAGCTGCATCCTCTAACACTTTGTAATAAAGACAGTTTGGAAGATTATTAACAATGAAACGAACAGGAATGAAACACGTAATACTGATTACACACTGAACATTTCCCGCGGTCTCATTAGCGACAACATTGATGTTGAAAAAAGAACAATTTAAAATATAAAATTAAAAATAAGCCCTGGCAGTTAAGAGATGACCAGTCTCAACTGACGGCGCCCGTTCACGAACATGACGCGTGGATCAGCACCACCCAGCTCAACCATTTTGTAGGGAACCGAATGATCCAACACACGCGCCACCACCAGTGAGACATTTAAGTGAGCATGATATATTCTCAATTGCCATGCTCTTTCAAGTCAACATCAAAATATCATAAAAACGGATCCATGGTTCTTCTTACATTTACAAAATTTAAAAAATGCTTCTAAATTATACAAAACTATAGGAATAATCAGGAAGAGGTATTTAAGTATTAAGAATTAAATCTTGATTGAATAAAATAAACGTTACGTTCGTAATGTCAGAATCACAAAAAAAAAGGGGAAGCATCTCTTCCAAATATTGAAATTGTAATCAACTAGTGAGCCCAAGTGCCTATGGAGCAGGACCAGCATTGAGCCAAGCATTTTTATCTACGATATACCTACTCATCCAACTTATAATATGCTTGTCTACATAGTGTGCGTTTAATGCATGTTTTCAATTTCTTCTCAAATGAGAAGAAATTTTGTGTACTCAATATTCTTCAACTAAATAGTTGAAGAATATTGAGTACACAGTACCCCATAAAAGAAGTTTTTACTTTAGACAATCTGAAGCACGGTTGATCTAGTTTGTTCCTATTCCTAGTGTTAAAATTATGCCTGTCACTTATCTTTGCCAATTAACGAGTGATTCTAAAACCGGTTACTCGCTGTGGAAGGCTACGAAGCACCTGAAACGACCAATCATGCAAATTCCTCAGGGAAGAAAATGGAAAATGGGCAGTGACGGACGAACAAAAAGCCTTAAGCAAGCCTTCTAAATGGTCAGCGAACTGACCATTTAGAACAAATATTCCAACCAAATGAAGTCCAGACTCACAATGCGAAGATAACGCTGGTTGTACAAAATAGTTTATATATTAAATTGGTTACCCCAAAAGAAGTACCTAGAGAAATTAAGTGTAATTTCAAACGGAGAAAAACCCCTGGTTACGACTTGATTACAGGAGAAGTTTTACAAAATCTCCCACGTAAAGCTCTAGTTAAGCTTACCACGATCATTAATGCTGCATTTCGGTTAAAACACGTTCCTGACATGTGGAAAGTAGCTGAAGTCATCATGATAGCCAAGCCTGGGAAGCCTCCTAATGTAACAACATCTTACAGGCCTATCTCACTGTTACCTGTGTTGTCAAAACTATTTGAGAAATTATTTCTAAAGAGATTGAAGCCTCTTATTGAATCTGAAAATCTAATCCCTGATTATCAGTTCGGATTTAGACAACAACATTCTACGCTCGACCAAGTACACAGAATTACAAACATTATTGAGAGAACACTAAAGGACAAGAAGGTGTGCTCCACGGTTTTCCTTGATGTTGCACAGGCGTTTGATAAAGTATGGCATGATGGCCTTATTTATAAACTAAGAACGATGCTGCCTCAACAATTTTCAGAAATTATAGAGTCCTATATATCGAATAGATTATTTAGAATAAGACAAAAAAATGCCTATTCAGACCTTAGGCAGATAAAAGCTGGAGTACCAGAAGGTAGTGTCCTAGGTCCGGTCCTGTATCTTCTATACACCTGTGATATTCCTGAGCTAGAAAATAATTTCATTGCAACCTTTGCTGATGACACAGCTATCATGGCTGTTGGAAATAGTCACGAGGAAGCCGTAGAAAAGGTTCAAGAGTCGGATAGGTAGGATAAATCGTGTCTATGAGTGGACTGCCACATGGCATATCAAACTCAATGAAAGCAAGTCTATCCACATTGACTTCACCAATAAAAAGCCACAATACTTCCCGGTATTCATGAATAATCAACAAATACCATACGCGAATACTGCTAAGTATCTTGGCATGACCCTGGATGCAAAACTGCGCTGGAAAGAGCATGTCAAAAAGAAAAGAACCGAATTAGATATTCGATACAAAAAAATGTATTGGCTACTTGGTAGACAGTCACCATTGTCAATACCTAATAAAATGCTGTTATATAAACAAGTCTTACAACCTGTATGGACCTACGGTATTCAGCTGTGGGGTTGCACCAGCCAAAGCAATCGTGAAATTATACAACGCTTCCAAAATAAAGTACTCAGGGATATAGTAAACGCACCCTGGTACATTAGAAACAGCGACCTTCACCGGGACCTCAAGATAGATGTCGTAAACATAGCTATACAAAAATATGCAGAAGCTCATGAACACAGACTTCATCATCACGTGAATGTCGAGGCGATCCAACTCCTTGACAACACTGAATTAGTGCGAAGACTAAAAAGGGTAAAACCTTTTGAGTTAGTTTAGTGCAGTGTAAGTGAACTCAAACTGTAGTGTAAGTGCTGAATCTTATAAAGAACACGTGAAACAAGTGTCTTCCCCATAACTTATAGTGAATAAGAAAGACGTTATTGGACGATTTCTTAATTATATAGTTACTTAGCAGTTTAAGTTATATTTAAATTACTTATTAGCTAATAGGCTAGATTGTAATGTAAATAAAGTGTCAACAATTGTGATACTTTATAAAAGGAAAAAAAAACTTATCTTACTAAAAAGATGTAGATTTTTTCGAACGTACATGTCATAATGTTTTCGTATATATATTGACAAGGAACCGTCATGATGTTAATTTTTTTAAACAGCTCCCTTAGAGATTCATGTCTGCTGAGATTGTAGATAGCTCTGACAGCCCTCTTTTGCGGAATAATGATAGAATCAATATGTGCAGCCCGTCCCCACAGCAAAATACCGTAAGCCATGATGCTATGGAAGTAACTAAAATAAACCAGTCTCGCGGTATCCACGTCTGTTAATTGACGGATTTTCCAAACAGCGTAAGCGACTGAACTTAGCCGCCCTGCGAGTGATGTTAGGTGAGGACCCTACTGCAGCTTTGAGTCAAGCGTGAACCCCAAGAAAATCGTATTTTCGACGAATTCAAGTATCTCCCTATTCAATACAACGTGATATTGACTACTTTTAACATTCGGTAAAGCGAATCTAATGCATTTAGTTTTTTTCTCATTTAATACATAAGTAGATATCTTTAATTGTACAATAAGTAAATTCAAAAGCCTCATTCGCCATTCCCTATTAGATATCACAATAAGTGCTCTTTAATATAGTAATATTGTATAATTTTTGTTATATATTTTCTTTAATTTATGAACAATGTATTCTTAATTTTTTAAATATTTCTCACACAACATATTTTTTTATTCATAGTATTTAACTTTTAATTATGTATTTGCCACATGTACTGCTATTAATGTTCCTAGCGATTAGCTCTTTTTATTCTTAAACTTCTATGCCTACTTGTGGACAGCGTTGTGGGTTACTTTATAACCAAATTGCTATTTTGTTAAACTAGTTGTAAGTCCTTATAATGTAACTGTTTGCCGTTCCTCTAAATAAAAATAAAATAAAATACTAAATTATTTACAGTAAACCAATTATGAACCATAAGCATAGCATTATTTACGTCGTCAAGCTCCTGTGCACGTCTGCCTACTTTAAAAATCAGCGATGTGTCATAAGCAAATAAAACCATTTGTGGTCGGGTTTTTAGTAAATGAGGTAAATCATTTATATATACTTATATACATTATTCTTATTGCTTCTATATTGTTCTCACATATAGAAGCAATAAGAATATTGTACCCAGGATTTTGTAATAATATCTTGATTTAAAAGAGTGTCCTTGGAGTTTCTTGCCCGTTCTCCTCAAAAGGGAACTACGTTTTGGAATGGGCAACTAGCTTCAACTTTCTGACTAACTGACCGACTATTTGACTTTTGACAATTCAAAAATGCCTAAAATGGTTTAATTGAAATAAATTATTTGAGTTTGACTTATCATCAGCCACTATATATTATCATCAGCCACTTTAAACATATTATCATCAGCCACTATATATTATCATCAGCCACTATATATTACCTACTTAGTATAGTAGTACCTATATATTACATACTCGTATTTTCGTAAACCTATCGAGGGATTGTGTTTTGATCATTTTCGTGTTCCGTAACTAATAAAAATCGTTCATATGTTAGGACGAAAAACACAAAAAAGTAAAGCATTTTTCCACAGAAAATACAAGCCTGATTGGGTCGTCTAAAACGTCACACGCCCAACATTTGATTGAGTGCTACGGTATGATCAATCTTTGAAGATTTATCATCAAGTCAGATTACGATAACTGAAGACCTCTGTCAGTCCCCGAGCGTGTTTAGTCGTGAAGGACGTATGCCAAGCCTTGCAACCACCGACGTTACTTATCGACGTTGCGAGTTTCATGAAGTAGCCACACAAGCGTGCGTGTAATCGGTCATCGACCCGCGGCGAGGTAACACGGTTACAGGAGTAGAGCCCATTTGTAAAATCGTACCTTTGACGAGAACGAGTTAATTACGTTTAGGGAATTATTTTAGATTTTTAGTTTTATTTGGCTAAATAACCTTAAACAATCAAGGTAGGTATTGTAGTAGTTCAACGGTTATCGTCGGTTTGTAGTACCCCTAACTAACTGCAACTATCTGCGCTTATTTGTGGCCACACGTGCACCTAACGTGGCCACAAATAGGCGCAGTCCACACCGGCCGCCGCCGCGCAGCACGCGCCGTGTAAATATACACTGTACACACTAAATCAAAAGCTATTTATTTTAAATTATACTGAATTTAGCTTAGATTGTTATTGTAAAGGCTTACGCACACTAAAAGTGTGTGCGGCGAGCAGAGTGGGCGGACAAAACATAGCGCGAACACATGACATGAAATGACTTCTGTAACAGATAGTGAATTCCAATGTCTGGATTTCTGTATCAATACAGATCTGTACTCTGCTCTTAATTTTGTTCTAGTTAAGAAACATCTTCAAAGGGAAAAATTGCTTCAATGATTGAAATCCCAAAAGAAAATTCCCATGACACTTTAGAGCACGAGGTTCGCAAATAAAGAACGCATAATGAATGCTAAAATATTCTCTCTGCACGAGATTTCAGTACCTCCACATTGTCGAAAATTCTTTCAACTTTGTACTTTTCTTTCACTTCACACACATACTTTGAGAACAGCTTTTTTCTCCTTTGTACTTATATTTAACCTGTATAAAGTTACCGAGAACTTTCAGCTCAGAATAGACTCTTAATTTCGTTTTTGAGTTTCGTTTCGGCGAGCACAATTGTTTATTAAATATTTGATGCTGCACAAGAATTAACACCACAGTAATGTTTTGTGAACTTAGCATAGAAATAACCTCCGGGTGGGGAAATACATTCATCGATGAAGAAGCTCGGTGTGCAGCTATCAAACGCAACCAAAATAATCTCCGTATGCTTGTTACACCGCATTGCGTAGCTGTCCTAACGTCAACAGACCTCCATGAAAACGATCCGCATCAAAAGCTTACATGTGTATGTGCTAGTATGTATGTCTGTGTGTTTGCATGACTCTAACGCGCCGGGCACACTGTTTTTATGCTCAATAGTTTTGTCAAACAAACAAGTGAACTTGTTTGCACAATATAACGCTATCACATTCGACAAGCGCAAATATTGCCATTAAATTTGCTGACGACATCCCGCGCGTGTATTTATAAACATTACTTATTCGCTGATCTGGCAGTAGAATAAAAATATAACTTTTTGCTAAATGACAATTAAACAAAGATAAAACTGATGTTGTGTGATGTTCTGCGTGCGAGACATCGGCCTACTACAAGTCTAAACTATTTACGGAACTAACATTTTCTCCATGTAAATGATGCTGAGTCTAGGACTCGTAAGCAGGATGTCATCCCATTCAAATTCAGAATATGTATTTGGTTTTACATAAACCGTACTATGTATGGTGCAGTTTTACTTCGAAAGCTGGCAATTAATCGAGCTGCGAATATCGCCGGATGTTATGTCTACAACTTGAGGTATATTTGTGCGTCAGAATGTAATAATAATAATAATTAATAATAATTGTTTGTTATCAGAAAGGTGGGTACAAAAATCATCTAGGTATCCAATTCAAAAAACGGTATAAAAAGTTTGACTTTTAAAGTCCGAGTAAAACGATGATGTCCGTGCTAGTGTAAACTGTGTGACGGACATCAGCGTGCTAGTGTAAACTGTGTGACGGACATCAGCGTGCTAGTGTAAACTGTGTGACGGACATCAGTGTGCTAGTGTAAACTGTGTGACGGACATCAGCGCCTTCCTCTTACAGATTTAAACAACAAAAATTAACTTTATTTGCATTATAATAATATAAAAACTACAAGATTTTAATACAAAATGTTGATTCAAAAATTAGTACAATATAAATTTAACATAATAAAAATAGCACAATAATAATAACAATATAACATAATTTGAGTTAATGAAATTGATAGTAATAATTATTTAAAATAGAATAAGATTTAATGAAATTTATAATAATGATTATTAAAGATGAAAAATAAAAAATTTAATTAAATTAAAGTTAAGTTAAAGGCATGCATGGAAATACTTTTATAACACATTTGCTCGTAAAGGGTCTCTTATTTCACCAATTTCAATATCGTATTGTATCTCATTACGTACTTGTGCGTTATTGTAATGTAAAACGCACGGTTTATCAAGATGCTCCGTCTAAAACGAACGGTACTTTTTAAAATCTTAGCAAAGAATTATTATGTCAGAGAAGTGGTCAACATTTTATGAATAAAATTAACTTTGAGCGATAAAATATAATAAATAAACATTTATTTCTTTAATTTAATTAATTTTGACAATAAATTACAACCATTTATCTGTAACAAAAACACAAAAATATTAATTTACTTTATTAGTAATAGTGGCTGTTTTATGTGCCTTTGCCTTAAAAAAAAGCGCTGATGCGCGCGCATCGCTAATTTGTGAACAAGTAAAAATCATTCCGCGCGCTTTTTCTTTTCGCTGTATTGTTTTTATTTGAAAATGTCGTCAAAAGTCCGAGTTTTATTTATTTCCTCGCAAATATGTTATAAAACGTCGCATGAAATATACCTATGGTTTTCTTCTTCGTGTCAAGATTCTTTGCAATGTGATTTGACTTAAGTCTAAAAACACCGGTGATTATTGGGGCATCTCCATTAAACTTTTAAGTAATATAATAGACATCGTAGCCCCCTATCTAGCTGTTACTTTTAATAAATGTGTGGATTTAGGAACTTTTCCTGACCTCATGAAGAGTAGTAAAGTCATACCATTATTTAAATCAGGTAATAAGAATGACGTTGGCAATTTCAGGCCTATTTCTATTTTACCTGCGTTTAGCAAAATATTTGAAAAGTTAATACTCAAGCAGTTGCTAAGACATTTTAATTTAAACAGCCTCCTCCATAATGAGCAATATGGCTTTACAAAGGGTCGGGCAACTACAGACGCGGGTGTTGCTCTGCTGACACACATATTTGACGCATGGGAGAAATCGCAAAATGCTATTGGAGTTTTCTGTGATCTCTCCAAAGCCTTTGATTGCGTGCACCATGACACGCTTTTGCGTAAGTTACGTCATTACGGTGTCCGAAACGTGGCTCTCAACGTAATAATTTCTTATTTACATAATAGGGTCCAATGTGTAGATGTAAATGGCACGAAATCTTCCGGGCTACCAGTTCAGTTAGGTGTTCCGCAAGGCTCAATACTGGGTCCATTTTTGTTCTTAGTATATATCAATGATTTACCATTCCATTTGAAGGGCATCTGTGACGTTGTACTGTTTGCAGATGATACCTCTCTTATTTTTAAAGTAGACAGGAATAGACAAGATTTTGACGACGTAAACAGTGCACTCTCAATAGTTACAGATTGGTTTACGTCAAATAACCTAGTTCTCAATGCCAAGAAAACGAAATGTGTAAAGTTTGCCTTACCGAGTATCAGAAATCTAGGACCCAACATCGTCTTAAATAAAGAGATGCTTGAAACAGTAGGCTCGGCAATTTTTCTAGAACTAACAGTAGATGCCAAACTTCAGTGGGGACCTCATATATCAAGTCTAGCAGGAAGGCTCAGTTCGGCTGCCTACGCCGTCAGGAAAGTAAGACAATACACTGACGTTGATACAGCTCGTTTAGTCTATTTTAGTTATTTTCACAGTGTTATGTCCGACGGTATTCTGCTGTGGGGCAAAGCCGCTGATATAATAAATGCGAAAGTAACTCTGTCTGTCTGTCTGTCTGTCTTTGCTTCACGCCTAAACTACTGAACCGATTTGTGTGAAATTTGGTACAGACATAGTTTGGAACTTGAGAATGGACATAGGATAGTTTTTATTACAAAAAATAAAAAATAAAATAAAAAATAAAATTTATTCCGGACATACAGCGCCATCTATTGGTCAAGAGTCGGTGTCATCTATTGGTGAAGTCACTATTCCACGCGAACGAAGTCGCGGGCAAAAGCTAGTACAAAATATATTTGTCCTTCAAAAACGAGCTGTCCGAGCAATTTACTAGCTAGGTGCCAGAGTTTCTCTAAGAGATTTTTTTAAAGATATTGGCATTCTCACGGTTGCATCACAATTCATCTTCGCCAACATCTTATATATTAGGCAAAATTTGCACTTGTACACTAAAAACAGTGATATTCACAGTGTTAACACTAGAAATAAGGACAAACTACGTGCCCCCTTTCACCGGCTTTATAAGGTTCATAGCACATTTGTTGGGCTTGGTATAACCTTTTATAACAAGATACCCTCTTCTTTGCTAGATTTGCCTTTTAATGCGTTTAAAGCTCAAGTAAAATCCAACCTTTGTTCAAAAGCATACTATTCCATCAACGACTACTTACACGATAAGAATAGTTGGTCGCCCTAATTAACTCAAGACAATGTTCATGTTCTTTCTCCAGAATTAGCTTACTGACAGGTTATTGTTATTAGTATTAACTTATTTATTTTACTTCGATGGTCCTAGTTTTTCATCTGTGACTTGAAGTGACAGCTATGTGACCAGAACCCAGCTATGCATAAATATGTAAGCTGTCACGCCCTTTATGCCTGGAGGCTTTTATTTAGGTAGTAAGTTTTTATTTACATTTTAATTAATTATTTTTCAGCTTGAGTACGTATAGTTTTTATTATATTTTGTTGGTATATTGGCGTGCCTAGCTGACATATTGCAAGTAATTTAATTTTATGTTATGTGCTTTGTGATGTTTATTACTTAACGCCTAGTATTGTATAGTATCGAGTATTTTATAACTGAACAGACAGCTGTGCTGCTGGGGATTTTGTTGCACCACTTCTTCTTCCCAGCGATAGCACTAGGAAGTGGTGAAGGGCGGGCGTTTTTGGGGGACTGTCTTTTGTAATTTTGACGTTCGAAAAGTGCTGATTCTCGGCCTAATTTGAATAAATGATTTTTTATTGATTTGATTTGATAGCTCAAGCACAGCATCTTCTGTTGATTTTGCTTTCCTGAAGCCATATTGGTTAGGAGCAATCACATCATTGTAATCTAAATACTTAAGAAGTCTCTTATTTAGGATTTTTTCAAGGATCTTGGAAAGAGTTGTAAGAACAGATACAGGCCTATAGCTTTCACCACGATCCCCTTCCGCACCCTTAATATTGGTGTAATTAAATCCTTTTTGAAAGACTTTGGGAAAATGCCATGTGTCAAACACAGATTGCATACATGAGTGATGGGAGGGATGAAAACATGCTTAGCAGCCTTAATAACCGAAGCAGGTATGCCGTCATATCCAACTGAACAGTTAGATTTTAATTCCGGGATTATACGGTTTACCTCATCAAAGTCAGTTTCGAGCAAAACCAATGAATTGCCTTGTGGGTTGGACATGGAAATAAAAACAAAGTGTGACGGGTAGTTTACTACTCAAGTTATGATTCGTAAACGTATGCTTTTGCTTCTAACATTCTTACTGTGGAATAAACCCATACCTTGTTTTAATTGTAGGTAAGTCTTAATACTAACAGTTTATTATCCTGATTTTGAATAATACAATATGAATACACAATTACCAATTTATTAATGCGTAGATGTAGGTAATTTAATTTTTTATACACTTTCTATTATTGAGCAAATAACTCGAAACTATTAGGTTAACTTTCAGCAAACATTTATAATAAAACAAAATCTTTTAGAAAAGTGAATTGAGTGTACGAACTAATCAACCGTTAGATTAAACAAGTAAAAAAATAATAATCTGTTCCAATAATAAATATAGCAATAATGGAGTTAAAAGGTAGTGTTCCGTCGTATGGTCCAAAAAAGAAGAGAGCGCGGTCGCGTCGAGCCGCCGAGCGAGCCCGTCTCCACCCCACCACGAGCCGCGGTGGTCCGATATTGACGTCACGGCTAGCTAGGCGGCACTTGTAGTTCCGGTCGCCAATAACAGATGGCGCTCGCTCCACGAAGTTGCCAACACGGCCATTCTGCAAGGCGCATGTCCCAGGCGCCCCACGAGTCTAGGTAAAACACTGAAACAAAACCAATATCAGAAATAGTTTTCTAACTCTGCAAGTATGAACCACAAGCCATAATACGCTTTTGAACCATCAGCAAATGTCTACTCTATTACTTCTAGGTCAACCGTACTTAAAGGGACTATGCCACACTAAGAGTCCTGGTTTTCCTAGAGCTTACCACTTGGAATCACTTGCATTTAAAGAGCTTTTCGCTACACTTAAATGTACCAAGTTGTTTTCCAAGCTTTATTCAAATTTGCTGGTGTTTCTATCCTGGCGATGATTATGGTACAAGTGTTTTATCTAGTCTCGCAAGTAAAAATATAAACAGTAATATGTGTGAGATTGTGTAGCCACTTCATTTTATTTACGATAAAACTATAAAGCAGTTTATTTATTAATTATTTACTGCAGCCAGGAAAGTACAATACTCACCTTTAAAACTACGAGTTGCCAACACGGACCTTATTGTTAATAGCCTACTCCAATTTCCAGTCGTCAATTTGTATCCAATACTTCATATTTTCAGCAGCTGCCACCCCATTGTATGGTTTACTGCTCCTTTCAGAACCCCTTAGGTCTGTTACCTGGTATCTGTCATTACCCAGAACTTTTTTTACTCGAAACGGTCCTTTGAAAATAGGTAGGAGTTTTCTGCTTCGACCATCGTTGCTCTGACTCTGTATTTTAATCAATACTAAATCTCCTTTTTCGTAAACCTTAGCTTTTGACCGAGTTTTATCAAACCTTTGTTTTTGTGATATTGCACTGGCTTTAATATTTTTATCTACCTTTGCTCGCAACTCTGTTACGTCCACTGGCGATTCATCATCAAGCTCTGGCTCTATATTGTCATTATCAACGCGCAAACGATATCCTAATAAAACCTCACTAGGGACAGCATTAATAGTTCTATGGATTGTACTATTTAAACCTTGCTGTACTATTTTAACATATTGATCCCATCTATCCTCAGTAGTATCTGCGCCAATTGTTTTTAATGATTCTAGTATTGTTTTATTAAACCTCTCTACCTGTCCATTTGAGCGAGGCATACCCGTTGCCACAATATGCGCGCGGATATGTTTGCTCTTACAGTATTCTTTGTACATGTTGGAAGTAAAGCATGACCCTGAATCGGAAATAATTCTTTTTGGATTACCGAAAGTTTTAGTTATATTTTCTAATTCGTTTATAAGATCGGATGTTTTTGTAGACTTTACTGCGCAGATAAACACAAACTTAGTGAATGCATCTACTAAAACTAGTAAGTATATATTTCCGTTTCGTGTTTCAACGAACGGACCTAAGTGGTCCGCGTGCAGAGTGTGAAATGGCTGCGCGTATTTTGGCAACGGGTATAACTCTCCTTCCTTAGCACCACCCTTATTTTTATAATAAATGCAATTCAAACAGTTTTTAATATATTTTTTTATTATGTGACGCATACGAGAAAACCAATATTTGTGCCCTATTCGCTCAACCGTTTTATCGACAGAAAAGTGGCCCACGTCATCATGGTTGTATCTTATTATTTGCCATATGCAACTCTTTGGTACGACCCATCGTCGCCCTTGGGTTGTTCTTCTGTACACTTTTCCGCCTAACAGTTCATACGTATCAAAAATGATTTTATTTTCATCTATTTCCCCAGTTTCTAAAACAGTTTTAATTTTCGCAATGTCAGGGTCTTGCATTTGTACAGAAAGTAATCAGTCTCCCTCGGTTATTGATAATATTATTTCCCTTTCCGACTTCTCACCTGAGGGGACGGGATTTCGACTCAAGGCGTCCACATGTTGCATCCGTCTACCTTCTCTATGTTTTATTTCGTACATGAACTCTTGAGTCGAAAGAACCCATCGTGCGATCCGGGGAATAATATTCTTTTTAGTCAACGCATACCTGACCGCGTTACAATCTGTGATAACAGTGAAAGGTGAACCAATTAAATAAAGACGAAATTTTTGGAGTGAACTTACGATTGCTAGGAGTTCTAACTCAAATGAGTGGTATTTCTTTTCGTCTTCGGTTGTCTGACGGCTATAGTAATACACAGGTTTTTCACCCTCATCAGCAACTTGAACAAGAATACCCGCAACGCCATCTCGACTAGCGTCCGTATACAAAACGGTTTCTTTATTTGGATCAAAAATAGATAGTACACTATCTGATGTCAGTTTAGCTTTTAAAATTTGAAACGCTTGATCATGCACGGAACCCCAAGACCAAGAAGCATCTTTTCTTAATAATTTAGTAAGAGGGGAAGAGATTATAGCGCAGTTTTTAATAAATTTGCGAAAATAATTAATTAGCCCCAGAAACTGTCGCAACTGATGCACAGTTTTCGGTACGGGGAATTTTTTAACGGCTTCCACTTTGGTTTCATTTGGCATTACACAATTTTGTTTTATTCTGTATCCGAGAAACTCTATTTCAGTTTTAAGGAAATGACATTTTTTTAAATTTAAAGTTAAACCATTATTTTTAAATATTTGTAAAATGTTTTCCAAGAGCTTTAAATTTTCCTTAATAGTTGGTGTAATTAGATAAACGTCATCTAAATATACAATGACGTTCTCAAACCTTAAATTACCTAACACTTTATTCATCATCTGTTGGAAACAAGATGGTGCATTAGCCAAACCAAATGGGAGCCGCAGAAATTCGTAATGGCCATCTTCGGTAATGAATGCCGTTTTCCCTATGGACTGAGAGCTCATAATAATTTGATAGTACCCACTTTTTAGATCGAGACTTGTAAAATATTTATAACCCTGTAATCTATCTATAAGATCCTCGATTCGGGGCATAGGGTACTTGTCCTTTACTGTTATTTTATTTAATGCGCGGTAATCAATGCAGAGTCTTTTCTCACCATTCTTTTTGTTTACAAGGAGAGCGGGACTCGCGTAAGGGGAGTTACTTTCTTGAATTATTTTATTATCCACTAATTCCTGCACCATATCTCGAATAATCTTTCTATCTGTATGAGAGGCTCGAAAAGGTCTGCACTGCACCGGTCGTGGGTCTGTCAGTGTAATAACCATCTCATGGTTATTAACTTTTCCTAACTCTTTTATGTCTGACGCGACACACTGTTTATATTGTCTAAATAAATAAATCAATTAATTTAAGTGAGTGTCAGTATCGATCTTAGTCTCATGTATTGCGTCACAAAATTCACTAAGTGATTGCGCATAGTCAAACTTGAATGAATTACCTACACGTGAATATATCAAATCATTTCGCTCCGTTATGTTACGACCAATAAGTATATCACACCCTACTAAGTCATCAATAACGTAAAAGTTCACACCAGTTAAAGACACGCAGTCAATTTTTAAATCTATTGTGACTTTTTGAGTGACCGGTTTAGAGTTTTGCCTAGAAAATCCTTGTAACAAAACTGGCGAGGGTAGTGCACTAGTTTTAAGCGAAAATTTTTCTACCACCGCTTCGGAAATCAGGGAACAACTGCTTCCCGTATCAATAAATGCCTCGTGGAGAAAATTATTAATGTTAACCGTTTTTACAAATTTATTTCGCGGATCAGGTGTAAGGATTAATTTGGTTTCCTCAGTTTCTGGTTTAATTAATCCTGTACTTTTCTTACTACGGCACACAGCCTCAACATGGCCTTTTTTATTACAAAAATTACATTTAATGAGATCGCACTGATTCCTTTTATGATTTCCACCGCAAGTGTAACATTTAATCGGTTTCTGAATATGTGTTGCACCGGTTTGATTACTTTCATGCGCACGACTAGAATTTGCGTAATTATTTGAAGAGGTAACTTTCGTTGATGGCTGGCTAAAATTGTTCGTTTGATCCACTGATTTATGTTGGTTTTCACGTGTGCTACCCGAACTAGTTTGTTTTGAGGTTTTGCCTTTGTAGGTACGACCATGAAGGTAACTAGCTAAATCATGGCAAGATTTAAAATTACTCGCCTCAATAGATGCTCCTATATTGCTATCGCCTATGCTCCCGACAATTATAGATATAATATCTTGCTCAGTAAAGTTTAACGATAATCGGTCAACTTTACATTTAATATCAAAATAAAATTCGTATAATGATTGGTTTTCTACCGGTTTTTTATTAATAATTTCTTTTAATAACTCAAACATATTACGACGTGTTTGAAAACTATTAGCCAGACGCCGATTCCAATCGCTCCATTTCCATGTAGGCCATTGACTATCAGTACGCAACAACGAGTCATACCAGACTTTGCCGGAGCCTTTCAACTTATTAAGAGCTTGATAACGTATCGTTTCGTCGGTCCAATCAAACGTTGCCGCGTAAGATTGTATAATATTAAGCCATGCATTTATATCATCACTTAAGGGGTCAAACTCCGGTATTATATTGATTAAGGTACTCACAGTTTTGGTATCTTTATGACGTGATACCTTTGACTTCCTTCTGGGCAGAGGTGACGGCGTTCTAGCGCTTGTACTCGTCGTACTACTGGTACTCGACGACGATTGTGCTCGCTTGCGATAGCGCCTGCGTTTGCCCATGACGCGTGGTTTCCACTTCTGATTTTGAATAATACAATATGAATACACAATTACCAATTTATTAATGCGTAGATGTAGGTAATTTAATTTTTTATACACTTTCTATTATTGAGCAAATAACTCGAAACTATTAGGTTAACTTTCAGCAAACATTTATAATAAAACAAAATCTTTTAGAAAAGTGAATTGAGTGTACGAACTAATCAACCGTTAGATTAAACAAGTAAAAAAATAATAATCTGTTCCAATAATAAATATAGCAATAATGGAGTTAAAAGGTAGTGTTCCGTCGTATGGTCCTAAAAAGAAGAGAGCGCGGTCGCGTCGAGCCGCCGAGCGAGCCCGTCTCCACCCCACCGCGAGCCGCGGTGGTCCGATATTGACGTCACGTCTAGCTAGGCGGCACTTGTAGTTCCAATCGCCAATAACAGATGGCGCTCGCTCCACGAAGTTGCCAACACTGACTAATTCTAAAATTTCCCAGTATACTATTTATTTTCAAACCTGTTGTCAGTATTTGCAACGTTTATATTATCACTTAGGTATTAAAATAAACGTTAGCTGCTTTTGTTAAAATACTTCGAAAATAAAGTGAACAAAATAATACTTACATTACCTTTTATTTCGAGCAATTATACTTGTTGTTTCGTTTTATTTGTCGCGCCCGCCCGCTGGGCGCAGGCGGGCGCGCGGCGTGCGGCCGAACCAAGTTTTATTTGAGCGAACATTCACGGACGCGACGCGCGACGTGTCTTCGAAACGTGACAGTATGTAAGCATGCTTATTGTGCCCGGTCCTTTCACTTGGACAAAACTTATAATGAGACCAGAGTTGCGCAGTTTCGGGGAATATCCGAGAACAACTGTGAAGATTCTGTTATTAAGTCGGATTTTTTTTTTGAGGATTTAGTTCGTCGAACTGTCTCGTACTGCAAGGGGGACTCTTCACAATGTGCACATATTGAAATGACGGAAACTGTGCTGAATTTTATAGACGGTTTTTTTTTTAAATATAGTTTTTTTTACCCCCGTGCTAACAAAACGACATAACTTTTAACTAAAAGATCTATCTCGATGAAACTAACTCAGTAATGACTGAAAACAACAGGGCGTCCTCATAAAAAAAAATAAGAAAAAGCCGCCCTCAATTTGAGCATTAAGGTGTTTCGATTGCAAAAATCTTGGATTTTTTCATCAATTTATACAATAATTGTAAAATATCAACTACCTTTTTTATTACTTAAAATTATTATTTTACATCATATTAGCTTTCTAAAAAGTTAAAATATCACGTTTACAAACTCAATCACATTTCCTATCAACTGTTTTAAAGAAAAACCTTGCGCACAGTATTACAATATTTCCCTACAGTAGCGCGACGAATGTACTTGCGCAGAGCAACGGAGGGGAACTTGTGGGGGATCGGGCGGCGCGGGCCGCGTACCGCAAACACGATTAGTTTGCGGTACCGAGCGCGAAGGGCAGACTCGTGTTTTTTGTGTAATAATTTTATTATACTTACATATTCTATAGGTGCGCACAAACTGTTCTGTGTATGGATGTAAATCGACATCGAAATCCCAGTAGATGAACACAAATGTTTATCAATGATTAACTACGCGTCAAATTATTCTGACGAACCAACAACAAGTAATTTTTACTTACGTAAACGTGCATACAATACTATGCATGATACCTTTGGTGGACTACAGGTACCTCCAGCTGATTTCGTTGAATACTGTAGGTACTAAACTGCAAGCCTGTTTTAGACAGAATTTCCACTCGTTTGTTGGAAACAATATTTTTGATAGATTATTTGAAATACTAAGTACCTACTGTAGAATTTAAATCACAGCCATGTTCATGTTTTCCTCACTCTTTTCTTATCAGATTGTTCATCCGAATGCGAATACATTACAAGAACATCCAAAAATAAAGTGTCACGTAAATATTTTAGCAGTGCAACATATGTAAATATATATTTATGAATAAATAATTACATTAGATTTAATAATCACAATTTTATGAATGTACATATGAATAAATGATTACATCAAAGTCAAATCATTTATTTCAAATAGGCACATTAAAGGCACTTTTGAACGTCAAAATTAAAATTAAAATAAAATTGATTCTAGTCGCCCCTTCCAAAAGGTAGTTTTCGTATGGAGAAGAATGGGCAAGAAACTCCACCGTTACTCTTTTAAAAAAATGTTTTACAATACTTTGCATACATTAATTATATAATTATATGTGAAGACGATGCACCTAAAAATAAAATTACTATATCACAATAGGTAAAAGAATTAAAATGAATTTATGAAACCATGACATATAAATTGACTAGGTGATAGATACATGGTGCTCACATATTTACAAACATTCCAAAAGTAGACTATTTTCATAAATAAATAAGGAGTAATAAGTCCGGGTGTGACTTTAAGTAATTACAGAATGTAAATTTAATGTCAAAGAGAATAAAAAAAAAAATAAAATAAATTATACAATTACATTAGCAACCAGTTTGATTTTGTCTAGACTCTAGAGATTGTCCTATGGAGCAGGACCAGCATGTTTCCAAGCATTCTTATCTTGGATATAATCCTCTAATTTGTAATATCCTTGCTTACAAAGTGTAATTTTAATATAAGTTTTAAATTTTCTTTCATTTAATTGCAATATTTCACAAGGTATTTTGTTGTAACATTTAACACAGTACCCCATAAAAGATGTATGTACTTTAGACAATCTGAAAAAAGGTTGATCTAATTTATCTTTATTTCTAGTATTAAAATTATGTCTATCACTTATTTTATTAAAAAGATGTTGATTTTTTCTTACATACATAATATTTTCATAAATGAATTGGCAAGGTACCGTCATAATATTAACCCTTTTAAATAGTTCCCTAAGAGATTCGCGGCGACGTAGATTGTAAATGGCTCTGACAGCTCTCTTTTGCAAAATAAAAATGGATTCAATGTCAGCAGCCCGACCCCACAGTAAAATGCCATATGACATAATACTGTGGAAGTAACTAAAATAGACCAACCGCGCGGTTTCTTCATCTGTTAGCTGTCTTATCTTTCTAACAGCATATGCGGCCGAGCTTAGCCGCCCCGCAATAGATGTTATATGAGGTCCCCATTGTAATTTCTCGTCTAGCGTGATTCCCAGGAAAACTGTTTGATTAACAAATTCTAGTTTTTGGCCATTCAATATGATGTCACATTCGCTACTTCTAACATTAGGTAATTTATCATCATACTGTACCTGTACTGTACCATACTGTACTGTACCCAGTTGTTACTGAAACTTTTTTTTATCTCAGTAATTTTTTAGTATTGTTACATAGTAAACATGGAAAAATACGAAAAAAAATCTGAGTTTTCAGGAAAGCTTGGAAAATGCGGTTCGTTTTAACGATCAGTAGTAATAGGCAGGTAGGTTAACGCTCATATAACTACCTCTTTATCGATTGTATCCTATTCTAAATTAAAGAAACACAGTTATTACTATGAAAAAGGCTTTATTATCTAATTGAAAAACGCTAATTAACAAACAAGTTGATTTAAGAGTATGGTAAGTAACAAAACATGTTTTAGGGTGCAAATGGATTTTACATTTTTGACAAGTGAAGTTTGTATTTTTTTTTTGCAAAGCGAACATTATCATTCCACTTGCAAACCAAAATATGCTCTGGTTGGCTAGACTTGTACTAGAATGTGCCTCTTTCTGTCTTCTTGAATTCTTTATTGGACGGCAAAGGACACTATTTGTTGTACGGTCCTCGCGAATTGTTCCAGTGGCTTTGAGGCCTCTGTTACTCAATTCGTGGAAGAGTGGAATAGAAAAAAAAAGAAAGAAAGAAAGAAAGAAAAGAAAAAGAAAAAAAAAGAAAAGAAAAGAAAAGAAATTATCAAAGAATAAGTGACAAGGCACCTGTGTGAATAAATTGTAAATGATCAGCAAAACGCAAAATCACACCAGCTCCCATACCTAACTGTCTATAAGCCGGCGGAATAATTGCTGCATGGCCTTGGTACGGATCAAACCATAGTACGTATCCCAATCTAGTCGCTCCAACCCAGAACTTATATCCCCATCTAAACGGTTTCCCACGTATTTATTGTTTACAGCTGTGTCCTCCATAATATGGTACCATAGCCTCGTCAACACTGTAAATTTCTTCTAAAGGAGCCATATTCAGGAATATTTCGTTCAGGATATCGAAGAGCGGTCTCAACTTTGCAAATTTGTCATTATGGCGATTTCTCCAAGTATAATTTTGATTTTTTGGCACGGCTGGATCAACAAAAGGAACGTCTGACGTGCTGCTAATGACTGGAGCTGAATTAGGTGTAGATGGCTCAAGTTGACGACCTTCCACAATTATGAGTTCTTCGGTGGTTCGGCTTCTTTTTGCTCAAGAAGACAAGGGTAAACTGACCTCGTCACTGACGGAACACATGTATTCTTTCTCAGCAGGAGCTCTTAGCTGAGAACCTAGATTGAATATATATATATATATATGTATGTATAACAACTGACATGAGAAAATAACGTAAAGATTTATATGAGATCTATATCAAACCTGGAAGATTGTTCAGAGTTACAAACTGAAGATTCCGGTGATGAGGATTACCGGAATCTTCATCTGTGATATCAGCATTCGCATTATCTGGTGGTAAAATGGTTATATTTCTTGGAAATGGGGCATCATCATCTAATTGTTCCAATTCGTCAATGATTTGATAGAGTCAAAAATACATCCCCAAATTACTACCGATCGTTAAAACGATCATCAAATATAATATCATTTGTTTTTTATAAAAAATATGACAACATCAAATTTTATTTCACAGTTTTGTTAGACAGGTTATAAATTTATAAAAACGTGCATAAAATAAATTTCAATCACTAGCTAATTTGTAAACACTTACCGTTTTGAAGACATAGTGAAAGTTAATTACGCGAATACGAATTAAAATACAAAAGCACTTCAAAATTATGATCATAAGATAATTATCTATGCACCTAAACACTGTCAAACGATCACTGCGGCGGTTGGTAAACAATAAGCAAAAGTTATCCGCTCGTTATTATTTATAAATTGAAGGTATTCCCCATACTTGTTTTTGATCTTTATAACGATCGGTCGTTATAAATGGGTTAATAGTAATAATCATAATTGTTTTATTTCCCATTTGGTGACAACCCTAGCATATTCGCATGTGACAGCATAAATACCTACACTGGCGGCGGCATCGCGCGACATCAAAGGCGTTGCGCTACTGTAGGGAAATATTGTAATACTGTGCCTTGCGCGTGGCTGCGTACCTATCATTCTAGCAGGCAGATCCTTTTTAGGGTTCCGTAGCCAAATAGCAAAAAGGGAACCCTTATGGATTCGTCATGTCTATCTGTCTGTCCGTCCGTATGTCACAGCCAGTTTTTTCCGAAACTATAAGAGCTATACTGTTGAAACTTGGTAAGTAGACGTATTCTGTGAACCGCATATAGATTTTCACACAAACATAGAAAAAAAAACAATACCTACATTTTGGGGGTTCTCCATACTAAGAACTGAAACTCAAAAATTTGATGAAAAAATTTTTTGGGATATCTATGGATAGGTCTTCAAAAATGATATTGAGGTTTCTAATATAATTTTTTTCTAAACTGAATAGTTTTTGCGAGAGACACTTCCAAAGTGGTAAAATGTGTCCCCCCCCCCCGTAACTTCTGATATAAGAAAATGATAAAACTAAAAAAATATACATATATGATGTACATTACCATGTAAACTTCCACCGAAAATTGGTTTGAACGAGATCTAGTAAGTAGTTCAGTTTTTTTTTTTAATATGTCATAAATCGTAAACCGCAATTTACCTTTCATTCAATCAACTCATGATTGATTTTTATAGATAATACGGAACCCTTCGTGCGCGAGTCCGACTTGCACTTGGCCGGTTTTTTTTTAGATTTATTTAAGAGCGTTTACGCCAGCCATGCGCTGTTTAGCCCATAAACTGTACTTTTTTAAACCTGTTAATACCAATAACTTTAGGGTATAACACGTATGTACTACAATGTGGAGTAAGACAGGGTGGATTGTCATCCCCAGTTTTATTCAATTTATATGTGAATGCGCTAATCGTTGAGCTTAGCAGCATTCATGTCGGCTGCCACATAGACAATATTTGTGTAAATAATTTGAGTTATGCAGACGACATGGTGCTGCTGAGCCCAACGATCGGTGGGCTTAGGAAACTAGTTAATGTGTGTGAGACGTACGCGGCTAGTCATGGCCTCAAATATAATGTCACAAAAAGTGAGCTCATGGTATTTAAAGCAGGTACCAAGTCACCAGATCAGTTTCCTCCCGTGACTTTGAACGGAACACCCATGAATGTGGTCACCTGTTTTAAATATCTTGGGCACATAGTCACTGATCTCCTACGTGACGATGAGGACATGGACAGGGAGCGTAGGGCGCTGTCGGTCAGAGCGAACATGATAGCCCACAGGTTTAAACGTTGTAATTCTCAAGTGAAAATAACACTGTTCAGAGCACATTGTTCATCACTATACACGTGCTGCTTGTGGGCTCATTATACGCAAAGATCATTCAGCGCCTTGCGCGTCCAATATAATAATGCGTTCAGGGCGTTGTTGGGGATGCCGCGCTGGTGCAGTGCGTCGGGCATGTTTGCGGACGCACACGTTGACGGCTTCCATGCCGTGCTCCGCAAGCGATGTGCCGCGGCGCTTGGCAGGTTGCGCGCCAGCACCAACAGCATCCTGGCCGTTATTGCGGATAGGCTGGACACGCGTTACGTCCAGCACTGGGTTAATACCCACATTAGGAAATAAGTAAATGTCTGTTTATTTTATATTTAATTTGTTTTCTCTGTTTTTCCTTTTCTCCTACTAACACTAGTTTTTTCATAAGTTTTTTCACAAGTTTATTATACTAACATTCTATGGATTTCAAAAAGTCTGAATTAAAAAGTTTTTATTTATTATTTATTTATATCGTCGTCTCAACAGTTAGTAAAAAAAATATCTCGATTAATAGAGGCTTTGTACCTACATACATTCCATCAAGAGAACTTAACAGAGGTTTTCTTAATTTCCCTCGATAGCGGCGGTAAGACCCCTCTTTGAGGAGTGGCTAGAGAGACGTCACGGCGTTCTCACCTACCGCCTGACGCAGGTCCTCTCCGGACACGGATGTTTCGGGAGGTTCCTGCACATCATCAGGCGGGAGGAGACGCCCGGGTGTCACCACTGTCAGGATCGCCCAGAGGACACGGTGGAGCATAGGGTGGAGGTCTGCCCTGCTTGGGCAGAGCACCGCCGTGTCCTCGTAGAGGCGATTGGCAGCGGCGGCGACCTCTCGCGTCCGGCCCCGGTTCAAGCCATGGTCCGGGGTGAGAGGGAGTGGGAGGCAGTCACTTCCTTCTGCGAAGCAGTCATGCTAGCGAAGGAGGTGGCGGGGTGGGCGAGGGAACGCACTTTGCGCACCTCACGCCTCAGCCGCCGCGGGAGACGCTCCGAGCGTCGGGAGCCGCGTGACGACTCCCGGCCACCGTAGGCGCGGGCCTGCGGGCGGAGAGTAATGGGTAGCTCTCCGTCCGATCAGGACTATTAGGCCCGTGCCGGACGGCGTGTACGTGTTCCACGCGCGCCTCAAAGAGATGTCAGCAAAAGAGACGGGGCCCCATAGGGCCGAAGCCTGCCAGGGTAGCGGGAACATCCGAAAGGGTTTACCGCTGCCCTGGAACATAAAGGGCTAAGGAAGGAACACGGGTGGGTTTTAGTCAGTAAGAGTCTGACACTCCCTTCTGCTCCACCCAGAGCGGGAGGAGTCATTTGATGATTTCCCATCCTCAAAAAAAAAAAAAAAAAAAGCGTCAGTTTCGAAGCTTAAAATATATGACACTACTAACAGACCCAATTAGCAAAAAAATGTAACCAATTGCAAAGATTCTTAGAAAAATAGTTGGTTAAAAAGATTTTATGATTTAGGTAGGTATCTTACCATAAGAAATTAAAATTCAAAGAATGTGAAATATTAAGAAAGTAAAATGATTTTTTCACCGATATATCTTACTTAATTTAATATAATAATAGCTTAATATAATAGAAGAGCATTTCCTTAAAAACAACACTTTATAATTTCAACTAATTTATAGTTATTAATTTTCTATAAATATTTGAAAACTACTACAAAATCGCTGCGCGCGATCATTTCAAATTAGTCCGCCGCGAGGCTTTCCAGAGTGGGGACATGTCGCTCGACGCCTGACCTGTGTGGACACTTTGCCGTGCGTAAGGTTCATATCTGACGTAAAATACGTCGAGCGTATCATCCGTCCTGCCCTCGTTCTGTATCAAACATTTTCAAAAAAACTTGGAACGGCCTGTACACAAACGATCTCTGCTGATGTTACGCCTAGACTGAATGCATCAATCAAAATACAAGTAGCGCGTGGCGCGCGCGACTTTGCCGCTCTTACGTCAACCGACAATGCGTTGACGGAAACGAATAGACGCTGTACGCTCGACGCACTAACGTATCATCGGTTGAGTGTGAACCGTCAAGTGTTTTTCTATACATTTGCATAACTAACTTATTAAAAAAAACAATGTTTTTTACATAATAATAAAAATTCAGTGTATGTATTATGATTATAACATAATATTCTAATTGGGGTGTCTGGTGGTGTGCGTTAATTCCGGGACATGTTGTATATATTATAAGTATATATTATACCTAGTAATAATATGTATGTGTATGTAACCTATTTATACCTACCTACATACCTACTCTGTACACTACTTATGGAAATAAATATTTTTATTATTATTTATGTATTTATGCCCCTAGTTTTAAGTTTTTTTTTTATTATTATTATAGCCCCTCTCAACCAAAGCACCTGCCATCTAATCTCTTCACCACCCTTGGTTGACTGGTAGAGAATGCCTAAGGCATTATGTCCGCCTTTGTACCTTTTTCTGCGAAAAGTTTAAATAAATAATTAAAAATTAATAAAAAAAAACATTTAAAAAACAAGCTTTTATTTAAATAAAAACGAAAAAAAGAAAAACTAAAAAAATTAAATTAAAAATTTAAACACCCCCGACAAAATAATAATAAAAATAGAATGAATGAAAAGCCTAAGACAATTAAAAAAAACTATTGAAAAATAGCCACAAATAGAACAAAAACTTGAGAGGTGTCAAGGGACACCCAGATGGAACGAAGTTCAAAGAGACAGAGAAACACGCGCACTTACAACTACAGCAAAAAGTGTCGTTCCAACTTTTGGTCTTAATTTTCTCCGTCTAGCCCCCTTTCGCAATGCGCAATAAGGAACTTCGTTCCAAAAAGGTATAAACGTGAAACCCTATAAAAAGAAAAAAAATAACCTTAAAATTATGACCTTGAAATTTGATAACCATATTAAGGGGATTGAGAAAAAATATGTAATCTGGCATTTTGGAGCGGCGGCCATATTGTAATTATTGCAATATTGAGTATTGTACATTATATTGCCAAAGCTAAAGGTGTATGCAAAATTTCAGCTCAATCGGATACCAACAAATGGTCGAAAAATGGGGAATTTTAGACTGACAACTTACAAACATACATACGATTACGAACAGTGCCAGTTAAATAAAAGCTTGTAAAATGACTTTAATATTAATCATAGTATACCTATACTTGCAATACATCATTAAGTACTTATTTTATGTAGGTACTCGTAGTTAAATCATCCGTGTACGCTCAAATTCAAGTTAAAAATTTGCTATAACAATAGGGTAGTTTCCTGAGTAAAAAAAATATTATTATATTTAGTCTGTCAGTTAGATTATCGAAAAATAATGGACACGTATTTTTTCTTTTGTCAATCAAACCAAAATGACAAAGATAAAGCGCGTCAAAATTTGGGAGTAGGGGATCGTAACGTCACGCCTTGCTAAAAAGTGTAGCAAGGCGTGACTTTGACGGGCGATATCTTCATAATTTTTTAGGCAACTAACCTTTGCTCGAACGGATCAAAGTGGGTTAGTTTGAATATAGCGGAACAGAACGCACCTGCGCTACGCACACAGTCACGCTCGCTTCTGTGTGCGTAAAAGTTGCATTGAATTACCTAAACTTGACGTCCCTACTCCAAAAGACTATCACTACAAAAGACTATTTCCTCCGTCAGTTAAGGTAGTAAAGTAAGGTGCACATGATGAAGACCCACTGTATAAGTAATAGATATTTTTCTACCTTTCTTCTTTCTTTTAGTTAGTCGCCTCGCTGTTTCAGGGCCAACTAAGCTCTGCACGCGAAAAATAGTATGCAGATGAAAAAGCGACTTGCGCTTGCGTCTTACCCCTTCTATACGTTTTGTGCCAGATCGCGTTTTGCACTATACGTGAAATTGCCGCGTCTGCGTCCCGTCCGCGTCTTACGTCTCTTTGGTGTAGCCTGCGCCGAACCCCGCCAGCACGACAGCGCCGAGTCAAACATCATAAAGTAATGTTTCACGCAGACAAAAATCTGGAGCTCGTAACTACGAGTAGATCACCGTCCGCCGGAGTCGGGTGCGACGCGGTGTAGTGCGGTGCGGTGGAGGCAGTGCTTAGACAGTCGGGACATTCCTCTCAGACAGTCCTAAGCCACTACGGCTCCGTGTCACAAATAACACACAACCGACCGGATTACCAACACTCAACTTTTAAGCGTTCCACAAAACAGATTAAAAGTTATATTCTGTTGTTATAAAGGTCTGTTTTTACCAAGCTCGGAATTAGTCTAGAAACTTAGCCCATCTGTCGCCATAAATTGTACGTACAGTACGTACACACCGCGCTCCATATAGTCCATATTTAGCTAATATTAATAAAGTTGTGCGAACGCTCGATTTAAGGCGCCATTTCATTGCACGCGACTCGGATGAAACACACGCGACTTGCTAACAAGACTAACAACGCGGCAACGCGAACGGGACGTTCAATCTTCCGTGCGAGTCGTTACTTATATGAGTACTTGCTCAATATGTTACGTAATATGCGTGTCCGTAATGCTTTATTTATAAAGTTTTCTTTGTTACAGATACGAAATGTGTCGATTTGCGGTCGGAAAGTAAATTACAGCTGCAACGAGAACAGATTGCATGCGCCGCACGATCTGCCGGTGAGTGTCGCATGCGAACCGCTCCTTAAAACTAATATTCTTTTAATGCCCTTTAAGTTTCGAGTGGTTCTGCAGACTGAGGAAACGTTTGCTTATTTTTAACCGACAAAAAAAACGGAGGAGGTTCTCAAGTCGACGCGTATAAATATATATATTTTTTTGACCACGCATAACTTTTTACAGAATAGTCCGATGATAATTATTTTTTTATTGGAAAGGGTATACCCCAAAGTTGGTCCCATATAAATCCAACTCTAAGGGTGGGAAGGGTGGGGCCGAAGCCTGCCAGGGTAGCAGGATCATCCGAAAGGTTTACCGCTGCCCTGGAACATAAAGGGCTAAGGAAGGAACACGGGTGCGTTTCAGTCAGTAAAAGTCTGACACTCCCTTCTGCTCCACCCAGAGCGGAACGAGTCATTTGATGATTTCCCATCCTCAAAAAAAAAAAAAAAAAGGGTGGGAAAATAGTGGTGATTTATTGGACTGTCATACTGAATTTCGACAGTTAATTATTTCGATACCGACCCAATTGTTCACTCACAGATTTAAATGCTGAGTTGTGTATTGTATTCTACTCAGTGCCACATATGCCTGCCCTTTGGCAAACAATTAGTAGATTATAGCCACAAAAAAATATAAAATAAAAACTTTTTAACAAAAAAATTAAACCGCCGATAAAACTGAAAAGCAAAAAATAACAAACCTTTTTTATTTAACCTTAATAACTAATTCTTAAACTAATGTTAGTATACCTATACTCCATTTACAATAACATTAGAAATAAGTTAAAAAAGGTTATTTTTAATGCACACTTTGTAACAAAAGTACAATAAACATTGTTACATAACGATAGACGCCGAATTTATTATGATCTATTTTTACAGCAGCTGTCACACTTAATTGTAACCATTTTTAACCCCCGACGCAAAAACGACGGGGTGTTATAAGTTTGACTTGTCTGTGTGTGTGGGGGGGGGGGGGGGGGGTGTGTTTATGTCTGTCTGTGGCATCGTAGCTTCCGAACGGATGAACCGATTTTAATTTTGTTTGAAAGGTGAATTTGTCGGGAGTGTTCTTACCTATGTTTGATGAAAACGCACTCCCTCAATATGGGTATCAAATGAAAGGGCTTGACTAGTAGAATACTATACACTACGATAAATTACAAATCCAAGATGGCCACCACCATAAAATGACGAATTACAAAAAACCTGATCAAATACCAAATTATCTGAATCTTAAAACGCAAGAAAATAAAAGAAATGAAATAATAAGGAGTCCCTACAAAAAGCATGAAATAAAAAATTAAATTAAAAAGAACCCCGACAACGTGAAACCCTGTAAAAAGAAAAAAATAACCTTGAAAATTATGACCCTACGTAAGTACGTATGAATTTTTTTATATTAAATGTGGTCCCGTCGGGGGACACTACTATTTTAAACTTTAACATAACGTTAGGCTAATACTTAGAGCACTGCTACTGCGCATCCAATATCTATATCTATACTTATAATAAATCTGTAGAAGTGAAAATTCTGTACATTGAAAAATCCAAAAAATAAATGGCAGGGGGTGTTACTTGACCGACACCGAACCCAAAAATGTGATTAAAAAAAATTTTGTCTGTCTGTCTGTCTGTCTGTTTGTTCAGGCATCACGCAAAAACTACCGGTTCGATTACGATGAAACTTGGTATAATTATTCTTTAATATCCTGGGCACCACACTGGGTACTTTTTATCCCGGAAAAGTATATACAATAAAAAACAAACTTAATTTTGCGGTTCGATCCCTATACCCGATTACCACTGTCTGTACTGTACCAACCGCAAATACTAAGTTTGTCGTAGGTTGGGTCACCCGCAGTGGAGTTCATTTTTATTCCTTTTAGTTTTTAGAGTTATTTAGGTTTATTTTTATATGAGTCGTAGGTATAGATTTTAATTTTAAAGTATAGGTAGTATATTTGATTATAGTGTACGTAGTGACCGTAGGTTATTTTATAATACTGTTAGGTAGGTTTAGTCATTCGTATAGATATTAGTTTTTAGGGATTTTGCTTATTTATTGAGTTTAGATTAGTTATCATCAGAAATAGGTTTATTTAGGTAGGTAGGTATTTAATTTTCTGTTATTGAGTTTTTTTTTTAAATTAGTTAGGTACTTAGGTAAAGATATCATATAGGTACCCTCTTAATCACCACTAATGAGACACAATTGGTTTTTCTTTCTTCATTCATTCATTCATTCATTCATTCATCACCCCAGGGGCCAAACCAGCACATGGGCTCCAGACGACCCTGTGTCTGGGCACCCTTGGTCCCCCTGCGAGGGGTCAGGTCATTGGCCCCGCCGCCTGCCAATTTACGGCCGCAGAGGATAGGGAGAGCGGCCAACGTCATACCAACACTCCTCCTCCCCTGCGGCCCCACCGCGTCCGCCATCGGACGGTGGCGACCCCGTCAAGGCCGAGAAAGGTAGAGAGAGCGGCGCACCGCAATACCCCCCTTAAAATTGTTTTATCATAACTTTGAAATAAAATGTTTTGCATTCCTGCTTCTACGAGCCTCGTTTTTCTAATGCAATAAATGCATAAATTATAAATAGAGTACCTATACTTAAGTAATTTTGAGTCGGCGCTAAACAATCGATAAACAAAGATCACCAAATTGATTTATAAAACGGCGCCGACTCAAAATTATTTAGGTATACGTACATTCGTTTTTCGGTGGTTTAATTATTTTGTTATTGATGATATCAGTGCAACGCCGCAGAAGGTACCTATCTGACGTCACGCTACCTACTGGAAGTTTCAGTAGATTCATTCATAGAGACCAAATGAAACGTAAGCGTACAAAGCCTGCATGGCTTCGAAACTTTACCGAGTTATACCTTCGCACAATTATTTATGTAGGTATGTACTTCGTATGCACATGCGCCCTGTATCCTTACTGTACAACACTCGTCGGCTAGTTGTTTCCGTCGCGTCATAACTCTACACGACCACTCAGTTGTTGAACACATTGACATTACACAATAAACACATTTCTTTCTCATTTGTTTGGGCAATTTCCTCTGGACACTGATTTATTGACAGATCAGTCTGACTTGTAGTGTCGAAACTAAGCAGAAGGTTTCTAAGTATAATTTATTGACAGATCAGTCTGACTTGTAGTGTCGAAACTAAGCAGAAGGTTTCTAAGTATAATTTATTGACAGATCAGTCTGACTTGTAGTGTCGAAACTAAGCAGAAGGTTTCTAAGTATAATTTATTGACAGATCAGTCTGACTTGTAGTGTCGAAACTAAGCAGAAGGTTTCTAAGTATAATTTATTGACAGATCAGTCTGACTTGTAGTGTCGAAACTAAGCAGAAGGTTTCTAAGTATAATTCCCGCTGCTTTAGTTCCGTTGACGGTTGTGGCTAATTCTCAAGTCAAACAGTATGGATACGAACGAGGTGGCGCATGGCGCTCGCTCGGTCGGCACGCAATATTTATTGTTTCCTATAATTATCGTGACCGATTTAGTTCGTTCGCGGAAGGCGGAGCTAGGAGCCAAGTCACAGGAAATAAGTCTAATTCACTAGCATTAGGGACCACGGCTATTTTATGTGTTGACAATTTATGACCACTTGACCGTGGGGTTTCCTGCGAAGAATAGCGTGTAGAAGAACAAGCTACAGTATGTTTACAGGACTCGGTAAGTAGGATAGAAAAAGTTTTTCTTACAGGACTCCCTGTACCTACCTTAAAGTCAGTAAGATCTGTTCTGCTCCACAATTTACAACTGTCGTTGAAACAATGCACTTTATACAAAACACGTGACGCCGCATGCGCAGTGATCCGTCAAGATCAAAGCATGTGTGACGTCATAAAGCTCGTTGTTTACGACCGGTGTCATTCATTCATAACTGTTGCAGTTCAAAGCGCCGTCGAATTAGACCGACACGGACGTCGGGTCGACGGCCCACGCGCTCCCGGCGCACCGGGCACATGACACCTGCGTTTTGGAACGATGTACCTACACATGTGAAGATGCGTATACCCACTTTAGTAAACATGTGATCTAGTTAGCTCTCTGAAAATAATATTGGTAGAATTCCAGAGCTATGAAAAAATATCAAGTTTACACTAAGCACCAGAGTGCAGTTATCACACCTACAATTGGAGGTCCTGCGATGGACAAGACGGTCATTAAAGCATAGATTTTTCCAGTCGATGTTTTCTGATTAACTTCTATGCTGAGTTGACACTGATCGAATGCATTTATCAGTGCATTGCTCGCTAATGTGTATGCGTTCTTTTTCTCACAGGACATAACGACTTGGAGATTTGATACTGTTGTACATGAAGCACATACATAGGTACGTTATTCATCTTCTGTGGCTAACGATGTGTATGCTCAGTACAGTACAGTACAGACAGTACAGTAGTTGTTAATGAGTGAGGAATTTTGAGAAAATATACCTAGTTCACGTCGATCATTACTTGCACCAAAAATAAGATTAGTGCACAATTACCAAGTAGATAATACCTTTGAAGTAGGTAATACTACCTACTTTTGTGCATAAGTACTTACATACGTTCTTATGTGCCTACCATTGAGATAGGAAAAACATGGAGATGCCGCGCTATTCTGTACATACATTTGCTTATACAAATATGAGTGAAAAATGATTCAGAATTTGAAATATCGTTATGTCTCATTCTTTCTAGTGAGATAATCTTATTTGATAAAAGAGACAACTATATTTTAAGTTGTTGCTAATTATGGCAACATTTTGTCTTGACGTAGTGACAGTTGTAGGTAAGTGCCGTAGCAGCCATCTTATGCAACGAGTTTCATGGTAGTTTGGCTGTCAAATGGTTGTTTGTTTTTTGTATTATTGAGATTTGCGAGAAAATTACGAGGATTTTGTCTTTTAAAACTGTATGTAAATGTTGGAAAACAGAAGTTCAACATGCCTGTGTGTTGTATTGTGAAGTGTGGTGCAAGAAAGAATGAAAATCAACCTCAATTGTCTTTGCACAGGTTAGTAGCCGGTTTTTATGCAATAATACATACAATAATACACAATCGATGATACAATTGTAACGCGATCATGAATTTATGGCTAAAGTATTGATATTTGGGTTCATTTCCATATAACAGGCCTTTTTATTATATTTGTTAATTCATTCGTTTGTTTACAAACAGATGTCATAATGGAATAGTGTTGTACCGTTGCCGACTTACCGTAATAGTTTCCGAAACTAGTTCCTCCGCTGAAACGATATCCGTATATTCTGCGATGTTAACATAAATAATCTTGCGTATTATTCGGTCCGAGTGACCTAGCTAGGTCCGGCCTGTGGTTCACACTTCACAGCACCAAAATCCATCGTGATCCAAACGTGATAACTAGTAAAACTCGTATAAAGTATCGTTACTCGTTATAGTAACAACGAGATAACAGTTGTTCCTTGATTGATACAACCCTAGCAATGGCAGCCATTTTATGCGACAATATGAGTTGTAGGTATGCACCCTTTTTTCGTAGGTATTTCCAGTCCATACTTTTCTCTGTCAATGGTGCCTACACTGTTATTTATTTAAAATACAAAATAAGCTTACACTAAGTAGGTATAGGTATTTGAACGCTTAGGTACCTATATTGTGTAAATGAAACAGATAGAAAACGTTACATATTAGAATAATTAAAATAAAATTATGATGTATTAGTTGTTTTACGATAAAAACCTGTATCTATACGTTGTCAGGCAGCACTACTGTATAAGACTATACAGTAGGTAGGTAGTGCTGCCTGACAACGTATAGATAGCTTAATAATGCTGTAAGATCAATGATAATATTTATTATTTGCGGTACCTAGTCAAATAGCACTGAATGACGATGTCGTCATGACCATGCCCCGCATCTTCATGTTATAGTGTTGTGCAAGAGCGCGCTTGCTTCCTACTGGCGTAGGAAGTGTTAAGGCTAAGTGTGTAGTCTACTGTAGTGTAGTGTACTTTGCAAGTTTTGCTACTCCATAGATTACTATGGAGTTAGTTGGTTATGTCCTACACCCATGTTACTACTATGTAACATAGGTGTGATATGGGGATATAACGTGCAGTTACGCCTTAGCGGTATTCTTCGCAGCTACAGCGCACTTGGCTCGTACTAGACACTATTCACTGATACATATTGTTGGTTCAAGTTGTGGACGGAAGCGGATCATTCATAAGCGTGAAAGAAGGTGAACAGCCTTATAATTAAAGTCTCTTCATGCTCTTGCGTCTCTCTAGAGCAGGGTTTCCCAACCTTTTAAGACACGCACCTTCCCTAATTTTCTTTTGCAATAACTACGCCCGCCCCTCGAGTTACTTCGGCGTAAAAACGACGGGATGTTATAAGTTTGACGTGTCGGGGGGTGTGTGGGTGTGTGTATGTCTTTGTGGCATCGTAGCTCCCGAACGGATGAACTGATTTGATTTAGTTCTTTTTGTTTGAAAGGTGAATTAGTCGGGAATGTTCTTATACTTTGTTCAATTCGCATAAGAATGTAAGAGCGAACGAAAGCGAGCTCGAATTATTTTTCTTTTGACTATTCATACAGAAAAAGGTACTTTGTCGATTTATGCAGAATAGTTGAAGAATTTAGAATGCATGAATGTTTAAGAGAATGTAGAATGCAAGAGCGAGCGAAGCGAACTCGAAATTTTAAACAATTCTTGCGATGTAGGTATTTTATACCTATTCAACAAAAATGTCTAGTAGTTGTTTAACAATAATCATTAATGTGTCGGTCAGTCGCGTGAGGGGCCCGTGGCTAATGTGTCGGTCAGTCGCGTGAGGGGCCCGTGGCTAATGTGTCGGTCAGTCGCGTGAGGGGCCCGTGGCTAATGTGTCGGTCAGTCGCGTGAGGGGCCCGTGGCTAATGTGTCGGTCAGTCGCGTGAGGGGCCCGTGGCTAATGTGTCGGTCAGTCGCGTGAGGGGCCCGTGGCTAATGTGTCGGTCAGTCGCGTGAGGTGCTCGTGGCTAATTCCTTCCGCTGGGTATGAGCTATACGGATTTCTCGAAATTAGCGTTGTCTGTCAAGTTCTGTGCAACTGTGCAACCGCAACACGGCTGGGTGGCCATTACTTATCGAGACCCCTCCGTGGCTCAGAAAAAGCACGTTAAGCCGTTAGTTCCGCTTGCCATTCGTAGATCTCTGACAGTCAGTTCGGGTATTTAGAAACCCAAAAGTCCCAAAGATAATCAGTCTTATTACCCAGTTATTGAGTCGTGAAGGTCAGATACCTTGGACCAGAACCAGTATTTTACCACGTAAAGTACTGGTTCTCAACTGCATCCGGTGTAGGCAGATAGATTGAGAGTTAGTCGCCTCACGTACCAGGAGTAAACCAAAATTATATTGTTGTTCATTTTGTTGTTGTTTTTTTTTTATAACACTTTAACATTAATGAATTTTGTATATACTATGACATTTGCTTACTTTGTAAAGTATTCTATTATTTTAATTATTGTGAATGTGAAGACTAAGTGGGTCATTTATTTATATTATTTTTCTCTCTGTTCTCTTAGATTTTGCCATGGTCTGGCAGTTTCAGTAATGTGGCCTACCCAAATGTCCTTTCTTTGGTATTGTTCGTCGAATCGTTGAGCTCCTTAAGTTTTGAGTTGAGCTGCACGATTTCTGACAAATGCGTGCACTGACTGGACAGGTCCTCTCAATCTATGTGGTTCTTTCCTCAAAAGACCATCTCATACATTGACTTACATGGTTTTTATATGATCTGACCAAGATTATGTCTGGACTTTAAAAGAGACTGTGACGTCTGAGTTTGTTTCGGCCTTTCTTCTCAGACTAGTCAGATAGGAAACGCCGACCTCATCTAGTTTTAAAATATGATTGACGTGTAAAAGTGTTTGTACAAACCTAATTATAAAAATCATTTATCATTTATAGCAAGTCAAAGTTATAAAAAAAATAATTTCATACCGCGCCAAAACCTTATTGAAGATCTTATATTCATTTAGCCATCCGCAGCGACGAGGAGTTGAACAAGCTGCTCTCCGGTGTGGCGATCACTCAAGGTGGTGTGCTGCCGAACATGCAAGCCGTGCTAACTGCGCTGAAATTGACCGCGGTGTATCGTGCGAGTGCCCCGCACGCGTTCTTTGATATCATATTTTTTATGCCTAGTGAGTGAGTTTATTATAGATTACAAGTAGGTAAGTTAAGGAAGGAGATTTAGATTTTATTTGAAACATAATAATATTATTGCGCAGATAGATTATTTTTTTTTTTATAGATTGTATTTATTATTTTTGTAGATTGTAGTTCATGGTTGACGCAAGGAGAAGCCCATATTTTTTCGGCAATCTTGTTGATCGATAACTGCCTCTATATTGACACAAGAGGAACTCCTTATCCAATGTCAACAATCTTGTTGATCGATAACTGCCTCTATATTGACACGAGAAGAACTCCTTATCCAATGTCAACAATCTTGTTGATCGATAACTGCCTCTATATTGACACGAGAGGAACTCCTTATCCAATGTCAACCATTTTATTATGTCGTTCTAACGAAGTTCAAACATCGAGCGTCCGATAAGACGACATGTTTGCACAAGCGCTAATCTATCGGTAGAACTTACCAGCGAATGGCGTATCAATGACCTGGACTACTTCTTCATTCTATTTAATTTGAACGCACTCGTGTAATGTTAAAACTAACAGACAGTGTTTGTTGAGTGATAAACAACTACATAGTTGGTTTGTGTGCGGTAAAGTGGTACAAACTTGGGCTTATCTAACAGCGACTTCATACCGAGGTAGGAACAGCAGTGCAATTCTGTAACCATCTCACCGTGAAAACTTAGGTGAAGTGAGCGTGGAGTGAGCTGTCATTCCAAATAATGCTAGGGATTGACACTACTGACAACTCACACCAAGCTCACTTCACTTGAGTTTTCACGGTGAGATTTTTACAGAATCGACCGGCAGATAATGTATTCTTAGGAGCCATTTTCTACAGTCAAAAAATGTGACAGCGTGTTTAGCTGCATGCATCTGCGGTTTGTACAGAATGTTTCCATAATTCGAGAGTAGTGATTGTGAGTAGTCCTTGAGTCATAAGCTTGCAGAGTAGGGCATGCTCCCGGGAAATCCCGGTCTCGAAAATACCGGGAAATCCCGGGATTTTTTTAAGCAATCCGGTACCGGGTCTTCATTTCGTAGTCCCGGTTCTTTCGATACTTTCGGTACTTACTTAATTATTTTCTTTCTTTTTTTCAATATAAAGTAACAAATCATATTCAATAAACTACTTTTTTATAATACAATAATGTTAATATAAAACATTTTTGATTAAAAATACTGAGAATTTTTGCGTATTTTGAAATTGTATAATTTGCATGCATAATTTTAAAAATATTTTTGAAATTGCATAATTTTTTCTTATCTTAATCTCTAAAAAGCATTTTATTTTTGTTTTGCTGAATATGTTTGTTTAATGATACTTTACTTTTATTTTGAAGAGAATAACGTTTGTTACCCTCAAATTTTGTTGAATTTTATAGTATTTTGTTATTTTGATCTCGAAAAAGCATTATAGTTTTTTTTTTGCTAATGTTTGTTTAATGATACTTATAGTGGAAGGAACAAAGTGATTATGTAACGTAAAAGACTTATTCTATAGTGGAAAAAACAATGTGACTAAAAAAGGCTTATTTCTAATTCAAAATATACCTCGAACTTAAGTTCTATTTGATAATTTTTCCTAATTTGATCTCAAAAAAGCATTTAAATCCGGTTGTGATTGTGTTCTGATGATTATTGTAAATTATAGATTTACGAATAATACATAGTTTTATTAACTACACCAACCAACCTACATTTGTAATAAGTACATTTTTCAACAGATTTAGATAATTATAATTATGTAGTGTGCACGCACACGTGCCCTTCATACAATAAATTAATAGCGACATTTGTACAGACGCCAGCAGGTCAAGCTACCCGAAACTATCAAATTTTCCCAATCAACCTTGAACCTTAAGAGTGGGAGGGGTCATTTGATGATTTATTTCCCATCCTCAAAAAAATAAATAAAAACCTTACCTAATTCTTTAGCGATAAAGTTGAAAATCTAATAAAGAAATTTGACAGATTGTAGTGTAGTAGCTTGGTGTGCTGGCGTCTGTACGTAAATACCGAAAGTACCGAATTTCCCGGTTCCAAGTCCAGTACCGAAAATCCAGTCCCGGTTCTTAAGAAGGAACCAGTACTGCATCCACTATTGCAGAGCCTTTGTTCTAACTGCTCGAAGCATTCCTCTTGCTTCTCTTCGTACCTCACACTTTTTTGTTAAGACTTGTATGGCGATATGTTGCCAGACGCTACCGTCCCCTTCTTGCGCGCTCGTGAAATGTGCAGCGGTGCCAAACGGCGCGACTCGCTTATGTTTCGCATACATTTACTGCCTATTACGACAACCTCGCTGCCAGCTCGTCAGCTCTCCACCAAATTTGTGCACTAACACCTCCGAGCCGGTTGAGGCTGAGGAAATTATTCAAAACAAAAACAGAGGTGTCAGAGATTTTGGAATAATGCAGTTTTATTGCTTAGACTTATTGATTTCTACAAAGAGCGTGTGTTTTTTCAACCCCGTATCAATATCAACAAAGTACGTTGTACTAACGTATCAATATCAACAAAGTACGTTGTAGTAACGTATCAATATCAACAAAGTACGTTGTAGTAACGTATCAATATCAACAAAGTACGTTGTACTAACGTATCAATATCAACAAAGTACGTTGTAGTAACGTATCAATATCAACAAAGTACGTTGTAGTAACGTATCAATATCAACAAAGTACGTTGTAGTAACGTATCAATATCAACAAAGTACGTTGTAGTAACGTATCAATATCAACAAAGTACGTTGTAGTAACGTATCAATATCAACAAAGTACGTTGTAGTAAAGTATCAATATCAACAAAGTACGTTGTAGTAACGTATCAATATCAACAAAGTACGTTGTAGTAACGTATCAATATCAACAAAGTACGTTGTAGTAACGTATCAATATCAACAAAGTACGTTGTACTAACGTATCAATATCAACAAAGTACGTTGTACTAACGTATCAATATCAACAAAGTACGTTGTAGTAACGTATCAATATCAACAAAGTACGTTGTAGTAACGTATCAATATCAACAAAGTACGTTGTAGTAACGTATCAATATCAACAAAGTACGTTGTAGTAACGTATCAATATCAACAAAGTACGTTGTAGTAACGTATCAATATCAACAAAGTACGTTGTACTAACGTCGCGCCGCTCTTCATACTTCACGACTCCCACTGCTATCGGATCTCGTAAATCATTCAATACACTCACTACAAGTACTTTAAATTCATCGCCACATCACAATTTACAGTTCGTATGAAACTGAAAGTAGTATAAATAGTAGAGAGTTCGTGATTCATTCATAATATTGTTGGTATGCAATAAATGAAATTCTTCGTAAGTGCGTCGACCGCTTCAACTTGTGTAGTTATTGGAGTGTGAATAAGCTACCTATTGAAAGCTCCTTTGAGTCATTTGTTATGTATGTATGTAGCTTTCACTATAATTATATCTAGCTAAGAAAAACCATTAGAGGCCTCGAATGCAAATGTTCTAATTGAATCTCTACATGTTTCGTTGTCGTACCTAACATCTGTACTTACATCCAAGCGTTTATGTTTCTTAATATCATCGTTATAACATATAGCCCGGCAGAGATGCCCCCACCCCGGAAGTCCCGCGCACCGTCATAAATATCGTGAAGGTGAACGTCTCATAATCGCCGATATCGCTGTTTCTATATGTACATATAATACCTCCTTTCCTATCTGTTTTACTAAGCAAAAGAAATTCTGCTAGAACATTGCATTTAAAGTTGTCAACAATTTCGTTTTTTATGACGCTAAAAAAGCAGGACAAGGTGAAAAGCGAGGCGGCCCTGCAAACGAAGCTCGGTATGAGAGTGAGCCAGTGTAGCGATAATATAATCAACTTAAATACAGAATCAATAGTATTTTACGACTTCCCTTGACGATGACGATGGACGAGGAAGGATGGGGAGGAAGCCTGTCCACTTAAAGAGGAAGAGGTTCTCAATTTGTCATATTCCTTTTAACTAAATGGCGCCTAGGCAAATCACTTGAATCGATAACGTTTAACTAATTGCCTAGCCCAGACATTTATTCAGCATATTATTGGGCAAACACACAACATATTTTACATGATTACAAATTGGCTCAAAATAAACCAGTGTTGGTAATATAAGGCACTAGCTAGATACTGTACACGCGCGGGGCGATGATATCAACAATAATTCTTATGGTATTATTACCAAAATAATCACACATTATGTTTAATGATGTTAAATACTCAAACGAAAAAAAAGAACAGAATGATAATGATTGTTATTATTTATTTTAATTGTGTTATTGTAAATGTATTAAAATACCTTAATGTAGAACAAGTGGTTTCAATTAATGTGATAACCTAATCGGCACACTGTATTCATCGATATTTTTGCCTGCAGCGGTCTTCCCGTCCGATTATATTATATATAATTTAAGTGTCTTCAAGGCTAGAGTGAATAATAATAATATCCTGGACATTTCACACAGCGCCATCTAGTCCCAAGCTAAGCAACCTAATGCTAGAATAGGCACATAATAAATTAGTGCGCTTTACCATCAACGATTGCATCACTGCTTTCCATCAGGCGGGATCGCAGTCAAGCACTAGTTTATATCGTTAAAAAAAAAACATCAATATTGTGGACCGATTGTCAATTGGTATGCTTGGTGGTCCCATATAAATTGTAAAAGGGAAAAACACCGACTTCCGAAATTAAAGTTATTTTTAACTTTGTACCTAGTGTTTATTTGGAAGTCGGTTGTTTTTTTTCGTATTTTTTTTTCATTTAACACCATAATTAGAACATTGACAGAAAAAACAAAAAAAAATCTCTGCCCTTGTTCATTCATGCTGAATTAACTTTGAATGCTATTTTTGTTATTTTATGATATAAAACTTACATTAATCTTGTGAAATTGAGCTACATTCATTCAGCCAAGCTTCTGAAATAAAAGATAAGATAACGACACAGTAAACACAAAGTTATGACTTTATATCAGATAAAGCTCATCCAAAAGATAACTGATGGCACATTACGTTTGGAGGCGCTTTCTTACGTCAGACTTTAGATTAGCAGAAGTCAAGATTTATACAGATGCCACCGAGCTGACTGTTCATTTTATTATTAACACAATATAGTAGATTAGTGTTAGCTGCTAGTACGACATCAAACTAGAATGTGTTGACTCATTCTTAGAAACGCTTTACCTGTAAATTGATAAGATATCTGTGTATTACACTGACATGACATTGGCATGTTCTACTATGTCTTGAAACCTACTACTAAGCAGTGTCTAGATGCAATCAAATAACAAACATTCAATTTGGTATTTTACTCACTCCTGAAGGACTCGTATTTCAATGATAATTATTAATGATACGTAGACTAGAACCTTTTCTAAGCTCAGTTTGTAGTGATTGATCGTGTCACATGTGCCTCGACGCCGACCCCAAGTAGTATCGCGCCACGCGGCGTGAATACAGAACGCAATGAGTGAGCCACTACGTTCCTTACCTAACCCACATTGTCCAATATCCAATAGCACCCAGAATAATCCGACGCGGCATAGCACCGTGAGCACCTCGCTGGCAGCGCGGTGCTGATAGTTTACCTTTAATTTACCTGCCGTGGAGGCATCGTGTAGAACATCCTGTAAACGTAGCGCGTGTGTTAATGAGTATAGCTAGGCAAACGTTCATCACGATCTGGTGTTAATGATTTTGCCTTCCATGGACACGAATGTAGGGTAATACTGGGCGCTTGTTGTGCACGTATCTAACTGTGCTTGCCAAACAGCAAAAATGACGGTATCTATTGGCAAATAAAGTGTCACACTAGGGCTGATCCCTATTTACGAAGTCAGTTCGTGCGTATATATATAGGTGCGGTCATATGGTTAAATCATCCATCTTACTGCTTGGCATCGGCCAAAGAGGCCTCAAGCGTCGCCACACCAACCGCTCTTGTCAAAAAAATCAAAAGTCATTTATTCAAATTAGGCTGAAAATCAGCACTTTTCTAACGTCAAAATGACAAAAGACAGTCCCCCAAAAACGCCCGCCTGCTCCTCACATCCAGCAGATTCCTGTGATATTGTTTTCTTCCTTCATTTTACTCATAGATTAATTATTTTGTGATTATTTATTCTACTATACTCTCCGATATTATTACAATTGAGTCACAAAATATTACTAAGAGAAAACCACCTGACATTAGTCAATATGTTTACAGATTGGGAAAGTTTTAGCATAGACCTGCAAAATATTATTGACCTAAAAACTTCATTAAAAAGCAAAGATCAGCTCGATTTTGAAGTAAACAAGTTTAGCAACAATATTCAACAATGTGCATGGAACAACACACCACAGGTTATAAAGAAATTTAAAGGAAATACCTACCCAAGGGAAATAATAGACCTATTACATGAAAAAAGGACTCGGAGAAAAAGATGGCAACAAAATAGATTCCCGCAAGATAAAACTCTATTGAATAACCTTACGAAAAGACTGAAGAGAAAAATACAAACGTTTCAAGATGAGACTTTCAATACCAACCTACGCCAGTTAACCAGCACCATACAACACAATACTCTCTTTGGAAAGCGACAAAGACACTCAAAAGGCCAATTACACCAATTCCCCCTATTAGAGATGATAACGGAAAGTGGCATAAGCAATGAGCAAAAAGCTCTAAGATTTGCTCATCACTTAGAAGAAACCTTTCAGCCAAACGACAGGTCTATAATAATAATAATAATCTCTTTAATTCAGAATACAATTCCATAATTACAACATTACAAAGGGGTTAGTAACATAAAAACTTAAAAACTATGTTAGTAGACATTACCAATATTTACAGGCGCATGCAGCTGACTTAAGTACCAGATGAAAGGACAATCCAGTTTGTTGGCAATGACACTCAGGAGACTGTTGTTACTGGCACGCACCCTGTGCAACAAGGACGCTGCTCGCTTGCGCCTGATTGCAGCGAAGCTGTCAATCCGGGCGTCCGCGAACATCCCTGAGGCACTACAGAAGCGTGGCAGCCCCAACAGCATCCTGAATGCATTATTGTACTGGACTCGAAGAGCATTAACAGTCTTTAGAGTGAAGCTAGACCAAAGGCTACACGTGTAAAATACTTGACAGTAAGCTTTGAATAATGTTATTTTAACTGAACCTGTGCAGCGTGAGAACCTTCGGATCAACATATTACACCTCACCGCTAATGCTCTTCGTTCCCGGTCCACATCTAGATTGTCCTTCAAATCCTCCGTAACAATATGCCCTAGATATTTAAACTGACGGACACGGTTCAAGACACAACCACTCAAAAAGATAGCTGGGTAGCTCTCAGAGGCCTTGTTAGCCGCCTTAAAGATCATCAACTCACTCTTGACCGAATTGTATCTCAAACCGTGTCCCTCAGCATAACACTCACAGACTTGTTAGCGCGGGGAGCAATGAAAGAGTGGACTGTATAAATAGGCAATGGTTTAATGCCGTCTCAAATTCCAAAAGTACAACTGTCCCGGACAAACAATTAATAACTTGAGAGTATCGTCCGTCGCGGTGGAGTCCGTTGAAGCGAGTGGTCATCGGGCCGAGCCGTGTCGTCGCCGCGCCGCGCCTCAGCTTGCCGATGACGCGCTGATCACGATGCCTACGCGTGCAGGCCGCGCGCAAGATGTTGTGTTGGGTTTGATTCCCAACATGCTGCCCGGGTTGAAGCGTAGACTTCAAAATCTGGAACGGGGCGAATATAAGTGCGTAGCGTGTCCTGTAAATGATGCCCCTCATTGGTTTCACCTTAGTGACTACTGTCACTGTCAGGGTAAAAGCTCAGGACTCTTCCAAATAAGCTGCAGGTGTTTCCATTGCCATCAGAGACCTGTGGATAAGAATAGAATTAAGTGGCCGTCCAATGGAAACAGAAGGAGTACAAGTGGAAGAGTTGAGGTTTTGAGTGAAGAGGAATATGAGGACAGGAGTTTGTTTGAGCCAGCTTTTAGTGAGGCAGGTAGCCGTTTCTCATAACTAGCAATCAATGATAAAGAGTATGAGTATGAGTAGGAGAACAAAGGTTAAGAAGCGGCAAGTGAATTCCGATAAATTATTGAATAGCGGATTAGTAGTCTTCACTTGATAGCGCAGCAACGAGTTCGAACCGACAGGCTTGTGTCGAATTGCAGATAAGATAGCCAAATATGACCTAATAAGATTGCAAATTCTGCTTCTCCTGTCTGCTAGCATCACTGGCTCAGGCGTAAACAACGCTACAATACGAAAGTGGATACTTTGTGCAACAAGTAGGTACACATCATATACTATGAATGATCCAATTCACCATGTATACATATATTGGATTATAAAATGGGAACAAGGAAATAAGAAATAATCGTAAACTACGAAAGGTATGAACACTAAACTAAGACCTATGGTTAACTACACTACATAAAGAATCTACTAATGGATTATTGTTGGTATGTAGGTGCAACAGAACAAGAAACCAGTACTGGTAGATCGTGTCTCTCGTTATGATTGGGCATTTTGGGCAATGTAGAACCAGGCCACGACGAGGATAAACACTGATATCAATCAGCCTTCAGCCCGCGAGAAACAAGATCCGCCGGTTTGTCTGTCGACGGTAGGTAGCACGCGTGATAGGTAATACCTAAATATTATTTAGTGAAAACGACTATTTTTATGAAGACAGCTAGGCGAAGACTCCCTATCTTTGTACCTACATTTGAAGACAGAACCTTTTAGAAACTGCTCATGTGACATGAACCGACACTTTGATATAAGCGAACCTATCCTAAGACTGAAGGTTTTTCCCTCAGCGGTATGGTTACCACAAAGCGTCGGTCGTCCTTATAAGTGAAGCGTCTCACAACGTTCTGCTTGTAGTGACGTTTGTCAGGAGATAGGGAGTGCTTGGCTGCGATGGTATCTGATACCAGGAAAGAAGATAAGACTGGATCGGTTTTTAAATATACATTATCAATTTCTAGTAATGCGCTAGGTATCTTTATGAGGAATACGAAGGTAGTTTATTAATGTTGTCAACGTCCGACCGTGAATGTATAAGTGAAATGTAAGTGTCTCTAAATCAAGCCAGTGTTGATAGTGACCGTGGTAAACAAGTAAGTCAATTTTTGGCAACCTTACACAATTATATTTAAAACCACCTGCCTGTACATCCTCGATACCCGTTACGGAACTATCTCGAAGACTGCAAGACTGGGAGGGACGAGCACCGAGCAGACTCCGCGTCGTCGGCGTCGCCACCATCTTATAATACTGGTTCTCAAACCGCTCACGCTCCCCGCTCTCGTCATCGGGGTTGTCCAACAACACCTTGATGTCGCACTGTAATTTGTCGAAATCCACATATAAGCTATCTAATTTATTATATCTAGGTCTCTAAATCTAACGGTTGTAAGCTGCTAAGTTCGGTGCAACTTTTAAGTATGTGAAGGTAGTTGCTAAAAATTGTGAGCATAGATTTCATACAGCTGCGCTTCTTAACGAATTTTTCAACCTTCTCGTCAGCCATAGCGAAAAATACACCAGTAGCAAACTTGCAAATTAACTAATGAGATAACGAACCAGCTTTTTAAAGGCAATATGAAATGTAACTAGCTAATGTTATTTATGAATGACTCAACGGCGCGAACAAAAGAACAGCTGATGCTAAGGTAATAAGTGAGTTGCCGAGCGATCAGCTGTTATAGATAAGAAGCGAAGGAATTGCGTAAACAGATGGTTAATTCTACCGTTATATTTTAGCTTTATATGTAGGTAAGCAGAAAAGTGATTTTAGAGAAATGTAAGGCTATGAATAAGAATGATTGTCACTAAATGACTTAAATTGAAGATAAATGAAAGCACTCACTTAAATATGGCTATTTAAACATATGAAATAAGACAAAGAAAAGGAATAAATAAGGGATAAATTGGAACGAACTCACTGAATGCCGAATCCTTATCCACAAGAAACCTGTGCAAAATCCTTCCAAGCGATGACTTGGCGTAAATCGTACAATCCAGTCGATATAATAAGCGCCGAAGTCGTTATCAAGACTTGGTGATCTATTAGCGCAGTTCTTCTCCTTCTTTGTCCGTGACGATGACTCGAACATTCGATGGGTCCGAAGTCCGCGCCGGTCGACCTCTAGATGACTTCTTCCTCTAGGCGTGTGCGGGTGCTACGCGAAGTTTCTTGAACAGGACATTGATGACTCCTGCAGGAACTGGCGCCGCTGAAGACCGCAACTGAAGAGCTTCGAGTTTGAAGTTTTTTCTTCCGAAACCGTTATTTTTTGCAAATTATAAGACGGCGAGATCCTTGAAGGACCAATGTTAGCGCGGGGAGCAATGAAAGAGTGGACTGTATAAATAGGCAATGGTTTAATGCCGTCTCAAATTCCAAAAGTACAACTGTCCCGGACAAACAATTAATAACTTGAGAGTATCGTCCGTCGCGGTGGAGTCCGTTGAAGCGAGTGGTCATCGGGCCGAGCCGTGTCGTCGCCGCGCCGCGCCTCAGCTTGCCGATGACGCGCTGATCACGATGCCTACGCGTGCAGGCCGCGCGCAAGATGTTGTGTTGGGTTTGATTCCCAACAGACTCTAATTAATTTCCTAAGGCCAACCATTGACGGGCTCAGCAGCGCCATATCATCGGCGTAGCTAATGTTATTAAAAGCAACCCCATCTATATAGCAGCCAGCATGTAAACTACTGAGCTCAACAATGAGGTCATTTATGTATAAATTAAACAGGGTGGGGGAGGTTAACCCACCCTGCCTAACTCCACATTCCATAGCGTATTCTTCTGACAGTACATTCGCCCACCTTACACAATTTAGTTGATGGGAGTACCAATATTTAAAAATATTTATCACCTCACTAGGGACATTTGCACCACAGAGCTTAGGCCACAGCTTGTCATAAGACACCATGTCAAAAGCCTTTGACATGTCTAAGAAACAGGCAAAAACAGGAGTTTGGTTACCTGTATAATAATTAACAGTCTTTTTCAAACATAGAACTGCCGTTTCAGTAGATAGGCCCTCTCTAAAACCATGTTGAGCATCATGTAACTTTATGTTGATTTTCAAAACTTTATCCAACAGAGCATCAAATACTTTAGCTACAATCGTGGCTAAAGAGATTGGCCTATAATTCCCTTTATCCGAAATATCACTAGTCCTATTTTTTACAATCGGGACGACAATAGTTCTCATCATATCCCGTGGCAGATAAGCGTGCGACAAACAGCAGTTTATAAACAAAGCCAGAACACGGGGCAGATGAATACCCGCATATTTCAGGTGTTCCACACTGAGCCCGTCGTGCCCCGGGGACTTACCTCGCTTCATGCGTACTATTACGTCCTTGACTTCCTTAGCTGTGAACCTGATTGATAAGTCTTGTGTCAGAGTCCGGTCAAGTTCACCCTCGCCACACGACGGGCCCAGTGGCGATTTCACGGTAAACAGATCTTTGAACAGGTTTGAGATCTCCGCTGTATCAGTAAGACCATCAACGCTTACAGGAAAGCTAGACCTATGGTTCAAGTTTTTTGTACTCTGCCAGAAGTTCTTGAAATTATTATCGCTATGGAGACAAGCTATCTTGTCCATTACTATCTGTTCCTGGTTGTCCTGGCACCATTTTAATTTAGACTTAAAACCCTTTCTTGATTGCACCATATTTCTATAAAGCTGGCCACCCAACGGTTTACCAGCTTCCAGCCACAACTGAAAACTAAGTCTAGCTTCCCTGTGCGACCCACTAACATGCCTATTCCATCCCCTAACATATCCCCCTTTTCTATTACAGCGAGGCTTCTCATAAGTATGGCACGCCGCATTACTCAAAATAGATATGACGCATTGATACATGTTATCAATGATTGCACGATGTTCCAAATTATGACAACTACTGTCAGCACAAAGACGGAACTGGTCTGGAAAATCAATGAGCCTCAACTTGTCATTGCACAGTTTATTATACTTAACCAATTGTTCCTCATGTCTGTTACCCCATATGACTTTATTATCCCTGATATGTTTCAAAAACGATTTAGGTTTGATTACATTAAAATTACACCTTATAACCAATGGAAAATGGTCCGACCACAACATGTCATACTTCACACTCACATTAACAATCGTACTGCAAGCGGACTCCGTGACCACACAATGGTCAAGCCATCTCTTACAATTGTGTGCTTCACTAATGAAAGTGAAAGTATCTGAGCTCGTACCTAACATCTGTACGTCAGCACACTTCCAGTTTTGCTCTAAACAAAATTGTTGCAACTCATTACCAAACAATTCACCTAGCTGGGCATTAAAGTCACCTAGAATAAAGCAAGCTTCTACCTGTTGTTCCTCAATAATGGCATTAATCCGGCTCAAGCACTCGGTAAATTCACTTAAGTTCTCGGCACTATTCGTAGGCATATACACACTAAACACCAAGATCGATCTGTGTGATAACACAATTTTAACAGCTGATAACCGCACATTGTCACAACTAACAACAGACACCGTTTGAAAAACACTTTTTCTCCAAAGTAAGGCGACCCCACCAAAGGGCCTCCCTAACAGGATACCAGTCGAAGTGTCCACCGCTGAAGTCCCAGTGTATCCAAATTCGGGATCGATTGAGCCCAACAAAGGAACGTCAAATGGCATGAGCCAGGTCTCCTGCAGGGCCACAATGTCTGCTGATCTGCATAATGCTTGCACACCATCCATACTCCTCTTGAGAGATTTACAGTTAAATGTGACCAACGTATAGACAACCTGCAGTTCTCCAATATTCTGCAAGATCAAAGAATTAAGCTTGTGACCCCAAAAGAAGTTGCAAGGGAAATTCAAGTAATGAGCCACAAAAAATCACCGGGGTATGATCTTATTAAGGGAGAAATCCTAAAACATCTCCCGCGTAAAGCTATCGTGTGTCACAGTACTGTATGACATGTATTGGTCCGACCATTTCCCGATTGTGATTGAATGTGACTTGTTAAAAATTAATTGTAAAATTGTAGAAAGTAATAATCATGTTAATCGTGCTGTGTGGGGTGAGAGGACGTCTGAGCAGATAAGCGAGTACTACGACCTCTGTCACTCTAAGCTGAGACTTATTGATATTCCTCGGGAGCTGAGTGATTGTTGTGATAAGTTTTGTAGACACAAAGAACATTGTTCAGCTCTTGACAAGATGTACTCTGATATTGTGACTATACTGGAACGGGCAGCCGTACAGACTTATAGGATAAAGTGTCGAAGGAAGGGTGGCTATGCCACGGGCTGGAACAAACATGTCGCAGGCGCTCACCGCGAGGCCCGGCTTAGATTCCAGGTGTGGACAATGGCTGGTCGCCCAGCCAATGGTCCTATTTTTCATGATATGGCGGAAGCAAGGAGATATTTTAAGGCTAAACTCAAGTGGTGTCAGAACAGGCAGGACCAGCTTAAAATTAATCTCCTTGCTTTCAACCACGCGAACAAAGACTTACGGCGTTTTTGGAAGAACACGAATAACATGAATGTGAGACTGGGTCTCCCGGTGAGCGTCGGTGGGTTTACTGACCGTAAGAATATTGCGGATGGTTTTAGGGACCACTTTTCTGTGCGGTCACTCTTGGGCTCGGCGTCTCGTGGAGTGAACGGAGCTGATACCATTGAGACTGAGCGGAACGCAAAAATACCTGCCAAGAGTGTGGCTTCAATTATTTCGAGGATGCAGCGTGAGAAGTCACCGGGTCACGATGGTCTTAGTGTCAAACATTTTAAACATGCGGGAGTCCATCTGCCTAGAGTTTTGTCACTGTTTTTCACTTGGTGCCTTGGTCATTCCTATTTACCAGAACCACTTATGCGGACGATTGTGGCCCCTATAGTTAAAAACAAAACTGGTGACACATCCGATATGAACAACTATCGACCCATCTCACTAGCTACCACCATGGCTAAGGTGCTTGACGGACTGATGAAGGACTGCCTCTCAGAACATATTAAAGTGCACGACGCCCAGTTCGGATTCAGGGCGGGCGTGTCCACTGAGACTGCTATTCTCGGCCTGAAGCACACCGTCAAGTACTACACCATGAGGAGGACGCCGGTATACGCGTGTTTCCTTGACCTGTCGAAAGCTTTCGACCTTGTCTCCTATGATGTGCTATGGGACAAGTTGAGGGGCACGGGTGTGCCGGTGGAGTACACCGCGCTTCTCCGGTACTGGTATGCTCACCAAATCGGGTGAGATGGGTCGGTACTCTGTCGGATGAGTATCGAATGGAATGCGGTGTAAGGCAGGGGGGATTAAGCTCCCCGCTGTTATTCAATTTATATGTAAATGAGCTCATCGAGCGACTAAGCAGCACACATGTCCGCTGTCATATAGACGGTATATGTGTCAATAACATAAGTTACGCGGACGACATGGTGTTGCTCAGTCCCTCGATGAGTGGACTGAGGAAGCTTCTCACGATCTGCGAGACGTATGCGGAGGTGCACGGCCTTAAATACAATTTAAAAAAAGTGAGGTGTTAGTGTTTACGGCACCTAAACAACAGCCCCGTCGTGTACCTCCAAGTCCTCCTAGTATATCTCAACGGCGTTGAACTGAATGTGGTAACTCAATTTAAATACTTGGGTCATGTTGTCACCAATGACCTACGTGATGATGGGGACATAGAACGCGAGCGCAGGGCGTACGTCAAAGTCAGTTTATTTAAAGCGTTCTGTCAGTCCTTCTACACGAGCGGGCTATGGGTATCATATACGACCCGAGCCTACAACGTTCTGCGCGTGCAATACAACAATGCCTTCAGGATGCTGTTGCGGTTGCCGCGACGTTGCAGTGCGTCGGGAATGTTTGCTGAAGCACGTACGGATGGCTTTCACGCCATCATGCGTAAGAAAGCGGCTTCCCTACTGCAACGTTTGCGTAGCACTCGGAACGGCATCCTGAAAATGATTGTTAGCAGAGTGGACTGCCCCATCCAAAGGTACTGGGTAGAATTAGGTATAGGTTTATGTTAAATAGAATTAAGTACTAACAACAATAACATAGCATGTAAGCACAGTTTGTTACTAACCACTAACTACGTATGGACTGCTTAGGTCTGAAATAAAGATATTTTATTTATTTTTATTTATTTAAGCTTACTAGGCTCATCAATGCTGCATTTGTGCTAAAGCATGTTCCTGAGCCATGGAAAATTGCTGAAGTGATTATGATTGCAAAGCCCGGTAAACCACCTCACGAAGCATCATCATACAGGCTCATTTCCGTGTTGCCTATAACATCAAAGCTGTGTGAAAAATTGTTTTTAAAACGCCTAAAACCTATAATAAACGAGAAAAATCTGATCCCTGACCACCAGTTTGGTTTCAGAGAGAAACACTCAACAATAGATCAAGTACATAGAATAATAATAATAATAATGCCTTTTCTGAGTTAAAAGTTATTAAAGCTGGCGTGCCTCAAGGTAGCGTGCTGGGTCCAGTGCTCTACCTGTTGTACACACATGATATACCAGAGCTGGAAAATAATACAATTGCAACCTTTGCGGACGACACTGCCATTATGGCTACAGGGTCATGCCATACGGAAGCAACCAAAAAGATACAAGTCGCTGTAAATAAAGTTCAAGACTGGGCATAGAAATGGAGAATCAAATTAAATGAATCGAAGTCACTTCACATTTACTTCACCTACAGGAATTGTGATTACCACCCAATCTTTATAAATGGTCAACAAGTGCCATACGCAAATACAGCCAAATACCTTGGCATAACGCATGACGCGAAACTGCGCTGGAAAGCGCACGTCAAAAAGAAAAGGCAGGAACTAGACATACGTTTTAAAAACATGTATTGGTTGATTGGACGGAATTCCTGTCTATCGATACATAACAAAATTTTATTATATAAGCATATCCTTAGCCGATATGGACATATGGCATCCAACTATGGGGCTGTACTAAGCCGACCAACATCAAAATCATACAAACATTCCAAAACAAGGTACTCAGGAGTATTGTTAATGCGCCCTGGTATATAAGAAATGACGACCTCTATCGTGACTTAAAAATGGAACCCGTCACCGACATAATCCAAAAATTTGCTGAGGCCCATAAACACCGACTCCACCGACATGTGAACATCGAGGCAATTCAGCTGTTAGACCAAACAAATATAGTGCGAAGACTAAAACGGACAAAACCTTTTGAGTTAGTGTAGTGTAAAAAGTGTAGAAATAATAGTGCCAAAGACACACATAATAACACATGAACAAAGTGCTTATATCATCATATCAGACTCTAAGAAAGTGGAACGGACTTGTGTAAAGTACAATAAACACTATTCTAAGTTTTAAAATAATTATCACGTAATAAATTAAGTTAGATTAAAATTGCTTATTAGTCTTATAGGCTAGATTGTAATTAATTATTAAGAACCTGGTTCTTTTTAATTTTAATTAATTCTTATTTCTACATTAATTTTATTGTTTTGATTATTTATTTTAAATTGATTTCATTTAATTCGATTTATTCTGTTTCCGTTTAATTTGATTTCTATTTATTATATTTAATTTGAATTTTATTTATTTGATATGAATTTATACGTGTACTATGTATGGATGATATTTACCTGAAATAAATAAATTTATTACTAAGTTCTATTATTTTGTTTATCATCTGCCTAGCCTTTTCCCAACCTCTATCTGACCTCCACAACCCAGGTACTAGGTAATACGATACCCCTTGTTTATTAAATGATAGACTGGTTGACAGAGTTTCTGGCTTCTGACGACCCGTAACGACAGCCAAAGATCCACAAATGACAGCCAAGGCAAGGAAGGGGGGGGGGGGGGGGGACGGAGGGATATGTAAAGATGGTCATCCATCCGTTTCTATTATTTCGTTGACACTATAAAATTCATAGCTCTATCGATAGCTTTCATACTTTACACCCTTCGAACCATCAACAAAATTTAAGGTTTGTGATCTCCGAGTTACTCTAAAATCGACGTGATACGTCGGCAGTGTGAGCTCGGGGTTTACCCTATATACCTACAAAGTAGTGTGTGGGTGTACCGACAGGTGTCGGATCGACGGCTGATTGATTTACACGCGAGCCGCCTATTACGGCCGTTGGCAAAGTGTACAGTCGGCCAGTCGTGCGTGCGACGAGACGTTGATTGCCGATGAATACTTACACCAACAAAAGGCGTGATTCGTTCACCCTTCAGTTTGTTGCCCTACAGCTTACAGCCTACACCGATACTAATACGCAACCTAACCGTTGCGTGTTGTTGAGCTGAAATACTTTAAAAGAATATGTTATGTAAAGTAAACGATGTAATAAGGAAATGTTCGTCACAGTTCTTTACACAATCTCGCTTTGAAGCTTTAACAAAAATAAAAAATAAATGATTTCCCAGACTTTAGTTGTTTTGACCTTGCTTTGATTTTATAGCCTAAACTGACTTTGTAAAGATGCTCCTTTTAAGGGTTCCAAGGGTCAACAAGGAACCCTTATAGTTTCGCCATGTCGTCTGTCTGTCTGTCCTCGGTGTACCTAGCTCAAAAACTTACACGTTAAAGAAAAATATACACGTTAAAGACGCCGAAAAAGTGGTAAAATAAAATTTTGAAAAAACAATTATTTAGGGTACCTCTCCTACATCTAAAGTAGGATGATATTTTTTTTTTTTTCGTCCTTCCCATATTGTGGGATATCGTTGGATAGGTCTTTCAAAAATATTAGGGGTTTGGGAAGACCGTTTTTTGATTAAGTAAACCGTTCGTGACTTATCAAGCTTTAAAGTACCTATAGTAGTATTTTCGTTAGAGTCAAGTGTCCCCCCCCCCCCCCCCCCTCTACCAACTAAACTTTTGTAGTTAGAAATTCAAATGTCACGGCAGTAGTACCTACATATAATGAAGTTTAAAGAAAAACTATCACACTTAAGTGGGCTTTACAAGTTTACGAGTAATAGTCTAGACTCGAAAATTTCGTACAATTCCATAGAAATGTCGATAGAAGGCGCTAAGAATCAGTTGTATCATTCCTAAATAAGTTTTATAAAAAAAAAAACATTTGCTACACCGGCTATGACAAGTCTTAACCAAATATAAAAAATAAATCTTGCAAAATTGTCGGATCAGGTGAGAATTTGTATAGGAAGTCAAATTAGGTAGGTAGTCATGTTTGGCTTTTAGTTAGAGCATGGTACGAAACTATCAGTCAGCGAATACGACCCGCACTTGGCTGTTATAAAAACTACGGAACCGCGCGTGGCCCGACACGCACTTGACCGTTTTTAACTTATTTTTTTCTTTATGTGTAGGTAATCACACTTATTCGTTATCTAGAACATAGAATCTCTGTGATATCGGCACCAGGTTCACTGTCATACATCTAAATAGCGGCATTAAATTCCAATGTCACGGAGGGTCACTTTATTTCCATTTACTCGAAAAGTCTATCTCGGTGATGAGCTGCAGCACAATGTTCTAACAAAACCGGACATTTTTCGATTTTTCAATCAACTATGAAATTCACCAAAACTCAGTGTACCCATCGATCTTACAGCAGCGATAAGGTCAGAAATATGTAGATACCATCGTTACAGAACTAGCAACACAAAGTGGCGTCGTTGTGCCTAACGGGCTCGCTGCCACTTTACGAGCACCCTACTTGAAGGATCACCACCCACTGCCAACAACCACACACAACCTTACACGCATACACAGAAGGATCATTATCCCATGGCAGGGTGTCAGTTATGATGTTTGAAAGCTATTTAGCACATTACTGCCTTGTCGGTAATTCTAAATGAGTGAACGTATGGCGTATTATTGCTGTTGGTTTAGCGTTTGATATAGTTCTGATGTCTTCATGCGACGATACAAGGGATAACAGCGCGTAACATTATATGGCGCGCTCCGGTGCAAATATTTAGTAGTTAAACTGACGTTTAATGGCCGAGTGGCAGACATTTTACTACTTGAGGGAGCAAGTTACAACGTGGAAAGATTATCTTGTTACAAATACGAGTATGAGGCCTTAACATATTAGGTATTCGTTTCAATGTAATGCGTTCACCTACACGAGTACGTAGTACACAACTCTGTGTTCATGTATATTCTAACATAACTAATTCTACATCTTCTAGTATAATATTTTTACTAGTCTATCCCTTATATTGTAAAGTACATATAAGTGCTTCAAAACCAGCCAATCAATTCTGTAAAAATCTCACCGTGAAAAGTTAGGTGAAGTGAGCTTAGAGTGAGCTGTCAATAGTCTCAATCCCTAGCATTAGTTGGAATGACAGCTCACTCCACGCTCACTTCACCTAAGTTTTCACGGTGAGATGGTTACAGAATCGCACATCAGATGTTAGTCTGCCGTTTCTGAAACGTGATTACACATGAATCATCATCATCATTATGTTCTCAACAAAATAGGGAGCAGCTAACTTCGCAGATCGATTGATATGACCTAGATTACAAAGAATATATACATTTTATATCCACGGGACAATCCATTCTAAGACTTACCCTAGATCTACGCTCATTGTGCATACTTAAGTCTTCGCGGATCGAATAGAAAGCCGCCATTGTAGCGACATCTTCAACAAAAGCGTTCAAAGACATCTTTCCTTAGACTTAAGACATTTTTCTTTAGACTTCGTCATTTCATTGAGCTTCAATATCTGGGCTTCAATGCACTCCCAGCTCTGATCCGTGATTACATGGACGAACCTGGCGATCGAATGTATACAAGTTCAAAAGACCACTGAATGGACAGATATAAGTAATTAAGAAAATTCAATCGCGTAGTATGTGCAGTTTGCGGCAAATATTATTTGCAGTAATATGTCTTTGGCCAATGTGACCTTTGATTCGATTGAGGTATATAGTTTTCTTTCCCTGTATGGGGAACACTATGCATACGAGAAAAAGAGATAAAACACTGTATCATCGTAGTCATAGTCGATGTCATCGTGTTATTATACTATATGGCGAGTCGATTTGGAGTGAATTTATGAAAACGATAGTGAGCCTGGAAGAACCCAGAGAGCTGTTATAAAAGTTCTCTTAAAAAGACCATTTTTCTACCCCACTGACTCTACGTTCAAGTTCTACGTGTCCGCCACCTATTTATTCTTAATGCATACCTGCGCAATGCGCATACACAGAACCTTATAAATCCGACCTGGCTACAACTCATTGACTTCCAAACGTGTCTTACACATCCCCCTACAACGAATCACATCTCTCCTAACAAGACGCTGTCCCGCCTACCTTGTTATACACTTTTGTGTATAACAAGCTGACAACTCAACAACAACACAACAAGAACTCTCCCTCTCCACATGCAAAAAAGTTGTCAAACAATGGCTATTAGATCTTACGATGAATCGGAAAGCATTATCACACTCAACTCGCACTCGGAATCCTACTCCTGCCACAGATACTGACACCTACACACGCGCACACACTAACACCCCTTATTTTTGACTGTCCAACATTTTATTTTTAATTATTTAATATGTTAATTATTCAGTTTTGTGCTTTGTTATTTTTGTTTACAATTTAAGTTTACACTTTGATCCCAATATTAATTTAGTTTTATATAATCCTTTGCTATTACTTACCTCTCAAATAAATTCTAGTAGTAAATAGAATTATATATCACAAAATCACAACTGTGCTCCCCCAGATACAGGCGTCGCCTGGTTTGGGGTCCGCCGTAAAGATCCAACAGAAATGAAGATGGCCAACAGTTACAAAACGACAGTACGTTAAGTTAATCAAGAGGTAATAATTGCAACATTGGTTCAATAAAATTTACTATTTCATTGCCTTCTCTATTCGTTCGTTCGTGGTTCTTATAGCATGTCTATTTTCAGCAGTGCGCACCACTTTGATTTGTCGCTTGTCATTCAAACTTGTCTGGACCAATTCTCAATTTTGTTTGATATTTTATTTGGTGTTTAAAGAATGATACTTTAAACCGATAGTCTCGTCATTAATCAGTCTATAGACCGCTGCTGCCTTCTCGACACGCACTTGAGTCCACTCGTTGTATAGCACCTCTTTCATACCTTTGCTAATTACCTAAGCGGTATTCAAACCTTCTTCAAGAACATATTATTTAATTAATAAGTTTGATAGTACTCCAGACGATTCATCGTTTGTTTAAGTAAATGAGAACTTTATAATTACCTATTTGAAGAGTAACGTTTTTGTAAACGAGAGCTGTAAAATGGAGATTATTCAAGTAGTTAGTCGTAGTAGTAAACAAAAGAAGTAGCCAATGTTCCTTCTAGTAACTTACCCGGAGTAACAATTTTCAACATAAAGACAGCTGAATATTCCAAAACAATGAACATAACTGTTGTATAGGTATTTATATCGGCGTATATTATAGTCAAGTTCCAAATTAATTGCTACCACGTACAACGCGTTGTTTCTTAGCATAATCGCGTTAAAAGGTGAGGTGAGGCGAGCTTTGACATGTAAATCGCGCCGCACCGCCCGCACCACATCGCAGCGGTCCGCACGAAGCCGCACGAAGTCGCACGGAACCGCTCGAGCACCGCTAATACTCACATTATTGCATTATGCATTCTCCGCGCGTGACCGGCGCTCGCCATAGTTCGCTCAATAATGCACGTAATAGTCGAGATCGCTTAGGTTGGATATGGCATAGCATCTCGTTTAGAGGATATCTGTGCATATCATACAATTGTGATGAGTGAACTCGTTGTCGCCTATTCACTGTTAATGTTCTAACGCAGGGCAAATTATTTTCAAGGCGTAAAGCTGTTTTCGGGAATCACTTCTCTTGATTGTTTGAGTTCGTTATTATGTACTTAGTTGAACTTCTTCAACTTTCATAGCTCTTGAAGATCTCGACGCCACGTTTACTGAATGTCTTATGGAAGCAATTTTCCGGACTTCGCGTGGAGCGAGCAATTTTGAATATTCGCCTAGGTGGAAAGTAAGGCGGAAATCGGGATGCTATCTAGGAAAGCTACGTTTATTTGTACTTACACTTTTGTTTCTTTTGTGAAAGTAATTCACTAGAAGTTCTTTTGGTGCGTTTCTAGTATAACGGTCAGGTCAGGTCAGGTAAGATTTGTAATTACAATTTCATTCATAAAACGATTAGTCTGATATGGGGGTGGATTGATAAAATAAGTGTGTGCTCAAGAGCTACATGAGCTCATCCCGCCTTCACCTTTCTACCATCGAGAGCCCAGACGCACTGCGGGATACCACCCCTATTTGGTTAATATACCATATAAGTATACGCACTAAGCGCTTCTCGTCATCTTTTCTGATGCGTACAGCTAAGGAGTGGCATCGTCTGCCTGCGTCTGCATTCCCGAGTTCATACAACCCGAATCTCTTCAAGGCGAGAGTGAATAGGCTTCTTCTGGGCAAGCTCGTTCCACCGTAGATCTCATCCCTGCCTCTGGGCTGGATTGAGGTCAAGAGTGAGCCCATTGTCAATAAAAATAAAGTATATTTATACAAACTTAGTTGACATACACCACGGCATACAACCACCATGAGCAGCATTACGCATAACACGCATTTAATATACGTCACAAACATAGCGAAGGTAACCGCACACTCCCCACAATCCCACACGGATCTGATTCGTTTGTTATTCTCCGCGCTCAGTTCAACAGAGTATTTAATTAAACTTTGACGGAGTTTTAAAGTGCTGTCGTGTGGGTAGACTGAGCTTCCCTATTGTGCGACACTGCTGGAGTCGACCCTCACGTGAACACGACGCGACTTGTGATAGGCTTTGTTAGTGCGCAGCTGTCAGAGAAACAATACTAATTATATCGCTAAACAATATTGTACATGTTCCTGCTTCCGACTGTGGCTTTGCGTGGCGTGTGTTCGCGTATAGCACCCAAGGTTCAAGAGTCACTTCAAAAATGCAATTAAAGAATTTTAGAAAGCCTTAAATAATGTTATACTTGGGGGAGTAGCTAGTCATCTTATGAAATATAAATAACACACAATCCACGCCTTTACGTAAAAGACGTGTTTACAACAGACACGAGCACGTAATGATAAAGTATCTACTTAACAACATAATTATGAAAGACAAATGGGACACCTCGGAGGAAGCTTTGTAATGCAAACTACAAGATACCGTGAGCTGATAGCTGATACGTTATTTGGTATCAGATGAAGATAACAGGCGATGCTGTAACAATGTGTGGTAACCTAGAAAGAATCAAAAAGTTGACCAGTCCTGAACTAAATGTTAAGTAACTTCACACCGTGTAATTTTTCAAAAGTCTCTCCCAGATGAGTCGTGACGATAATGCTAATCTCTCTGGTTGTAAATCACTTTGACAGATTACGTTATAGATACCACTGAGATGGAATTAAAAGGACTGTACTAGAAATATTTGTAATCCGCAAAGGTCTTAATTTATCTGTCTTATACTAATGGGATCTTGTGGACTTGATCTCTGTGGTTACGGATGTAACCAGGTGCATGGTTTATTGGTTTCCAATGATGGAGGAGAAATGGCATGAAACTTTAAGGATAACGATGTAATACTCATGAATACAATACTTCTGATCTTAATCCTTGCTTGTTAAATTGAAGTTCGAACATACATAGATCCATACGCCGGGGATAGGTGAAGCCCAAGTTCAGCCAAACATCAGTTCAGTTCGCCGGAAATCGACGAGCAGCAGTGTATTGCGCACTTATGAGTTCAATCATACATCGACTTGGCTAACTTGGATCTTCATCGTATTTGAAATAGAGTTTAAATTCCTGGAGCATACTGATCGAAGGCTTAAGATTTCTTGTTTAATAATTACAGTTCTAATTACTGATACCGTGATATGCAGATATATGGCCGTGCCCATTAAACATGCTTATAATAGTCGATCTACTTCGTTGGCTGCGTCGGAGGTAGTAAATATGAACCTGTTTGCTTTTACTTCCTCCTGTTACATGGCGGCCATTTTGTGTTAATTATGTATCCCTTTGGAGTGATGGCTTCCGTAGTGCGACACCCGCTTTACATTAGCTTCCTATTATTGAAAGATACTAAGATACGAGTACCTATCTAAGAATAAAGATGTACATAAATCTGTGCTGGTTTGCTTATTTATCTACAAGAAACTTATGAAACTGCTGTCTACTTAGCCCGTTAATACGGTCTATAAATCGTAGAAAACGTTCAAATAAACTTACTCAATAAAATGTTTGCTTCCAATAAGCTCAATTTACAATTCGTAACGTTTTCGTTTCATGATTTTGCGATGGTAATTAATCATTCGTATCCCAGCTTTCTTTATAGTCGTATCACAACGAGGTATACTGAAACAGAATATGAGATATTGCCGCCAACTGGAGCACAAATCCCGGAGCAGCCTACACCTTGACCGACAGGGCGACGCGCGGCTCGTCTCAAACGCAGGATTACGGAGCTCTACGTACTACTACGGTACGTATACAATACGCTTGTATAAGTTTACACGGCAAATGATATTATGCCGAATGTTTGCCTTGAATATTAAAAACGTTTAGTCACCTCCTTTCAAGATACGAGTATTATATCATCTTTCGCAAATTTCTTATTAGTTTCTTTGGTCTTCTCCTATGGCTATCCACATTCATACATTCATATGCAAAAAATAACTACTGAGGAACGTAACAAGAGTAAATCTATTTTTTATATAACTGTGTGTGTGTTCTATCCTTTACTACAGTATCAAATCAGGTAAACGCTAACACTGAAAAATCGTCCTCGACACGACATAAAAGCGAAGTTAAATCAAACAATGTTGCAGTACACAACATATGTGTGCCATCCCACGTGGTATCTAGTTTACAGAATGGAAGTGTAGCATGCCTAGTGTTGCTTACAGGCGGCCATCCTTACGCGGCATTATACTTTCATAGTTCACTTAGCGCGGCGGGAACAGGTGTTCGCTATCTGTTGAGTACTGCACCACTATCATAAGATATATCGCGGCGGAGCATCGCGCACACTGTGCAAACGACGTTATTGTAACATTTGTGTAAAATTGTATACTTACGTGGCTTGCCATCTAAAGAGAAAGTAACACTTATATGAGATTCTTAACGCTTTCTTAAAACTCATAAAAGTAAAAAAAGTAAAGCGCAACGATATATATTTATAATTGACTGTAGAGTACCTGGGCGCATTAAGTTCTAAATTGTATCAGACGCCGAGCTATTTCTAAAAGTCGTTATACATAACCACCGCTTACTATACAATGTAAGTTCAAGTGCTATAAACCTTTTTGTTTATAATTGACTCACTAGTTATTTATTTATTAGCGTTAGAAATATAAACTCGAATACTTAGACAATTCACTTTATTGGTACTCTACACCGTAAAATAGTAATTTAACTCGAGACCACTTTCATCATTTCTAGCTGAAAGAAAAACCATCCAACCTTTCCCGCCGTTTTTCATCAAAAATCATCTATGGGTTGCCACAACTCAAAAGCATCAAATATTAAAAATGACAGTGTTGCAACCCACAAATAATATTAGTTAAATAGTCGATTATTATGTATGCTAACTGTTTGAGACCTAGCTAAGGACTTGAAGTTAAATGCAATGGACTGTAATTAAAAGCAATATAATCCAAATAAGGTACAATATGGTGTTGGTAAACATATAGACTGCGCGCGCGTGCCATCGTCCGAGATCGGTAGTGAAGTGGTCCGACCGCCCGCACGCCGCACTTCTCGCCACCGCCTGCCTTCCGCGGTCTCATGACAACTGTCGAAGATTGCCGGAGGCGCCCGAACATCCTCCCCGGGTTGAAGGATTCAAGTGAAAGGAAGTGGGCAGACGTTGTTGTAAGCCCGCACCATCGTTCCTCTCTTCGTCTTCAGCTCCACTACCCGTGTGGTCAAAATCAAAATTAAAAGTCATTTATTCAAATTAGGCTGAGAATCTTTTCGAACGTCAAAATTACAAAAGACAGTACCCCAAAAACGCTCGCCCTTCACCACTTCCTAGTGCTATCGCTGGGAAGAAGAAGTGACGCAACAAACTCCCCAGCAGCACAGCTGTCTGTTCAGTTAGAAAATACTTGATTGTATACAATACTAGGCGTTAAATAATTAACATTACAAGGCACATAACATACAATTAAATTACTTGCAATATGTCAGCTAGCCACGCCAATATACCAACAAATATAATAAAAACTATACGTACTCAAGCTGAAAAATAATTCATTAAAATGTAAATAAAAACTTACCTACTACCTAAATAAAAGCCTCCAGGCATAAAGGGCGTGACAGCTTACATATTTATGCATAGCTGGGTTCTGGTCACATAGCTGTCACTTGAAGTCACAGATGAAAAACTAGGACCATCGAAGTAAAATAAATAAATAAGTTAATACTAATAACAATACTATCAGTAAGCTAATTCTGGAGAAAGAACATGAACATTGTCTTGAGTTAATTAGGGCGACCAACTATTCTTATCGTGTAAGTAGTCGTTGATTTTTCCTTTCAACTAATCATCACTTCACTTTCAACTTTTCAACTTATACCACAACTACCTTCTCTCTTCTAATTTCTTGTCGCTTCCTTACTAGTCTTTATCATGATCATGACTCGCATCGCCCGCGCTCGCCTCGAAGAGTCCAAACTCAATGAGGCTTTGAGCGCTTTAAAGGCTTCAAAGGAGTCCTGTGACCAACTAATTAAGGAATTGGATGACAATGAAAGGGTGCTCTTTGATGCCCATGAAAAGAATAGGAAGTTAAAAGTTGAAATGGCTCAGATATATAATCAATACACTGATGCCATAGATGAACGGGATAGACTTCGGCTTATTGTGGACGGGTTCAGCCAGTGTAGCATTGAGTATGAACAAGCTCTTAGTCAAAAACATATATTACAACAGCAGCTACATGAGGCTCAAAGTCAAATAACACAACTTGAGACAACCAATCTTAGCATCACCGCCTCGCTGAATCAAAGTCTGTTCAATGAGTTGATGCCTATTGCCCCGTCAATGGCTTCTGCCTTAAACCCCACATACACTAATGATTTGACAGGTGATGATGAATCTAAACTATATAATTCAGTGAGGGTAGTTAGCAGTAAAAATAAACTTAAAAAATACATCAAAATTAATAAGTACATTGTTAAAACTCAAAAAATGGTAAAAAGACAAAGGTTCTTTATCAAAAGTGTTAAATTAAATAGAGAAAGGTTAAATTTGTTTAAACAATTAGACATGTATTCCTACAACTTGGAGCAGAGTACTAGGAAGTACAACATTAACAAGGATGCCTTGCAATCAGAACTTAACCATCTACAGGAGAAACTTAGTTCAATGACCAACAAGTATAATACCTCTGAAGACCTAATGAGGGAATATGTGTTGGCAATGAATGAACTGGTGAACACACAAAAAAACAACTGTGAGCATTGTCTAACACCATCCAATGTGATTACACCGGATCATTCATTGACAACATGCAACACCTCCTTACTACAGCCCTGTGTTGATTTGTTAATTCCTTCTACTAATAGTTTCAATAAACCTTGCAAACAAAGTTTAAATAATGATATTGCGTTATTTTGTGATGAGATAGGTAAGGACTTAGGTCACTTGTTGACAGATGAGTATCCAGGACACTCAATATTAAATTACTGTATGCCTGGTTGTTCTTTGTTTATATATGAAACTAGCTTCTGCCCGCGGCTTCGCCCGCGTGGATGTCGGAAATTTACCCACGGGAACGTGATAACAGGATAAAATGTATGTGCTTCCCCAGAATGCCATCTATGTCGCGGGCCCTTTGTGGCTAATTACAATAGAAAACCAATTGTGTCTCATTAGTGGTGATTAAGAGGGTACCTATATGATATATTTACCTAAGTACCTAACTAATTTAAAAAAAAAACTCAATAACAGAAAATTAAATACCTACCTACCTAAATAAACCTATTTCTGATGATAACTAATCTAAACTCAATAAATAAGCAAAATCCCTAAAAACTAATATCTATACGAATGACTAAACCTACCTAACAGTATTATAAAATAACCTACGGTCACTACGCACACTATCAAATATACTACCTATACTTTAAAATTAAAATCTATACCTACGACTTATATAAAAATAAACCTAAATAACTCTAAAAACTAAAAGGAATAAAAATGAACTCCACTGCGGGTTACCCAACCTACGACAAACTTAGTATTTGCGGTTGGTACAGTACAGACAGTGGTAATCGGGTATAGGGATCGAACCGCAAAATTAAGTTTGTTTTTTATTGTATATACTTTTCCGGGATAAAAAGTACCCAGTGTGGTGCCCAGGATATTAAAGAATAATTATACCAAGTTTCATCGTAATCGAACCGGTAGTTTTTGCGTGATGCCTGAACAAACAGACAGACAGACAGACAGACAGACCGACAGACAGACAGACAGACAAAAATTTTTTAAATCACATTTTTGGGTTCGGTGTGGGTCTAGTAACACCCCCTGCCATTTATTTTTTGGATATTTTCAATGTACAGAATTTTCACTTCTACAGATTTATTATAAGTATAGATTATGAAAGAAATTACTAAATGTAACTTTTCCCAGGATACAACATTATTAATTTTTATGGGTAATAGGGGAAATGTAAACAAAGGAGAACTACTTGAGTATTATAGAACATTGTGTAATCTTAGTTTAAGAAAAGTTGTGTTGTTTACATTCCCTTATAGTAACAGTTTGCCACAGGAAGAAAATAGCTTAAGATTCGAATTGAATATGACAATGCATAACTTGACATTTAATAATAAAATGTTCCATTTGATTGATATTAACAATTATGTTAGTAATAATTTATATCTGACAAAAGATAGATATAACATTGTTATATACTATCTTTCTAAATATCATAAAAGACAGATAGCTGTGTCGCTATCATATTTTTTTTCTATCACAGCCAAAAATTTGGCTAAACAATTTGCTTCTTTTGAGACGATGTATATCAAAGCTAAGTATGGCGCTATAGTCTCTATTATGGATGTACCAACTTTGATAGACATTCCCCATAAATCTTCGGTCAATTTGAATCACAGGGTTTATATGTGTCGGAGTCATTCGTTTGACTATTTGGAACGTTAGCGCCATCTCGTGGCGCTAGACAGAGTCTAGCCTGAGTTCGTGGGGAGACGAGGGCAACATCTACAAAAAGCGGTGTGAGCAGAGCTCTCGAGATCATCGAAACATTGGACATCGTACGAAAAACATGTGCTGAGAAACTGTCGCGTTCCGTATCGTTAAATGTGTACCTACAGTGTGTGATTCACTAGTGTGACTACTACCCATAGTACGCCCACAGTAATTAAAATATGCCTGATGCTAACGAGAGACAGACATACCTTTCTCCGACATATGTTTCAATTGAAATTCAACCGAGCAGCCTGGAACTTTAGCTCTTAATAGATCAATTGAGACAATGGGTGAGGAATTTAAAACTTCCGTCGTTTTGCATGGTATATTAGTAAAGAAATTTACACATTCCTGAGCTACTTCTAAGTTAGAGCTTATGGCACCACGTGAAGTCTCCAATGCGTAATAATTGTTTCGTATTTTATTCCCACTAGTTTCGCTATGTTTAACTTTCCAAACAGTTTTTATTTTGTTTTCTGCTGTTTTGATCTTGTTACTAATGAACAGGGCTTTAGATATCTTGCAGGTGGTTCTAAAAGTTTTGGAATACTTAGCAACATACTTGTTGAAAGTTTCAGAGTTGATATAAGGCTTAAGGTCGTACAGCTCGAACAGACTTTCCCTACTAATCCTAATACCTCTAGTTGCCCAATCACTAAATATAACATTAGGGCAAATATTTTTTCTTTTATTTTCAAAAGTTTTATTGAATTCAGTGTGCACTATTGAAAAAAAATTCTCATACAATTTATTTGCATCGTCCATATTATGATCCAGAACATTTAACTTATTATTTAGGGTAATATTAAATCTATTTAATTTTCCAGTCGTTATTGGTCTAAATTGTATTTGCACTTTTTGCAAAGGTGTTTTAAACTTAAGTTACCGTGTTTGTCCACTATGATCGGACGGCAGATAATTGCGGTTTTGTTACTGGATGCAAGTTTCGCTAGGACATCTTCCATTATTGACTCAAATAAAGAAAAGTTCTGATAATTAGGAGGTCTGTAAACGCACACTACAACATGCTTATCTAGCTCAACACAGGACAGTACGATACAATGTTCAACTGATAAATCCACTATGTCGTTTCGTTGCTTGGGTTTTAAACAATTTTTATTAAGATTAGAGAACCTCCACGTAGCATAGATTTACGGTTAAAACAACTGCAAACACTATAGTTCTCATAATTAATCAGCATTTGATAATCCTTTAACCAATGTTCAGTTAAACAAACAATGTCAAACTTTGTTTTTTCTAAAAAGATTTCAATTTCTAATAATTTGGAAGAAATACCTTGAATATCAATTTTATCAATTTTATTTTAATTTTAATTTTGACGTTCAAAAGTGCCTTTAATGTGCCTATTTGAAATAAATGATTTGACTTTGACTTTGACTTTGAATATTTTGATGAAATAATTTTAAGGCATTCTGCTGATCTCTTTTTCTTAATTTAGAGCAAGAAGATACCTTGTTGTTGTTAGTTATAAGGATATTCTTACTGGTACCTTCTGTTGTCTTACAAACTAGTTTAAAAGATTATCCGGAGTTAACCCCAAGATTTCAATGTCATCACCGGACGGTGAGCTCACATTGAGTGAGGGACATGGTACCCCCTTCGTACAATTTGTATAAGTATTTATAGAATTTGAGCTACATTTGTTCAGGCTCACCACCTTATTATTAGTATTATTACTAACCATTGTGGTGTTAATAATACACGACTTTGACATACTATTTATGTCTGAGTTTATATAACAAGCTAATAGCCTTGCTATTATGTGTCTAAAACTAACAGGCAGATACACAGTATCCCTAGTCGACTTTAAAGTTTCCACAAAACTGTTGGTGTCAAAATATACAAGTTTGTCACTGTGATGACTAACTTAAAAATGCATATGTTTATTAAGCATATGAATATACTTGTTTTGTCTATCTCTCAATTTTTCAAAATATGGGAAAGCACACAATATTATTTTTCTACAATTTAACTTTCACAACTCAGTTACAGTCAGTGATTTCATATTTTTTGACATTAGAACTGTTACCTACAAATACAGTAATGTTAGTTTTAGGATTAAATAATTATTTGTTTGTAGGTTGACCCTGGCATACAATATTATTTTGAGTAGAATAACTCAGGTTGTCACTAATTAATTTACCTAAACCTCTTCCTATACTATCTGAAAACATAATTGAATCATGACTATTGAAAGATGAACAAATACCAGTCTCAGGCTGTACCACTTGAGATAGATTTTGTACTATATCAGGTACATCTTGGTTAAGGTTACAGTCTTGAGACAAACTCTCAGTCTGGGACGGGTCCTCCGTGTCCTCAGGCTGGACAGCAACAGGGTTTGAAACCTGAACCTCAAGTACCTGTATGTCAGACTGTAAGCGCTGTGTATCAATTTCATAGATATTTCTGCTGTCTTCTAATTTAATTTGCTGATTGTTTAATTTATTTATTAGATCAACACGTTCTTTCCTCAGTGGAATATTTTTGGAAAAGTGTTTCTGTTGTTTTCTAAATTGATTACATTTTTAAAAGCTTTTACATTTTTTTTTTTTTTTAACTTCACTTGTATGTATTTGAAGGTGGACTCTTGTAAGTTAATTTTGACCTACTTCCCGGTATCAGATTGAGCTGAAATTTTACATACTGGTCCAGTCCCGATGACAATGCATGTTTATGACAAGCATGTCGTGATGCTTCTACCAGGATTGGCTCCAGACGAGGGAACTCCTCAACGGTTAACAGCAGGGACATGAAATTTTGCACACTCATTGGGATGACAGTTAGCGGGTCCACCATGAATTTTTTTAGTTGCATGCTGCCACATCCAGGGTTGGCTTCAAACCACGGAACTTCTCAACGGTCAACAGTAGTAACAGGCATAGGAGACTACCATGACTTGTAATTTGGAGAGATGGGCGTCAATAGCATTGGTTTGTAACCTGTCTAGGAGACGAAAAACTCCAAAATCAACCCGGAACGGTGTTTCGTCAGGCATGAGTAAGCTTTAAGCTGAAACAAATGGCGCATATTACTACCCAAGTCAAGGTGAGGCCGTGCCGAGGACCACCGAGTGGCATCAGGGTATAAAATGATGTCGTGAACGTACCGCCTCAGGGCACCTGGGCGAATCCTGTTGTATATTAGCTCTTACCCTTCTAAACGAAGCTCTGGAAGGGTTATCATGAAATTTTAAATGGTCAAATAAAAGACTACTGGTGGAGAATCGAGTTCCAAAATCGCGGTAGCCCCCACATTCATATGGTGGTTTGGGTGGATGGTCACGCGTCTTTTGAGACAGTAGAATTTCTCTTTAAAGATGAAATATTTATGGTTCCCTATGAGATGCTTTGTATAGTTGATTCTCGTCTTAAACCACTCAAAAATAATGAATCTCTCTTCGGTGGTATAAATATTTGTGTCTTCGGAGACTTAATGCAGTTGCCTCCTGTGCGAGATAATCAAGTGTTTGACCAACCCGCGAGATTTGTCCCAGCTACACACCTTTGGCGTTCTTTCTCGTTAATTGAATTGACCGAAAATATGAGACAACAGGGTAGCACCACATTTAAAGACCTCTTGAACGTATTACGCATCGGTAAACTTCAGTACCTAGAACCAACTGGCGAATTTGCGATTGAAAAAGCCTTACGAATCTATCCCACTAATCAACAAGTTTTCAATCATAACAAAACCGTGCTAGAACATTTTCGTGCCCGTGGTATAACAATCAATAAAATAATTGCACAAGATAGTCTAATAGATTGTACTCGAAAAAATGACAATATAGATTTAAATAATATTATACCATCAAACAAGACTGGGGGGTTGCCTAAAGAGTTAGAAATATTTGTGGGGGCCAAGGTGATGTTGCGATACAATTTCGATGTGTCTAAGGGTCTAGTGAATGGTGCCATCGGTCATATTACAGAAATTATATGGCCCTGTTTCCGGAGAGCACAAATGTACGATACGGACATTCCATACGTCCGTATCGACTTCGGCAAAGACGGGATTCACCTGATTCAAACTAAGTACTTAATACGAGTGCTCAAATCTACCTGTGTAGATCAACTAGTAACTTGATCTGATTGATTTTAATTTAAAAATCTAAGTTCAAACTAAGTAATACGAGTGCTTAAATCTCGCGACAAGTGTAATGACGTTATAAGTTGATAGTAAAAATTTTAAAGGAAAAGATTACTCAAATTTACATCGTGCAGCACTGAGGCTAAATCTTATTATTTAATTAATTTTAAATCTAATCATTTACAATTAAATTTTGTAAAGTAATTGGAAAATGAATAGGTTTAATGTAATTTAAATCTTATTTTTATCTTTTAAGGGCGTAAATAATAGCCTTTTATTAAGTTTTTTTGGAACGAAGTTCCTTATCGCTCGTTGCGAAAGGAGGCTAGACGGAAAAATTAAGACCAAAGGTGGGAACGACACACACTTTTTACACACACTTACACTTACATACACTACACACTATTACACTATACACTTTTTGTTATAGATAGTTGTAAGCCGTGCGGCGTGCGCGTGTTTCTGTCTGTCTCTCTCTCTCCCTTTGAACTTCGTTCCATCCGGGTGTCCCTTAATTATCACCTCTCAAGTTTTTTATATTAATTTATTTAATATTCATTCAGCATATTTTTTCATTTTGTTATGACTAACTTTATAACTACAATTATAATTCTGTTTCAGCAAAGAATCTTCAGTAAGGTCAATAGTTGTTAATTATTTATTTATTTATATATCAATTGCTTGCTGCACTTACAGTACACACTAAAGCGCGCAACAAGCCAACAATGGGTCATTATTTGGGGTGAGATAAAAAAATAAATAAAAAAAATGTGGTTATTTTTAATACATTTGTTTTATTATGGACGATCACACGCGTATTAATCACAGATAAAATAGAATTAAAGATGGATACAGCTTATTTATTAAAAAATCTCAAAAAAACATATTTTATAGGTAACGAAAGTGATCATAAAGACCACGAAAAATAACACTTATATAAATCATAATCAGTCTCTTAATTTAAACCAATGTTGAACCTTAACCAAATGTACATATAAACCTAAGAACAATAATTAATGAGAGATCAATGAACTTAAATAATAATTTGTCATGAAAAAAAAATATAATTCTTTGACCACGAAAGTGATGTCACTTAAGTTACCTAACTAAATTAATTTTAATTTGAGCCAGTGCTATCCGAATCAAAGAAAAAAGTTACGTTTTTTACGGGGTTATCAAGACTCTCAGTTGAAGAAGGTCTACGTTTACGAAGACAGAGCTTACGCGGTGTGGATATTTGGCCTGAATTCGGTGTCTCAGAAGGTGATAGCGAGCCTGCAGCACTTGTGATATCTAAATCCAACACAGAAGCCATTTCAGATGGATATGGCGAGCTTGCTGCACTGGTGTTAAATACTGTCTCTTTCTTGCCAGCAGTTAAACGACTTGATGTACCTTCTAAGTAAAACTCAACTATATCTGATTTAAGCTTCCATTTGCTTTTTCATCTTTTCGACAAGCTTCTTGTTTTTTATCTTTTCCAGCCTTTCTTGCGTTTTTTCGATCATTGTTTGTTCTTTTCTTTTCTCTCTCATACTGTGCTTAGCTAGTTTCCTCTCTAATACTTCTAACCTTTTTCTGAGATACTGATTTTCGTGTTTTAACTTTCTGCGATTTTTAAGAGCTACTAATTTATGAGAGCTTGCACGTGACGTAGAGGGTGAATGAAAAGACACAATACTAATACTTAAAGGCGGAGTATCTTCTCTTAATATTCTTTCTGTGTTTTTTGCTTGTTTCTTACGATTTCTATAACGTTAAGCTCTTTCTCTCCAGTTTTTTCTAATGGCTCTCTGTTCACGAGGGGTCATTTCTGTAACTTATTTTACTAATCCCTTTTCCTTCCTTTTATAATATCTTTCCCTAGCCATTCTTCTCTCTTCTTCTAAGGCAGATGGATTATTTTTCATTTTCTTTCTTAATTTCCGCATTGTTATTTTTTTTTGCTCTCGCCTTTTTGCTTTCATTTCTTCATCAGTAGTTTTAATTTGTTGCGAGTTTTGGCCATAGCTGTAAGAATTTTTTTTTTTTTGGTCCTATTTCGGTATTAAATATCATAAAGAATGTTGAACTGTTGACCATTTGAGTTAGCTTGAGGTATTGGCTACTGTACCACCCTTTCTAACCCGTTACGACGCATGTAGGTGTCTTATTTCGTGGTCATCGATCACTTTCGTGGTCGTTGTGACCACGAAAGTGATGACCACCAAAGTGATGTTAAAGCACTTTACCGGTTCTAGTATAAAACAGTTCTGAGGTTAGAAAAAATACAATAGGGTATTTGCAATATATCCCTTTAGCGAACAAAACAAGCATTTAATTATATTTATTAATTAACAACTTACCAAAATACAGCTATCACGAAAGTGATACACGAACTTTGACACAATTTTTTTAACACACAGAATATGTTTTTACCCAAAAACCAATAATGTTTTAATAAACATTTTTTTTGCGATGTTATTACAGCCAATTACAGCGTTGCTAATAACAAAAATATTTCGGGTTGACCAAATATTTTGTAAAAAATGGTATGAAATATGAGTGACCACGAAGGTGATGATGGTTTTCGGAACAACAGAAATCGTATAAAAAATTGAAGTTATAAGTCTGTTTATTTTTTGTCGTTCATTTAAAATATAGTATATACATTATTCATTACAAAAACCTAACGGAAAGGTCCGTTTTCACTAAAATTATATTTTTAATAGACACAAGAAGTCCAGTGTATATCATCTGAACAGACCACGTAACGTGATTTTTAATTAAAAAAAATTAATTTCACAAAGATTACATTATTAATAAATATTTAAACAAACATACAGTAATAAATAAAGTAAATTTCAGATATAATTTGAATCAATAACATACTCATTTCTATTCTGCTTTAAAATATTTCGCTTGAACAAAATTTCACCACCTCAAATAATGACCCCAATATAACACTTAACTCGAACGCGCCCGTGGACCGTTGACTTGTGATCTTGTTAATCATTTTCGTAAAATTATTTATCGGTAGTCAACACACTTACTTTTCAACAAAACGCAAACCTAATGCGGCTTAATCTCACAAAAAGTGTTTTCAATCCACGAGCAAATGTAGATCGGTCAATAAACTAATTAGAAAATTTATTTAAAAGTGCCGTATCATAGTGCCAAACCCAAAGAGTGCAAGGAATCTTCGTGGTTGTGCGGACTGCATAAAGGCGTAAATCCGGCGAATGCGCAACTGTCCCGGTGCTACCAACCTACCGACAAAGCTTTTGGCGCAGCGTTCCAGCGACGAACGCGGTGCGCCTGCGTCGCATTGCGAGGGCACACGACTGGTGGCGCCACCCCGGCCATATCAAGGAACTATTTCCGACTACTTGATACCGTGAGCTGAACTTTGATTATTTGCTGATCGATTTGTCGCTACTACTAACTTAATATTTGAATAAGCTGCGCCGAGGTTACTTGAGTCTGTTGTTGCATGCCTTGACAGCGTAAATTATTCTTAGGTGCACCGTACTGTATAATAACAAGTCGATAAAATAAAAATGGCTGGAGTACAACGCTCCCCTCCGGATAAGCCAAAAAATGTAAAAACCAAGATTACCCTTACACAGACTCAATCCGAACCTGATATTCAGTCGGCAATCGAGGATAGCGTTCATGTCAACACAAACAGAAATAAACGCGCTCGACAAGAGAAAACACATCAGAGCGGTGCAGCCTTGAGCTCGCAAGAGCTAGAAGACAAACTCGACGCTTGGCAGAAGGAACGTGACACTAGTGCCTCAAATTTAAGCAAGACCATATCGGAACAAACGAGTTTAATATCTAAACTTGTCTCCGATACTGCTGAAATTAAAGCACAAAACAGCAAAATTCAAGCATCCAACATAGAGATTCGACAGTCAAACGAAGAGATAAGGAAATCGTTAACATTCATGAATAACAATTTCGAGGATATAAAAAGGGAAGTTGAGGACCTAAGAAGGGAACGGAAGGAACAACAGGTGTATATAGAAAATTTAGAGAGAAAAATTCACGACATGCAACTAATGTCACGCTCTTCGGGTATCGAAATTCGAAACATTCCAGCAGAAAATGATGAGAACAACGCAAGTCTCATTACAACTGTTTGTAACATAGGCAAACGAATTGGAGTTGACCTGTCTGCACCCGAGTTTCGCGACATCTACCGTCTACCAGGGAAATCGACCAATTCCGCAACACCACGCCCAATTATTGCCGAATTTACCTCAGTTCAATCCAAACAGTCATTACTATCAGCTGCCCAAAATTACAACAAAGATAAACAAAAAGAGGATAAGTTAAACACAGCATTTATTGGTATACCGGGAAAATGTCAGCCTATCTACATCACCGAACAATTACCTGCCAACACCAAAAAACTGTTTTATCTATCTCGGGAGTTTGCCAAAAAGTATGCCTATAAGTATTGCTGGATTGCCAATGGGTCTATCCTCCTGCGAAAAGAACAGGGTGATAAACATATTTTAATTCGCTCATAAAAATGTCTTCAGGCCCTACCCACCACCACTATGTGACTAGATATTAAGCTCCTTATTATTATTTCTTTCATTTTTTCCAATTTGTTTCCAAGTCTAAAATTTAGTGAATATATACACAAACAACAGCAAATCTCACACACATACAAACCCAAACTCAATAACTCTCAATTCTCCACTAGCACTACTTCAGAAAAAACATGCATCAAACACGACATCCCTCTATCATCACATACACCACAGAGCGCCGTCCCTGATATTTTAGTGGTTCTGAAAGGAAGCTTCAACGAAACTAGCAACTATAAAACTAGTAACAACATTAATCTCAATTCCAATGGCTACTATAAGTAACATTAATGAAGAGCTAGACAGGCTTCACCCAGGAAATTCATTTTTAATTGACCCAGAGGACTGCGTTAAATTCTCAAATCATAATAATATTAAAATACTCCATATCAATATACGCAGTATAAGTAAAAACTTCGATAGTCTTCAAACACTTATCTATTCCACTAAAGTCGATTTCGATGTTATTGTCCTGACAGAGTGTTAGCTGAGAAGAGTAAGTAACATACCGATAATTGACGGATACCAATCACACTATTCCTCAAATAACTCTAATCAAAACGAGGGCGTCGTAATCTACCTAAAAACCCAACTTTCCGCCTCTGTTTACGAACCCAACATTGTAAATGCAAACTGTCTTATAAGCAAAATAGAACCGGAACTTGCTATTGTGGCAGTTTACAGGTCTCCCTCGTACAACACCAGAGATCAATTTGAAAGCTTTCTGAATAGCTTAAATGATGCCTACAATGATCTATCAAATTATCAGAACGTCGTCCTTGTTGGTGATCTGAATATTGATATCAAGGAAGACAACAGAAATGACCGTAGCTTGGACTATCTTATCCTAAACGCCTCTCATGGACTATCACCTACCCATCTACTACCAACCAGATTAGATAATTGTATTGACCACTTTCTCATAAAGACAAAATTAGACACTACCACCTTAATTCTGGAATCACACATTACTGACCACAAACCGATAGTACTACTACTTAACCACACAAACCCTACACGTAACAAGAAAAATACTGTATCTCGCACAAACTACGACGCTATGAAAGACGAATTGGAGAATACCAGTTATGCAGATATTTACAAGACTTGTGACGGTAACGAGGCTATGAACATACTTCTAAAAATTATCTCGACGGTTACAACTAAACATACAATACAAGTCACTCTTCCGAGGAAACAACGAACCTTGAAGCCATGGATCACCCCAGGTCTTCTAAAATGCATTAAGAATCGAGACATCATGCATTTAAAATCAAAAAACAATCCAGATAACTTAATCCTAAAAATCACATACTCACGCTATAGAAATTTTTGTAACGAATTGCTCAGAAAACTAAAACAAACACATGAACACAATGAGCTACAAAAAAGTAAAAACAACCCTAAATCCCTATGGAAAACAATTAAAGAAATCACCAACACCCGCCCAATACGAACTAGCTCAGACATATTGTTGAAATTATGTGACACTCCAACTTCTTCCATTAATAATGTGTGCACTTTTTTCACCAATGTAGGTAAAAACTTGGCCTCCAGGATACTTCAAAATCAAACCACATCCATCAGTAGTCATTCTCCAGAAACCTTAACAAATAGTCAATCCTGTAATTCGCTTGTTATCACTGAAATAGACGAAAGGGATGTGGAAGCAACTATACTTCAGCTACGCAGTGACTGTGCTGTAGGCTGGGACGGTATCACGTCATCATTGCTTAAAACGCATCGTCATATCCTGGCCCCACATATAGCCTACATCTTTAACCTCTGCATTCAGTCAGGAGTTTTCCCGGGTGCTCTTAAAAAAGCTATTCTGCACCCAATTTTCAAGGGAGGGGACAGAAACTGTGTTAACAATTTCAGACCCATATCGGTACTCACGTCACTTTCTAAAATTTTTGAGAAGATTCTCAATAAACAACTTAGAAACTTCCTAGACAAATTTCATCTTATAGCTGACAACCAATACGGTTTTCGTTCAGGAGTATCAACTGAAGACGCGGTATTAGATCTTACGCAATTGGTTGCTAAAAAACTCGATGAAAAGACGAAGTGCCTGGGATTTTTTTTTTTTTTTTTTTTTTTTTTTTTTTTTTTTTTTTTTTTTTTTTTTAGATCTATCTAAAGCGTTTGACACGGTTTCTGTGCCCAAACTTATCTCCAAGTTGGAATCCTTGGGAAAACCGTACTCAACAAGTCCAAATTGGTTCTAATTTGAGTAACGAGGAGCTAGTAACGTACGGCGTACCACAAGGTAGCATACTAGGGCCGACATTGTTTCAAATTTATATAAACGATCTCTGCAATATGACGCTCCCAAACTGCAAAATGTACACCTATGCAGATGACACCGCAATTATCGCCCACGGTCCATCTTGGGAAGCCGTTAAAAGCAACGCTGAGTCTGCCCTAAGTGGAATCATGCACTGGTTTAACTCTAACTTACTGACGTTAAATCTGGCCAAAACTTCATATGTTCCTTTCGCCATCCGTTGCAATATGAAACCACCCAGTACCTTCTCCATAACGGCGCACTCATGCGCAAGTCTTTCAACACTATGCTCCTGTCCAAAATTAAGAAGAGATGACAGCGTAAAATACCTCGGCATCCATATAGACAACGGACTAAGATGGGACAAACACCTAGACACACTTACCACCCGAACATTGCGTCTTATCCCTATATTTAAATCACTGAGGGGGTCAGCTGACCATGATGTTCTCAAAATGGTGTACTTTGCGCTGTGCCAATCGGTACTAGGGTACTGTATTAATGTATGGGGTGGAGCCAATAAGACAGGTCTCCTGAGGGCTGAGAGAGCACAAAGGGCAGTCCTTAAAGTTATGACAAAGAAACCACGCAGATATCCAACAGCGCAACTTTATGCAGACTGTAAGGTTTTAACTGTACGACAGCTATTTGTGCTTCAATCAATTCTTAGGATACATGGCAGTTTGGCTCCCCCTGGCCCTAAAAAACGTAAACATATAATTCCCAGCATTCAGCACAAAACGAAGTTCGCAAGGCACCAATTTTACGTAATAAGTACCCACATTTATAACAAAGCCCATGAAAAGCTAAATATTCTCGGTCTCCCCAGGTTTAAACTAAAACGTGCAGTAATTGATTGGCTGCTAAAACAGGACTACCATGGAACGGAATCTCTTTTAACCTACATCACCTAATAAACACCTATTTATGTGTAATTCACCTATTTTTCTCACACGCGCTAATCACTCACATCTCTAACACACTACAATCATACACTCACTTCATTCACTACACACAACACTATCATAAAACACCCCATTCACTTCTTCACACAATCACAATCATCAAACATTTACTCTTATACAATAAAATTCACTCCTCACCTTCTCACTCTCACATTTTTAAAGTTTACCACAAGATCAAAAATGCACCCACTTGACACAGTCCACTGGCACGTCTGCCACAATAGAATCATATAAGAATACTTTATAGCCGAGTTCTGACCCCTAAGATACAGGCCTAGCCTAGTTTAGGGGACAGGGATGGACCTATTGTACTTATCTACCTAATGCTAAATTAAGAAGTTTAATCTGTATACAGTGCAATGTACTTGAAATTTGTGGTAATAAACAATTATTTATTATTTATTATTATTAACTGTGAAATGAGGGTTACAATTACTATTTAACAATTCATTATATAAGTGGTTTTTTTCTTTGACCTAATTACATTCTATTTATTTTCTAACTGGTTAATCCTACTAGCAGAATGAAATAATTCATCTTCTAGGTCCCTAACTTTGCTTAAAGCCTCCTCATATAAATGACTACAGTTGTTGAAACCATCCGTGACCGCCTTCAATTGGTTGCGTTCATCAACAACATTCAGATATTGTTGATGACAAAAACTCAAGCCTTAAACGGAAGCTAGTAGACCTACTAGCTTCCGTTTAAGGCTTGAGTTTTTGTCAACTATTTTCTTGAATTCCTCCTCACTTTCATCATTCTCCAGTAGCAATTGGTCATATTGGAGTTGCTTTGCTTCAAGTTTTTGGGGGGCCGTTCTCAATTTAAGGTCCATCTCCTGAGCAGTAGCCTTACGCGTCATCACAGGCATGGTTTCAGGATTAGTTACTGAAAGTAGAATAGAGAAACGGTGAGAAAAAGTAGGACAGAGAAATTAAATACAGTTGGAAATGAAAGATGTTAGCGTAGGTCAGTGGAGAAATTAGATGAAAAAGATGAAAATTGAAATTAGGATGGCTACTGAGTTGGCTTGAAGAGCTGTTTTCAAGGCTATATTATCACATTTGGAAGTATGTTTTTATTGCCTTAGGATTTTTTTTTAAAATTTTGTCTGTCTGTCTGTTTGTTCAGGCATCACGCATGGATTTTGCTCATTTATTGAGTTTAGATCATCAGAAATAGGTTTATTTAGGTAGGTAGGTATTTTATTTTCTGTTATTGAGTTTTTTTTTAATTAGGTAGGTGCTTAGGTAAAGATATCATATACCCTCTTAATCACCACTAATGAGACACAATTGGTTTTCTATTTTAATTAGCCACAAAGGGCCCGCGCCGGGACAGAAGTATTAATACCGATATGCTCGATAGATAACGTTCTACACAAATAGCACTTTAGACAAAAAACTCATTGATAAGTTTCGACATCCACGTGAACGAAGTCACGGGCACAGCTATTAATAATAAGTATGTAAACAAATAGCACTTTAGACAAAAAACTCATTGATAAGTTTCGACATCCACGCGAACGAAGTCACGGGCACAGCTATCTATATACTTATAATAAATCTGTAGAAGTGAAAATTCTGTACATTGAAAATATCAAAAAAATAAATGGCAGGGGGAGTTACTAGACCGACACCGAACCCAAAAATGTGATTAAAAAATGTTTTGTCTGTCTGTCTGTTTGTTCAGGCATCACGCAAAAACTACCGGTTCGATTACGATGAAACTTGGTATAATTATTCTTTAATATCCTGGGCCACACTAAGTACTTTTTATCCCGGAAAAGTATATACAATAAAAAACAAACTTAATTTTGCGGTTCGATCCCTAGACCCGATTACTGTACCAACCGCAAATAATAAGTTTGTCGTAGGTTACGTCACCCGCAGTGGAGTTCACTAAGGTTATGCTCTAAATGTAGTGCTGAAGGTTGAATTTGGCTTGCACCGTTCGCAGCACACGCGTGGCGCGCGGCCGCCACGGATCGCTACCGTATATAAGAACATTTTTTGAACTTTGATTTGAACGGACGTGTCGAATGGCGAGCGTTCGTTCTTATTTTAACTGCTACTTGCAATTCTAAACCGTGTTTTTCAGTGCGACCTTTTTATTCCTTTTAGTTTTAGAGTTATTTAGGTTTATTTTTATAAGTCGTAAGTATAGATTTTAATTTTAAAGTACCTATAGGTAGTATATTTGATAGTGTACGTAGTGACCGTAGGTTATTTTATAATACTGTTAGGTAGGATTAGTCATTCGTAAAGATATTAGTTTTTAGGGATTTTGCTTATTTATTAGGTAGGTACTTAAATCAAAATCAAAAGTCATTTATTCAAGTTAGGCTGAGAGTCAGCACTTTTCGAACGTCAAAATTACAAAAGACAGTCCCCCAAAAACGCCCGCCCTTCACCACTTCCTAGTGCTATCGCTGGGAAGAAGAAGTGGCGCAACAAACTTCCCAGCAGCACAGCTGTCTGTTCAGTTAGAATATAGTGCATGTATAAAATACTAGGAACCTATGTTCAGTAATTAACATTACAAGAAACTTAAATTATTTGCCATAAAATATGTCAGCTAGCCACGCCAATATACCAACAAATATAATAAAAACTATACGTACTCAAGCTGAAAAATAATTAATTCAAATGGAAATAAAAACTTACTACCTAAATAAAAGCCTCCAGGCATAAAGGGCGTGACAGCTTACATATTTATGCATAGCTGGGTTCTGGTCACATAGCTGTCACTTGAGTCACAGATGAAAAACTAGGACCATCGATGTAAAATAAATAAATAAGTTAATACTAATAACAATAACCTGTCAGTAAGCTGATTCTGGAGAAAGAACATGAACATTGTCTTGAGTTAATTAGGGCGACCAACTATTCTTATCGTGTAAGTATTCGTTGATGGAATAGTAAGCCTTTGAGCAAAGGTTAGATTTTACTTGAGCTTTAAACGCATTGAAAGGTAAGTCTAGCAAAGAAGAGGGTATCTTGTTATAAAAGGTTATACCAAGCCCAACAAATGAGTTATGAACCTTATGAAGCCGGTGAAAGGGGGCACGTAGTTTGTCCTTATTTCTAGTGTTAACACTGTGAATATCACTGTTTTTAGTGTACAAGTGCAAATTTTGCCTAATATATAAAATGTTGGCGAAGATGAATTGTGATGCAACCGTGAGAATACCAATATCTTTAAAAAAATCTCTTAGAGAAACTCTGGCACCTAGCTGGTAAATTGCTCGAACAGCTCGTTTTTGAAGGACAAATATATTTTGTATATCAGCGGCTTTGCCCCACAGCAGAATACCGTAGGACATAACACTGTGAAAATAACTAAAATAGACTAAACGAGCTGTATCAACGTCAGTGTATTGTCTTACTTTCCTGACGGCGTAGGCAGCCGAACTGAGCCTTCCAGCTAGACTTGATATATGAGGTCCCCACTGAAGTTTGGCATCTACTGTTAGTCCTAGAAAAATTGCCGAGCCTACTGTTTCAAGCACCTCTTTATTTAAGACGATGTTGGGTCCTAGATTTCTGACATTCGGTAAGGCAAACTTTACACATTTCGTTTTCTTGGCATTGAGAACTAGGTTATTTGACGTAAACCAATCTGTAACTATTGAGAGTGCACTGTTTACGTCGTCAAAATCTTGTCTATTCCTGTCTACTTTAAAAATAAGAGAGGTATCATCTGCAAACAGTACAACGTCACAGATGCCCTTCAAATGGAATGGTAAATCATTGATATATACTAAGAACAAAAATGGACCCAGTATGGAGCCTTGCGGAACACCTAACTGAACTGGTAGCCCGGAAGATTTCGCGCCATTAACATCTACACATTGGACCCTATTATGTAAATAAGAAATTATTACGTTGAGAGCCACGTTTCGGACACCGTAATGACGTAACTTACGCAAAAGCGTGTCATGGTGCACGCAATCAAAGGCTTTGGAGAGATCACAGAAAACTCCAATAGCATTTTGCGATTTCTCCCATGCGTCAAATATGTGTGTCAGCAGAGCAACACCCGCGTCTGTAGTTGCCCGACCCTTTGTAAAGCCATATTGCTCATTATGGAGGAGGCTGTTTAAATTAAAATGTCTTAGCAACTGCTTGAGTATTAACTTTTCAAATATTTTGCTAAACGCAGGTAAAATAGAAATAGGCCTGAAATTGCCAACGTCATTCTTATTACCTGATTTAAATAATGGTATGACTTTACTACTCTTCATGAGGTCAGGAAAAGTTTCTAAATCAACACATCTATTAAAAGTAACAGCTAGATAGGGGGCTACGATGTCTATTATATTACTTAAAAGTTTAATGGAGATGCCCCAATAATCACCGGTGTTTTTAGACTTAAGTGTATTAAAAATATTAACTACATCACGCGGGGTTACATGTTCGAAACTAAATAAAGGACTACATTTAGGTACACTACTATGGAAAAGGTCTTCAGCTTTAGACGGGGACGAATTTAAAGAGCGAGTCGTAGTTATCGGTATGTTGGCAAAAAACTCATTAAATGCCTCAGCTACGTCAGCTGCATTATTAACTAATTTGTTGTCGACCATAATCTCAAGTTGTTTTTCTTGTTTAACAGATTTACCCGTTTCATTGTTAATAATTTTCCAAATGGTTTTTACTTTATTATTAGAATTTTTAATTGTATCGCCTAAAAATTTTGATTTAGCAAAAGCACTCTTCTTTTGCTAAATCAAAGTTTTCTCTCTGAATAATTTTGAATCAAGAAGATCTTTTTGAATAATTTTGAATAATTTTTGACATACTCTAGGAAAGGAGTATCAAACCTGTATTTTTTCAAACCATATAACTCGTATAGTCTCGCTCTACTTTTATAAATTCCCGGAGTAGCCCATTGATTAAAGCCAACAGAGGAACCATTAATGTTAATAGTTTTGGTCTTAAAAGTGGATTGGTACTCTTTTTGCACAACATCAAAAAGGGCACCATAAATTTCATTGGGATTCTCGTATTCTACTATAGATGGTGTAATTCTATGAGCTATATTATTTTTAAACATTTTGCAACGACTGGCTGTATAAGGCCTGCATTCAAGTTTATGCGGTTTTTTATGTACTGGCATGGGGAAGCTAGCTAATAAACCACAGTGGTCGGACGTTAAATCAGTTAACACTAATTGATGTTTGGCATCACAATCACTAAATACATTATCAAGACAAGTTGACGAAGATGCTGTGATCCTAGTAGGTTCAAAAAACAAGTTAATTAAATTATAAGACCTAAAAAGATTGAGAAGTCTAATACTTAATGGAGTAACATCTAAAATATTAATATTGAAGTCTCCACATAATATAATGCTTTTGTTACTTGATTTCAACCTATTGAGAGAATCTTCCATTACCGATTCGAAACTAATAAAATCCCCAGAGGGGGGTCGATAAACGCAAATTATAACATATCGCTCAAGTTCAACACAAGACAACTCTATAGTGCGCTCGATTGAAAGATTAACTAAATCTAAACGTTGTTTACATTTCAACTTGTTTGAAACAAGAACTAAAGAGCCACCACGAATAGCACTTTTTCTTACAAATGCACTCTGTACGGTAAAGTTTTCATCATTAATAAACACTACTTCATGTTCCTTCAACCAGTGTTCAGTCAAACATAACACCTGAACATCATAGAACTCCATAAATAAACTTAATTCTAGCTCTTTGCCGGACAGACCCTGCATATTTTGATGTACAACATTCAACATATGCGGCTGACCCGTTGTCGCACCTAATAGTTTAAACTACAAGGCGTATCAAAAGTCGTGTTAGTATCAGTACTAACAGTAATCAATGGTACACTACAAGTACCAGTGTCACTGAGTATATTGTATGCTAAAAGATTAGCAATTTGTCTCCTACAACTAGGTGGCAAATACATAGTATAATTTGTCAGTTTGTAATCAGTAATGAATTGATTACAATCAAAATATAAAATAGCATCACTGTGACGACAAGTCCTATTATAAATGAACATATTTAAATTATAAATATGCTTATTTTGCTCATCAGTTAAATGATAGGAATAAGGCAAGGCACAAAAAATAAATTTACAATTATTAGTCTCATTAAGATGCAACATCAAATGGACACATTCAATTAAGTCCTTTTTCCTTACATTTAATAAACTATCCCCATATAATATATAACAGTTGAACTGGGGTTTATTTTTGTCAATTTGATATTACTAATTAATTGGCTAATACTGGCACCGGGTAAACAATTATTAATGACATATTGTTGCGAACACTGATTTAATAAGCTACCAAAACCTTGACCAAATTTATCAGAAAAAATATAAGTAGTGTTAATCAAATTATTCAAACTATTGCTATCATCACTAATACAGCTACCTACTGGCTGAGCCACTGAGGGAGTGGGTGTAATAAGCTGGGGTCCCACGGAGCAGGTACAGCTAAAAGAGAGGTTATTTGTCAAAGACTCATACCTCTCCGCATTATACTTGACCAGGTCTGCCAACTCATTAGCCTCCTGCATGCGCTTACTCAGGTCTTGTTAAGAAGCCTCATATTTACTAAAGATATCCTTTAGAGCGTATTTCCTAACAAACAATTCATCCTGAAGGTGCCGAGTGTCTGTGTCATACATAGCATTACACAATTCTAATTCACTGTTACAGTTTTTTAATTCTTGTATTAAATTTACTTTTTCTTGCCTAAGTTTTGTATTTAATTTGTTAACTTAGGTAAGGATATCATATAGGTACCCTCTTAATCACCACTAATGAGACGTAAATTGGTTTTCTATTGTAATTAGCCACAAAGGGCCCGCGAGATAGATGGCATCCTGGGGAAGCACATACATTTTATCCTGTTAGCACGTTCCCGTGGGATAATTTCTGACATTCACGCGGGCGAAGCCGCGGGCAGAAGCTAGTTAATAATAAGTATGTAAAGTTGTCGAAAAACCACTGACGGGACAAAAAGGGGTAATTCAGTTTTTAAGAGGAGGATTTGAACTTGAAACTGTATGTTACATTTTCACGCCTAAACCACTGAACTTCTGATTTGGCATAGAGATAGATGGCATCCTGCCTGGGGAAGTGCATACATTTTATCCTGTCAGCACGTTCCCGTGGGATAATTTCTGACATTCACGCGGGCGAAGCCGCGGGCAGAAGCTAGTATATACTAAGAACAAGAATAGACCCAGTATTGAGCCTTGCGGATCACCTAACTGAACTGGTAGCCCGGAAGATTTCACGCCATTAATATCTACACATTGGACCCTATTATGTAAATATGAAATTATTACGTTGAGAGCTTCGTTTCGGACACCGTAATGAAGTAACTTACGCAAAAGCGTGTCATGGTACACGCAATCAAAGGCTTTGGAGAGATCACAGAAAACTCCAATAGCATTTTGCGATTTCTCCCATGCGTTAAATATGTGTCTCAGCAGAGCAACACCCGCATCTGCAGTTGAACGAACTTTTGTAAAGCCATATTGCTCATTATGGAGGATGCTGTTTAAATTAAAATGTTTTAGCAACTGTTTGAGTATTAACTTTTCAAATATTTTGCTAAATGCCGGTAAAATAGAAATAGGCCTGAAATTGCCAACGTCATTCTTATTACCTGATTTAAATATTGGTATGCCTTTACTACTCTTCATGAGGTCAGGAAAAGTTCCTAAATCAACACATTTATTAAAAGTAACAGCTAGATAAGGAGCTACGAATGCTACAATGTCTATCATATTACTTAAAAGTTTAATGGAGTTCAATAATACACCGGTGTTTTTAGACTTAAGTGTATTAAAAATATTAACTATATTACGCTTGGTTACATGTTCGAAACTACACTACTACACTACATTTAGGTACACTACTATGCAAAAGGTTTTCAGCTTTAGACGGGGACGAATTTAAGGAGAGAGTCGTAGTTGTCGGTGTGTTGGCAAAAAAATCATTAAATGCCTCAGCTACGTCAGCTGCATTATTAACTAATTTGCTGTCGACCATCATCTCAAGTTGTTTTTCTTGTTTAACAGATTTACCCGTTTAATTTTTAATAATTTTCCAAGTGGTTATTACTATACTTGTTATATTTTATATTCATCATTAATTTTTTTCTCTTCTATGTAGGCTTTATGATTAATATAAAACGTTTAAAAAAATTACTAAAAGGATCAGCAGTTATACTTTAATTAGAAAAAAATAAGTAAAATAATTAAATCATAATACTCACACTCATTGTGTCAAGTTTCCACTTATGGGAAGAGCGAGACAGCTCCGACACAAGTACTTTTGTAACTTACTGGGGCTGCCTCAATATTTATGTTTAAGTTGAAATAAATATTTTTGTATATTTTTTTGTATTGTACTCAGTTCGGTTTCATCAAATATCTGTGATATACTATTAAGTCCACTTTTACGCAGCGCGATAATATCTGCTTTCATCTCAATATTTAAAGGACATTGCCTAATTTTGTATGGAAGTTGGACCAAATGCTGCCTAGAATACTCACATAGTGCATTTTGTACCTCAGACCATCACTAATTTGTATTTCAAAGCGCATAAAAATCTATCCCAGGAGTCCAAAGAAAAACAGTCTTCTTTGGTTTGAATATTTTTATTGGAAAAAATGAATTTAATAGCAACAAATGTACAAAATCAACTATTAAACAGTTATTGTGCGTTCAATTATAATTGTATTTTGATGTTGTAGTACTTACATATTAATTTTTAGGTATCAATCAATTCATCGATAACGATGAAGACGATTAATAAATAAATTCAATATTATTGTATTAGTTTCGACTGACTAATTAGTTGTATTTTAGTTTTTGGCATTGCATCATCTATCTATATACATAAAATTCAAAGTCCTGACTGACTGACTGCCTGACTGATAGATCAACGCACAGCCTAAACCGCTGGTCTTAGAGACATTAAATTTGGAGGGTGTGTTCTTCGTGAAGATTAGGCATCCACTAAGAAAGGATTTTTCGAAATTCCACCCCTAAGAGGGTGAAAAGGGGGGAATTCGTTTGTATGAAAAATCTTATTCCTTGAGTTAATAAACTTGAAACTTGGCACGAATACTTATCTAAATAAATTATGTAGATTGTCAGTTTTTTTTTTCTTCTAAACTTAGGGGGTAGTTTAGAAGAAAAAAAATAAACTGACAATCTACATAATTTAATTAATAATTTTATAATAATACATAATTTAATTAATAATTAATAAGGGATTGGGGGGTTTCAAAGTTTGTATGGAAGAATTTTAGCGCGCAGTCCGATTTACTCTAAACTCAGTATTTATACCTAATATTGAAAGTAAAGAATAATGTGAATCAGGGTTTTTTGAAAATCTACCCCTGACGAGCTGAAATGGGGTAGTAAATTTTTCAGGGGAGGATTTTACTGCATGGCTTGATTAACTCGAAAATTAGTACCTATAAATAATCTTTGAGTCAAGTTATGAATAATCCCAAACGATTTTTCAAAATTTCACCCCTGTGGGGGTGAAAAGCGGGGGATACAATTTATATGAAAATATTATTCATTTAGTTAATAAACTTGAAACTTGGCAAGAATACTTGCCTAAGTAAGTAATAAAGTTTATCATTATAACTTTTTCAAAACTACCCCTCAAAGGGGGATATAGGGGTGTTGAAGTTTGTGTGGAATAATTTGAATGCGCGGTCCGATTAACTCGAAACTCAGTGTTTATACTTAAGACCAAAAATAAAAAGTAACATGTATCAGGGTTTTTCGAAAATCTACCCCTAACGGGTTGAAATGGGGTAGTTAATTTTACAAGGGAGGATTATAATGCGTGGCTTGATTAACTCGAAAATTGGTTTATATAATATTTGAATCAAGTTATGAACAATCCCAAACGATTTTTCAAAATTCCACCCCTTTGGTGGTGAAAAGCGGGGGATACAGTTTATATGAAAAATATTATTCATTTAGTTATAAACTTGAAACTTGGCAAAAATACTTGCCTAAGTAAGTAATAAAGTTTATCATTATAAGTTTTTCAAAACTACCCCTCAAAGGGGGATATAGGGGTGTTAAGTTTGTATGGAAGAAATTGAATGCGCGGTCCGAGTAACTCGAAACTCAGTATTGTTACTTTTGATAGAAAATAATTAAAAATAAGTATGTAAAGTTGTCGAGAATTTACCACTGACGGGACAAAAGGGGGTAATTCAGTTTTTAGAGGAGGATTTGAACTTGAAACTGTATGTTACATTTTCACGCCTAAACCACTGAACTTCTGATTTGGCATAGAGATAGATGGCATCCTGGGGAAGCACATACATTTTATCCTGTTAGCACGTTCCCGTGGGATAATTTCCGACATCCACACGGGCGAAGCCGCGGGCAGAAGCTAGTACTAATATAATATTGTAAAGCTGAAGAGTTTTGTTTGCTTGAACGCGCTAATCTCAGGAACTACTTGTCCGATTTGATCAATTCTTTCAGTGTTAGATAGCCTACTTATCGAGGAAGGCTATTGGCTATATATCATCTTGTTACGCGGACGAAGTCGCGGGTAGAAGCTAGTTTATAATAATAATACAACTAATTAGTCAATTAAAGTGTGTCTTTGAATTCTTTCCACAGAACATTACCTACATAATAAAACATGATCTTAACTGTGGTTGAAACATGTTCACTGTTTCAAGAGGCGGTATAGATCGATAGTCCAGTTCGAAGCCAGGTCATTGTTTAGATCGATAGTCCAGATTCGACAATCAAAAAATATGCACAGTCGCATTCACAACGGATCACTAGTGACGTGAAACTGAGCAAAAAGTAATCGGGTAACAAAACGACGCTTATCGCCGCAAGCGCAGCTAAGGGATCGCGACAGATAATACAAAAGAACAGGTTTTTGTCTTCATTCGACGTGATACGGTACCATGTTATTGTAACTGAAATACATTTTTGAGAAAAAATATTTGAAAAACGTTGTTTAATGCAAGATTATTCATTATCACAAAAACTGGATTTATTTATTTTTCTAGGGACATTTTTTTTAAATATGTTTTTTATAGTTCATGTGTATGCTACAGTACTACTAGACCAACTCACATTCCTAGGCAGCACTTGGTCCAAAACTAGGCAATCTCCTTTCCTTGCATTTCAAAATGAACTACACATCATCATACAACATCACAGCGGGCCCTATCAGAATACCAGCGCTACGACATTTATTTTTTAAATGTCGAAGCATCATGCTGAGATAGGAGCCTTTGGGCCTCGTATAGGACTTTGTTTTTTTTTCCTTTTTTTACTTATTTATACAATTTGTTTTATTTTTAACTGTGTTTAGTTTAGTTATGATCCTGTACGAGTCGCAATAAATACTTTTTCTTTTCTTTTCTTAACTACAACACCGCTAATAGATTAATTACTAATCTACAATAACAATCAACCAAAAACAAATAACGTTCTATTTAGTCGCGGTGAATGAGTCATAAGTTGACTGCATCTGTCTACCATAGAATTTATTTATTTAGATTTTGTGGGTATAATCATAAAGTTTAACGAATTATGTGAACAAGGCGAACATGATACGGAACTATATTCAATAGCGTGATTATTCGAGTAGGTAATTCTTAGTGACACTGTCACTCCACTTTTGATTCTTACTGTACCATGATCGCGCATCCGTATCTGCTTTGTCTGGGTTGAACTTCGACAGATCCACACGATTATATAAGCGTTCGCATGCTTGCACTTTATTTTTCAAATGTCAACGGTCACTTTTTCATGTTGTGCATGAACCAACACGAAACCCAGTACTGATGTCGGAGAAGGTATGTCTGTCTCTCGTTATCATCAGGTACATTTTAATTACTGTGGGCGTGATAGTGTTGGTTATAGCGCAATAGCGCAACGGTTGGTAGTTCAAATCAGATTATAATTTACGAAAAAGTTAGTCACACTAGCGAATCACACACTGTAGATAATCAACGATACGGAACGCGAGACAGTTTCTAAGCACATGTTCTTCGTACGATGTCCAATGTTTCGATGATCCCGAGAACTTATTTGTTTTTTTTATTTTTATAAATGGCATCTCATAGTTGACCTTGAGAGGTCCTGACTACTTAACCGGACTAACCTGTGGTTGCCTTAAGTAAAACTTAGAGCCTCCAGCCAGGGCTTAAAACTAATTAAAAACTAAGCGACTGCACGCTAAGGGCAGCAAAGGGACAGGCTGGATCGAATTCATATTATTATTGCTTTGATGAGCACGGCGTTTCCTAGGACTATCTCTGAGAAGAAAGGCCGAAACAAACTCAGAGGTCTCCGTCGGGAAATTTAAAGCTACAGGCTCAGCTACGGTGCGGGCTGGCGCTTCATCGAGCAAGGGTCGGGGGGAGAATTTACTTGGGGCCGTTGCGAGGGACCTCGGCGGCGAGGTCGGAATGTCGGTCTTTTGTATTTGTACACTGTACTGGTTGCCCTATTTCTCTCTTGGATGAGGGTTATGGGGTCATCGGGGTCGGCGAGAACGTGGCTTGGACGGCGAAGTTTGCTGATTTTGGAGGGGGTGTAATTAGCGACCGCGACAACCAGAGGGTTGCGATGTTTGGCGGCTGTATCGAAGAAAACCTTGGAAAGGCGTTTCATGAACTGCTGGATAGGGGATATGTTCGAAAAATTGGTCTGCTCAACAACGTAAATAATGCTCATTGCGTTATTTACGTTGTTGAGCAGACCAATTTTTGTTGTTGAACTGTCAAAATGAAAGCCATTGCTACTGTTAGTATGTTACGCAATTACCGGGTTATTCAACAACTCGACACGAGAGACTGGACACACGTGTGTCCAGTTGGTTAAACTCAAAAGTAGTATCACTTATTAATTCGTCATCTGGACACGCCAAGATTTTTACGCGTGTCCACATAGTGAAACATAAATTAAATTACTATTATATTTTCGCCAAATAGAAGCTAATAAGGTTTTTCAAGCAAAAAAGTGAGGCAGTTTTTTCATGAAATCGCCTCGTTTGGACGATTTAATAATCGCCTCGCGCAAAAAAGTGTACAGTCAGGTTAATACCTGACTGTACACTTTTTTCCAAAAAAAAAATGGGTGTGTCCGGTTGGCGAAAACACTATGTAGACACGCGTAAAAATCTTAGCTTGTGCAGATGACGAAATAATAAGTGATATTGATTTTGGGTTTTACCAACAGGACACACGTGTGTTCAGACTCCAGTCTCTCGTGTCGAGTTGGTGAATAACCCCAATTACCCCGACGGACTCGGAAAGCGAGCGAACAACAGATGAGCGGGACTCAGGTAAAGAAACGCTAAGTTATATTATTATACATCCACTGTGACTATCGCAGCTAATTGAAGCGTCTAGCACATAAGTACTGCAGGAGCAGCTAAGTGGCGTCCACAACGCCGGGGACAGACGCCGCGACATACACCGCTTGAGAACAGGGTCACAGGCTGATTTTAAATGATTGCTAATCATAGCTTTTATAGGATAACCAAGGAAGTGTCATAAGTGCCTAAGCACTCAGCTTCGTACACAAAGGGACTCTGTCACAACACAGTGGTTGTAGCTGATCATATTCTCCTGTCTCATTTTATTTGGGGTCAGCGTAGTACCTGTTTTTCTTTAACTCAGCTCTATTAGCCGTTATCTCATCAGTAGTCATTCGCTTCTTACTTATTCATCTTTCATAGGATAATAATCTTACAATATAGTACCATAGTGTACACATTTTTAGGCAGGTAACACACGACACATTTTACCATTAACGTGTAGCCGCAAGCTATAAGCGACTACACGTTAATGGGTCGTGCATATATTAAGAATCACAGATGACACTATTTTGTTGTAGAGCAGCAAAGACGCGCGATTATAACGATGACGACGATGTAACACGTCACTTACCTACTAGCAGCAGCTAGCGCCTCGAAATATGAAGAGGCGACACACTCTCGACTATTACAACGTGTCGGCTGTCGGGAGCATATTTGTCATCATCAGAACGTTGAACCAACAATGAAGAGAGTACAAACATGTACAAAGCAGATGAGTACTCATCCCGGCTAATGGGCGTCGTTCAAATACTAAAAGCTTTGAGTTGGAACTGCGTCTGAAAGCGACTGATGTTTGCCGCGATTTATTTTAAGGAGTGACATGGTTAGCCTTGACCCTGGCCCGGTAATGGAGCGTCGCTGGAGTTCAGATATAATGTGATTACAAGACGCGACGATCAGCGAACCGCTTCGATGCGTCTTGTTGAACAACTCGGGGTACTGTTCTCGAAGGATTCTTTGATTTGACTTGATTCTCCCGTGCTTATACGGCGAACTGGTCATTTGTGCTAATTTATTTTACTAACTGTAAGTAGCTCTTCTGTCAGTTATAGATTATTTAACTTGGTATTTAGACAAGAAAGTTTTACACACGGAGCCCATTTGTTTAACTTCACCCTACTCACGCCTGTGTTCCCCGAAGAGGTAGTGCAGAGGTTTTACCCACATGTCGCCAGTTATCTTTAAGTCCCTTGTCATGAGTTGAGCTGCACGACTTCTGACAAATGCGTGCACTGACTGGACAGGTCCTCTCAATCTGTGTGGTCCTTTCCTCAAAAGACCATCTCAGACATCGACCTACATGGTCATCACATTATCTGACCAAGATGTCTGGACTTTAAAAGAGACTGTGACGTCTTCGTTTGTTTCGGCTTTCTTCTCAGACTAGTCTGATAGGAAAAGCCGACCTCATCTACTCGTAGTTTTAAAATATGATTGACGTGTAAAAGTGTTTGTACAAACCTACTTACAAAAATAAAATCATTTATCATAGAGAGCCGGCAATTTCTACCAAGCCATTCTTTTTAGAAATTCCTAATGGAAAATACAAACACACATACCGGAAGTATCGGCTTGTTAGACACAGGATGAAGTTAGTTGTAGCGCGAGGTGTCTCCTGATTACACGCACATTAACTGTGACCTTACCGCCGCGCGCCGGCCCCGCTCGTCGTTCACTAGTGAACTATACAGGCACTAGCACCGACTAGCTCATGTAATGACTCACACATGAACCAGTTCAAGGCTCCTAGCCAATAGGTACCATCTGAACGTGGGGAAAACACCGGTCAGAACATATCTCAGGGGCTGACTGCCTCAGAAAATCCCGAGCCTCGCTGTGCACGGCACCAGGACCGTTGCTGCTTCTACACAGTGAAGGATGCCAAACATATTATGTTGCATTACTTTACACTACTCCATACTTAGGGTCTAAAGAAGGCTATGTGGGTGTGTACCTATATTTGTTACTGTAAAAGCCCGAACATTAGGAAAATTTAAAGATTTTCTAGTGAAACTTAAGATTTACTAATTCTTTCGAACTTATACCACCATTCACTCGGTAAATCTTAGGTTTTACCTCACAGACACGGTAAATGTTGAAAAATAGACATATCTTTACTTGTCCGGCGCATCTTCTCGTACTCATGGACAGTCTGCAGTCCCAGCACCAGCTCCCGGTGCTCCCGGTGCTAGTCGGTACCAGCATCACCTCACTCCGAAAATAAAAATGTTCAATGTTTATTGAGTACCTACCTACCATATAACAAGAAAAATACTGATTCAGTTAGTTTAGCCAACGCAAGCGTTGTTTGTGAGAAGATAATTTTCTTCTTGTTATTTGTTTTTTAGTATTAAAAACGTATTTCGAAGGTTTTTAAAAAATATGTTACTAGTTAGTAATAAAAATAAATAAAAATCTTTTATTGACAGACTACAGGCCCACATTGTAGTGTGTCTTCTCTATTAGTGTCTTTAATTATCTTATAAACTATGTTAGTATAATACATAAGAAACAAAAAGAAAATGGTGATAATGTAACCACAGATAGCTTCACCCCGCCCCATGTAAGACATGAAGCTTGATAAACCTACCCATGGTAGGCCCATCCAGCCTTTCAGCAAACACCCTCAGGATACTGTTAGTGCTTCCTCCCACTCTGCGTGACATCGACGCCACCTTCTTACGCATTATTGCAAAGTAGTCGTCAGTGTGCGCATCGGCGAACATACCTGACGCACTACAATAGGGTGGAAGCCTCAACAGCACCCTAAAGGTATTATTATATTGTATTCGCAGAGCATTGTTTGCTTTTTGGGTATGATTTGCCCAAAGGCTGCTGGTGTAAAATGTCTGACAGTAGGCCTTGAATAGGGTAATTTTTACTGGAACTGAGCAACCAGTAAACCTTCGAGCCACCATATTTCCCCTCACAGCCAATGCCCTGCGCTCCCTTTCCATATCTGTGTCATCTTTCAGGTCTTCGGTAACAATATGGCCCAGATATTTAAACTGGGTCTCTGTAAAAGTGAACCACACAGTGTTACTGGAGGGATATATGATGGAGTTTTATTTCGACCTCTAAACAGCAGCAGCTCACTTTTCTTAGGGTTGTACTTTAGCGCATGCTGCTCGGCATACCCTTCACAAATAGAAAGCAACTTTCTCATTCCACATATAGATGGTAATACATTTAAAAAAAAAATATCATAATTTTGCGCACGGGTCGATCGATCAGGTTAAGCTACGCTTGCCGCGGTTGATCCGTAGATGGGTGATCATTTTTCACAAACCAAGACCCCTCCGTGCCTCGGAAAGCACGTTAAACTGTTGGTCCCGGCTGTCATTCGTGGATCTTTGACAGTCGTTACGGGTCGTCAGTAGCCCGAAAGTCTGACAACCAGTCTTATCAAGGGGTATCGTATTACCCAGTCGTTGGGTTGTGGAGGTCAGATAGGCAGTCGCTCCATGTAAAATACTGGTATTCAGCTGCATCTGGTTAGACTGGAAGCCGACCGCAACATAGTTGGGAAAAGGCTAGGCAGATTATGATGATGAATTTTGACTCATGGGTAATTTAAATATCATATTGTAAATAAATAAAATGTATCATATTGATACTTAAAAACATAATATAAGGTTTTGACTGATAGGTAATTGAAATAAATGATTAAGTTAAGTTAGTTAATTCATTATTTTATTCCAACATTTACCAACCGTCCGTGAATAATATTCATAAGAGTAAGTTACTAGTAAAACCTAGGTTATTCCATCTTATTGATTGAAACAGCCATTTTTTAATCGATTGCGTACTTATATGCAAAGCAGACACTGATAATGCGTCTCGGTCACGAATATCGAAATGTTTCCTATATCTATCACGTCGGTCACGACCATTATGTTAACGGAGCGACTCGCTCGTGATCGACTTGTTCCCAGGTAGCAACCGCTGAGCCAGTCTAGTGCAACGGCAAGTGTGCTCGACCACTGGACACGCATTTATCCACTATTGATCGATTAAGAGCTCGGTACGAGTGTGGGTCCCCTGCCCACGCTCGTGCCGATTCAAATCATCTACTTTTTGGAAGAGATGACGATACACACGCGGTTCCAGCGCAGCGGCGGCGCCGCGCCGCCGGTGCGGCGGCCGTGCGGTACATGCACGATATAATTTAAATGAAGTTTAGTGTACCGTAATAAAAATTGAGTTAGGTATAATTATATGAACGGACTTGAGAACATTGAACCCGCGACCTGTCTCGATAGACACGCACTTGTGACTGACTCGCAGAGCTAATTGATTACTTCGCGTTAATAAATCGTTCCTAGAATTAAATAAACGTTCTAATCAATGCAAAACAATATAATAAAGGTGCGCTTACACAGGCTGAAAGTGTTGAAAATGAAACTAAATTGCCTAATCTCCGGCAAGTGGCCGAATTATATTATTTTTATTATATTAATGGCGAAAAATGCACAATTGCCCACGTAAGCACATTGATAGATAGGATAGCTCGCACAGACTAGGGTTATTACGGTTTTTGCGACGATACCGTTGTGAACAAAAACAGCAATCTGTCAAGCTGATGGTAATTAATTCCGAAACGCCATTTAACGTGTAATCCTTTGAAACACAAACATTTGAACATGTACATGTAATGACACCACTCCGAAAAGTAATTGGGAATTAACTCACGTACCATGTTGTTTTTATGTCAAATAAATCTAGATTTTCAACTGTTAATTCACATTTACAATGAAAAACGCTAACAATCTCAAAAACAACTTAAGCACGCCCTCCAAGGTGAGTAGGAATGAAGTCACGAAGTACAGTTACAGAACTAATTTTCTAAATTGTTGTTCTTAAGGGCCTTACTCTCGTTTAGTACCGTAATACGGTCACTTTATGAAGAATATTTCTCATTAACGGCTTGATTAAAAGATCTGTAAAAAATATATGTTTGCTATAGATTCATGAACAACATTTCTGTAGAAGGATTTTTTCGTATGGCTAATACTTTTGCCTTAAAAAAATATTTACCAACACGCTATTTTTTTCTGAAATTCGATATTACTTCTAAACGGCTTTGATGTTTGGAAATATTTTTACACTGAAAAATCGATGGTTAGAGGTACTACAGATTTGTCTTAGCTTATGTAAATCAATTAACATTTGCAAAGGAAATGTCCCCACTTTGAGATCGAGCTTCAGAGGGGCTCTGCGCGGGCGCGGGCGGCAGTCGTGCGTTAGCATTGAGACGGGATGGCTGTGTCGCTCGCTGCTACGCTCCGGCTATCGACCGACTGTGCGCGTCTGTCTGTGTTAGTGCAAATATTTACGAACGAATTGTATCAGTGTGCGTTTATTGACTAGCTCGCTGCAGATGGCCCATTTCTATTGTGCGCGTGGACGCTTACGAATACTTACGATAGTAAAATACAAGTAGTCATATATAAACTAATATTAAAATGAGAAAAGATGGATTTGATCAAAATAAAAGACCAAGATGGCGGCTGCGAAAATTTTCAAGTTTTTCATCACGGGTGTCGTTTTCATATATTTCGAGGGTGACATAACCGATAGTGAGGTCAAAATAAAAATCCAAAATGGCGGCTGCAAAAATTTTCAAATATTTCATCATGGGTGTCGTTTTCATACTTTTCGAGGGTGATAAAGCCGATAGTGAGGTCAAAATAAAAATCCAATATGGCGGCTGCAAAAATTTTCAAATATTTCATCATGGGTATCGTTTTCATACTTTTCGAGGGTGATAAAGCCGATAGTGAGGTCAAAATAAAAATCCAAAATGGCGGCTGCAAAAATTTTCAAATATTTCATCATGGGTGTCGTTTTCATGCTTTTCGGGGGTGATAAAGCCGCTAGTGAGGTCAAAATAAAAATCCAAAATGGCGGCTGCGAAAATTTTCAAATTTTTCATCATGGGTGTCGTTTTTATGCTTTTCGGGGGTGATAAAGCCGCTAGTGAGGTCAAAATAAAAATCCAAAATGACGGTTACGAAAATTTTCAAATTTTTCATCATGGGTGTCGTTTTCATGGTTTTTGAGGCTGCTGAAGCCAATAGTGAGGTCAAAATGAAAATCTAAGATGGCAAGTGCGAAAATTTTCAGAATTTTCGTCATGGGTGTCGTTTTTATGCTTTTCGGGGGTGTTAAAGCCGCTAGTGAGGTCAAAATAAAAATCCAAAATGACGGTTGCGAAAATTTTCAAATTTTTCATCATGGGTGTCGTTTTCATGGTTTTTGAGGCTGCTGAAGCCAATAGTGAGGTCAAAATGAAAATCTAAGATGGCAGGTGCGAAAATTTTCAGAATTTTCGTCATGGGTGTCGTTTTTATGCTTTTCGGGGGTGTTAAAGCCGCTAGTGAGGTCAAAATAAAAATCCAAAATGACGGTTGCGAAAATTTTCAAATTTTTCATCATGGGTGTCGTTTTCATGGTTTTTGAGGCTGCTGAAGCCAATAGTGAGGTCAAAATAAAAATTCAAAATGGCGGCTGCAAAAAATTTCAAATATTTCATCATGGGTGTCGTTTTCCCACTTTTCGAGGGCGATAAAGCCGATAATGAGGTCAAAATAAAAATCCAAAATGGCGGCTACAACAATTTTCAGATATTTCATCATGGGTGTCATTTTCATAGTTTTCGAGGGTACTACAGCCGATAGTGAGCTCACAATGTAAATTCAAGATGGCGGCTACAAAAAATTGTTTTTTTTTTAAATGATACATAAGGAACTTCGAATAACCTAAGTTATTCCGATCAAACTAAAATTTACTAATTATTACTTGATTTTAGGTACACGATACTTATTTGACAATAATATACTTAGTGTGATGAGTTGCCAAATAAACAATGTTATTTATCACGAGACCGCATGAGTGAGTGAGTGAGTGAGTGACAGATAGATTGCAAAAACAATATCCTATACGGTTAAGACACAAGAAATGCGTTTCCGTGAATACTGTATCATTGTGTATTAAAATTCAATTGATTTAATACAGATAACTTATTAGAAATAAATATTATATTAGATTATTCAGATTTTTTACCAAAATTTAAAAACATATGCTTTGATTCTTGGAAAGAATATTTTAATAAACGGTCATTAGAAAAGGGTTTATGGTATAAAACCATACAGTGTGAACCTCTTCGCGTGCCCTGGTTCATGAATAGTGAAGTTAGTAGAAAACTGATTGTTACTGCTCTTAGACTCAGATCTGGACACATTCCATGCAAAAAATTTGCCTTCTTGACGAAGAAAATCGATTCACCTAATTGTGAGGAATGTGGAATAGTCGAGGACCTACAACATTTATTGATGGAATGTGTCCAATATGAGTCCAGCAGAAATAATTTAGTAAGGTCCCTGAATTTGAACAGAACTGATGTAGGCATGTTCCATACAATTCTATCCCAATTCCCAACCAAATGGCGACGATGCGAAGGGTGTGTTCAAATTCATGGCTCACGTCTTGTGAAAGTACATTTGTTTAGGATACGATGGGGCTGACATACGCTATGCGTAAAAGCCCCTATAAATAAATAAAGAAAAAAAAAAAAAAAAAAAACTTATTATTGAAAGATTATCTATTTATCCAGTTCTTTATTTAGATATTTAAGAAGGAAAATTAGTTTTATATGTAACCAACACCTCAAATGATGACTGAATAATTAGTTACAACTAAAACTAGATTTTTGAAGCCGCCATTTTGGATTTTTATTTTGACCTCACTATTGGCTTTATCGCTCTGGAAAACCACGAAAACGACACTTATGAAGCAAAATTCCAAATTTATTGCAGCCGCCATTTTGGATTTTCATTCTGACCTCACTATTGGCTTCAGCAAACTCAAAAACCACACCCATGATGAAAAATTTGAAAATTTTTGCAGTCGCCATTTTAGATTTTCATTTTGACCTCACTATTGGCTCCAGCACCCTCGAAAACCACGAAAACGACACCCATGACGAATATTTTGAAAAGTTTTGCTGCCGCCATCCTGGATTTTCATTTTGACTTTATAATCGGCTCCAGCACCCTCGAAAACCACGAAAATGACACCCGTGACGAAAATTTTGAAAATTTTCGCACCCGCCATCTTAGATTTTCATTTTGACCTCACTATTGGCTTCAGCAGCCTCGAAAACCACGAAAATGACACCCATGACGAAAATTTTGAAAATTTTCGCACCCGCCATCTTAGATTTTCATTTTGACCTCACTATTGGCTTCAGCAGCCTCGAAAACCACGAAAATGACACCCATGACGAAAATTTTGAAAATTTTCGCACCCGCCATCTTAGATTTTCATTTTGACCTCACTATTGGCTTCAGCAGCCTCAAAAACCATGAAAACGACACCCATGTTGAAAAATTTGAAAATTTTTGCAGCCGCTATTTTAGATTTTCATTTTGACCTCACTATTGGCTCCAGCACTCTCGAAAACCATGAAAACGACACCCATGATGAAAAATTTGAAAATTTTTGCAGCCGCCATTTTAGATTTTCATTTTGACCTCACTATTGGCTCCAGCACCCTCGAAAACCACGAAAACGACACCCATGACGAATATTTTGAAAAGTTTTGCAGCCGCCATCTTGGATTTTCATTTTGACTTTATAATCGGCTCCAGCACCCTCGAAAACCACGAAAACGACACCCATGACGAATTTTTTGAAAAGTTTTGCAGCCGCCATCTTGGATTTTCATTTTGACTTTATAATCGGCTCCAGCACCCTCGAAAACCACGAAAACGACACCCATGACGAATATTTTGAAAAGTTTTGCAGCCGCCATCTTGGATTTTCATTTGGACTTTATAATCGGCTCCAGCACCCTCGAAAACCACGAAAATGACACCGATGACGAAAATTTTGAAAATTTTCGCACCTGCCATCTTAGATTTTCATTTTGACCTCACTATTGGCTTCAGCAGCCTCGAAAACCACGAAAATGACACCCATGACGAAAATTTTGAAAAGTTTTGTAGCCGCCATCCTGGATTTTCATTTTGACTTTATAATCGGCTCCAGCACCCTCGAAAACCACGAAAATGACACCCATGACGAGGTTTATCTACTAAACGGCCGTAGGTAATTATTTCAAGGTCACTGCCGAAACTATAACATCGTTCGATTGGCTACGGAACCCTAAAATGCTATTTAGGTACAGTGCTAGTTAGGTAGGTTTATTACTGATTTATAATAATTCAAATTGGTGAAACAGGATCACATTTTTTATAAAATCTCATTTTTATGTACTTATTAAATCCTCCTACCTACAGTATGCAAATAAAATGTTATTCGATTCCTAAGAAAAGTTTTACCCCCGCAGGAACTAAGTTCTGATTTTAAATAAAATCGAAATTTCTAAATGAAAAATGCTTAAAATATACGTAACATACGTATCAATCTATACAAAATATATCAGACTTGCAACCGCAATTCCCTTCTGGAATCGTTGGCAAAAATAGCGACCTGCGGGCGGCATGTCTGTGCCTCTGCATACTCTTTGATCGTCGTTTTAGTTCAGCGCGCCACCGCGCGCGTTTTACGTTTTCGGGAGTAGAGCGTTTAGCTCCGCCCACATGCACAAGGTCAGCGAGCCCTATATACACCTTAAGTGCATTGCTGTGTTGTTTAAATTCATCGCGTTTTTGCAGGCAATGTACTAATGCTCCTCTGAAGAATATTACGTCTCTGAATTACAAGTAAAACTCTAAAGAAAACATACTTACGCTAAGTTGTTTTCATCGATTATCCTTTGGAATAAGGGCGTTAACGTGAAATGTTATAATTCGTATAGGGTCGGCTGCTTGGGCATCACGGCATCATTAAAATATTCAGTCCGGTCGGGGTTAAGTACCGGGCGAGGAGCGACGGGCGCCCCCCTTCTCTTCTGGGGTCCAGGGAGGTGCGCAGGGCTTTGCTGCGCTTGAACATAAATAGTACGTGGCATGCTTGACCTTGAAGGAGGCGATGGCTCGACACGGCGCCGTTGACATGCCCGAACTGGGTTTTCATCAAAATCATTCAAATCAATCTTGTACTGAAAGCTAGAAATACTTAGTGAATACTAAGTATTTCTAGCCTTCGCTTAAATTATGTTATTTTCCTGGATCCTTCCAAATGGATGAACTGTTTAAAGTTCATAGTGCGAATAAACTCGGTTTCCGGACCCGAAAAATATCTTTGCAGGTTAGAAGTACGTATAATTTTGGACAACGTATCACCACAAGCCGGAACGGTCAGACGCGCCGGTTGTTCCGGGTCCGTGCACAGACCGACCCGGTCGGAACTGACGACACTGCCGGGAATGCCCGAAGGACGGCGCATATCTAATGCTATGTACAGACGGCTACACGTCAAGCTATACAAAACCAGTTTATCTTGGCCTCACTTTGTATGATATTTTCTCACAATGAACGGTCAGCCAATACTGGTTTTGCATAGCTTGATGTGTAGCCGTGTGTACACACAGCAAACTTAACTGTATTCATAGATCTCAAACCGCGAGGGAGCTCCCTTACTTGCCAGTTGAATTACGAATAAACGAATGTTAAATTATTATTGGGACGCCATGATGATGGGCCGTACACGGACGTATTATTATTTTGTTAGCTGATTAGAACAAGAGATACATCGCTTACTCGCGCCGCGCTCTCAAAGTTACTTTTTGAAACCGTTTCTGAAACTTCTGCTTCGCCCCAATCTCATCTAAATATTTGCAGAGTAACTTTAAAACCGTAACTATAAGAAAGAAAATACGTTTATTTGCGGTAAACATGACGCAAAAAGAACATAAAAACAAAAAAGGAAAAAAAACAATAAGAAATGGTTGACATGCGTCACATCCACGCAAAAGGGCTATCGCTCAGCATTATGCTGCGACCCTATGCAAGACAGAGCCCCAGCGCTGGTTTTCAACGACAGCCGGCGCCGACGTAATGACGTCGCCCGGTCCAGCAAACAATTATTCATCAACAAGTAATAAAACAATTATTTTAATTTTTAAAGCAAACAGTTATTAGGACGCTGTACTGGTACAGCGTTCTTAAAGCAAAATAATACAATTTAATTTAAATGTGATAGAAACAAACAGGATCATAGAAAAAAACAAAAAAAGGAAATATACATGCTAAGAGAATATCATTCACAATAAACTTTTTACGCTTTATGTAGTGGCAACATTTCAAAACGTCGTATTTGATTGACGTACGCGTACCCAACATGCACTAAAGAAATTATGATGTAAGGAATTACCAAATGGCCAATGATGACTGATGTAATGTGTTAAGCAAAAGTTATGTGTCGGTGCTTTATGCGTTTGCGAGTGAATTTGAAAGATGAAATGGACCCGTTAAAAAGACAAAGTCTTGGGTACTAGAGGGTGACCCGACATGCCACACATTGTACAAAGAGCTTTGGAGAACAACAGGAAGGCATGAAAAATATGGAAGTCAGAGTCACGAAAGGTACAAAATAGAACAACACAACTTAAATAAACAATACGATTATTGGAATTTAATTTGAAATTAGATTGTCTCTGGATCATTAAAAAAATAAATATTTAGCAATAAACATGGACAACCAATATGATCAATATGTATTTCAACAAATAGGTTCTCAGGGGGTTGTGGACAGGGGAAACGCTGCCAGCAGTCCCGGCAAACAGGGGACCGAATGCCATGCCTCAGCGCTGCTAGCGATCCAAAACCAAGCACTTCAGGCTTCAGAAAAATAATGTATGTGGGAATCAAAAACTTACCTATTGTGCAGAGAGTTGTACGTGCAACAATAACTTCTTAAGTTGAAATTTAAATGATTGTATTGCTTTTAGGCCTCGCATTGCTGGTGGAAGGTCATTCCAGCAGTGCGTGGCTGCAAACTTGAATAAGCAAAATTTCAGGTTTGAAAACAATTTCGGGATACTATTCTTAGTCCTAAAAATAAAGGTTCCACCCAAAGCAAAAATTTGGTATTCGGAAATCTTTTGCAGACTAGGAAGGACAGAGTTCTACCCGGCGAAGTTTTTATTTTCATTATGCATTTGGTCACCAGTCCGGAGCATAGACTTGTAATCAGATGAGCGTGCGTCGAGTGGTCAGGCCATGTAAGTGTCGCCGTCACATGAATGTGACGAGTAACGTCGTTATTCAATTCGATCTCAAAATCTTACTTTGGAAATTAACTATGTAGTGTACTATTATGCAATGATAAACATAATACATTGGTTTTGAACCGTTTTAACTAGTTTAAGACAAGGCTTGTTTCCTTAGCATTGTTAGGCTTTTCATTTATTGTAATAATAATTCTAAGTAGCATTATATTTTATCAACTTCTGTTCCTAACACAACAATGCCTCCAAAACACTCGTCTGTCACTTTAATATAATTTAAGTCCAATCTGTATAATGGAGCAAGTTCTCAGTTCCTCAGTGGCGGCGCCGCGGGCGGATCTAGTGTGGCGTAATTATTGGAGTTGGGCCGTCATAACTTGAGGATGGGTGTCGCCTCGGAGCCAATAAATCGTCGTCACCATAAATCCGCGGCTGTTCCGGGGCCGAGCCCGCTCACAGTGTTCAGACCCTAACTGGAATCTAAACTTAACGAAAAACTTTGATAACGACCTCCAGCGAGATCGAGCCTTCGCTGACGGGTTAACTCAGATATCATTTAACGCTATCTGGTTTTATTGCTCGACTTTTAAGTGTTCAGCTGTAGTATCAGAATCTTCTAGGCATGTACTCGTCTTACCGTTTACGTGAAATACGCCGGGCGGCGTCAATACGTGCTTTATGGTCTGATCAACATGTTCCGCAAATTACATTCAGGAACAGGAGCACACTAGGTACATACTTATGAATTGAAGTAACTTTGCTTTAATTAACTAAGTTATGTTTAAACCAGCATGGTTGGCTTTTGCTTTTGCAAAAATATGATTCCCTCTCTTGTCAAAAAAAAGGGATTACATATACATAGAGCTTTCCAAAATTGTAAAAATATTGGTTATATTTTTAGAATAGATACTGCTCCTTATAATCGCATTGGCGGTGACTATGAAAACAAGTGCTCTCACCGGCTCTCCACAATATCGAGCCGACGGCAAAAAACCTTTGATGTCGCTCACTACCCGCCCAGTATACCGCCGCGGCCGCTTGGAGTACTTTGTCAGGACTCCCTCTTTTGATATAAAGTTCAAAGTTTAAATTCGGAAATAGGCTTTAACGTTATTATTGGCATAATTAAATTAAAATATGGTGGTTGATTATTGACCCCGGATGAGCATCGAGCATGGGATGCCGAGCACACTCTTGGCGAGTTACGGATTTTGTTTTGGGGTTGCAAAGAAGTGTTTCCTTCTAATAATAGCAACCAATCAGGAGCCAGCTGCGACTGATCTACTTGGATTATTCAAATCTAACGTTTATTTGCTAGAAATACATTGTTTTGGTGAAGATAAGATCTTAAGCAAATTATTCGCTAGATTCTTTACAAAGTTTGTAGTTACATGTTTACTACCTCACTAAGTTATGCATCAAACTGTAACTTCGTGTTGTTCTATTCATGTTCTCTATGTTCTAATCTTGTTCAGTAGCTAGCCAGATTCAGAGCTAATATAAAAGCTATTTGCATATTCAGAGGAATTCAGTGAAAATGCTAAGTTAAGACTTTAGAGAATCAGGGTGGGTGCAAGTTGGTTCGCTCAACGAAAGCAAAACATGGAGTTATTGAAATGTGCAAATTTCTGGAACTTCAACATCCTGTCTCCACACGTCATCAGTTTGTGGAGCCGAGCCAGACGGATCTGTGCTCTCACGACGAGTTCGATTACGGTCGGATATGCTCTCACATGCGACGGAACAATTGGAATTTTCGTGAATTATGTCGTGGTTAACACACTACCTATTATGAGCTAAAACTTGGTGTTACAATGTGTAAAGCTTTTTACGTAGCGTCGCATTAATCGGATATTTATATTTGTATTGTTAGTCTTGATCCACGTGCGAGTAACTGTCACTATCGAGCCCCAATTTATTTAACTACAACATAAGGTTCAACGGTTAATCGCCGCAATAACGATGTCACAGTGCAACAGGAACGTCGAAGCGCTGCAAAGTGATGACGTTTGCGTAAATAAATAACAGTTAACGATACAATTGTGCTCGATAGCCGTGACAAGAGTATTGACGGCGCAATGTACTCTGCGCCCGCGACCATAACAATCACTTACGTGTCGTAATTGGATGTCGGGGGAATAGACTGGCCTGTCACCGCGAGCGTCCCAAATCACACGCCATTACCTAATAACTTGTATCTTTAACAGCTACGGCGCGTCCACTGCGTAGTCGATCGTAGACCATGTCGCAACGTGGCGCACTGGACTCTCGTAGACCGCCACAGGTGCTACGACAATGATCAAGTAACATAATGATAGAAACGATAGTAGACTGGTTATGATGGTGTCTAAGTAAATGTTACATACGAACATAGTCAGCCTATAATGTTCCCACTGCTGGGACACAGGCCTCCCCTCAGTGAGAGGGAGTGGGCCGTAATCTACCACGCGGGTCCAATGCGGGTTGGTAGATGTCACATGTCTTCGAATTTTTGGTCGTAGGAAATGCCGGTTTCCTCACGATGTTTTCCTTCTCCGTTTTGAGAGCAGTGGTTATGAAATAATTTACAAAAAGTAAAGCGCCTGTCTGAGTTCGAACCTACGACCTATAGCTCGTAAGTCGCGGCCGTTACCACTGGGCTACCACTGCTTTCATCATCATCTGCCTAGCCTTTTCCCAACTATGTTGCGGTCGGCTTCCAGTCTGACCGGATGCAGCTGAATACCAGTATTTTACATGGAGCGACTGCCTATCTGACCTCCACAACCCAGTTACTGGGTAATACGATACCCGTTGGTAAGACTGGTTGTCAGACTTTCGGGCTTCTGACTACCCGTAACGACTGTCAAAGATCCACGAATAACATACGGGACACGGAGGGGTCTCAGTATGTAAAGATGGTCACCCATGGATGGTGCGGCTGTTATTATTTAGCCACGAGCCCCTCTCTACCACTGCTTTCATATAAATGTTATTTTAAAGAAAAGAAGTTTTGTCGCATATTACAAGAAAAAAGAATCTATGTTTAGCGAAACTGTCATTATTGACCTTTGCCTGTCTCTATGATCTATTTATCTCTATGTATCTATTTATGATGACATTCAGTTATAAGTGATTACGATATATTTATATAAGAATAATAATTGACATAGAGGCGGCGCGGCGCCGCCGCAGGCCGGGGGGGCGCGGGGGGGCGCGGGGGGGCGCGGGGGGGCGCGGGCGCAGCTGATAAAGATAAATCATTCATCATCTCACTAACTCATTATCTATCGTAATGGGCGCATTGTTCTTGTTTACTAGCTGCGACACTCCTTATGTACAGTCCCTCGTCAATATTATCTGACCCACCCTAAAAACAAACGAATTTGGACCCTCTGGCTGTAACATTATGGTTTATTCAATTTATATGAGCTTAACAGACAAGTGCGCGAGGACTCGATGAACAAATACAATAACAATACAGACACGCAAATTTGATCTTTATAACGTTAGCATTAGGTTATATGTTATAACTACTTGTTATAATATAATTAGTGCAATAGCTTATTTTAATGATTGCGTTCAAGTAATTCTGGTCTCGTGGTCTGTGTATAAGACTGAGAATATCAAGGTGCGAGATCAAATCCTGCGACGATGATATTGTTTTGCTTTCAATTTAGAATTTATTCCAAAACTATTTCTTGTATATAAAGAACTATAGACGGATAATCTTCAAATATAAACTTTTAAAATGGTAATATTTTCGCATAACTTGTAGTAGCATAAGTGGGTAGTTGAAAAATAAATATTATTTATTATAAAACTGGTATTCAAATGCTACTAAGGGTATGCAGTGACTAAGTACATATTTTACCTTGTCTTAATAAATTGCAAAAACAACGTTTCTTTACCATTTTTTATTTTCTATTTTATAGGTAGATTTTTTTACTATCATGTCTCAATGGAGTGATTTTTTAAAGTATATTTGCACGAGGAGAAGGTTGGCTGCTTGTGCTGTGCAAGAATAAACTTTATGAAAGTATACTATATGGTTCAAATTCTTTAGAATATTGCGTCTAGCATAACAACTAAGATCAAATTTCAATGCGGCTTATAAGAGTTGAGTTGGTCTTGTGGTCACTAAGGTAGTGCGGTGTTCATCGTTGTCTACGTTCGAAACCGAGTTTAACCTAAATGTAGCTTTTTGCTCAGCTGTTTTTTTAAATTATTTTATTACACTTTTTTTACATTTCTTTAATGGAAGACGTAGGGTCTTGTTTTTTTAAACGGGCAGATTGTATAGAAATAAAATTAAAAAGTTGCAAGTTTAAAATGTTTATTATTTCATTAAAACACTTAGGTAAGATAAAATAAGTAAATGCTCATATATATTTCCATATTAATATACCTACATTTTATATTAGTATGCCATAATCAAATCTAACCATTTATTAACATTAAAAACAAGGCATGCTTATGCTTAAAAGTTTGTTATCGAGAAAATGAATTCATCTGTGAAATACTTTACAGATTTATAGCTGCCTATATGTAGTGAATAAACATGTTATTTAAATAGAAACAATCTATTTATAACAATAACATCACCACATAATCTGCAACATTTTAATCATTTGGTTAAAACTTATATTATGATAACTATGATTGATAAAACGATGTCTAAGGTAATTAAATAAAATTGTTCCAAAGTCAGAACCTAACTCGTCGGAAAAGAATATTGATTTCTTTATCTGTGAGGTGTCTGCTGTAAGAGCCAATATTGGAGGGGACAAGTCAGGCTGAGGCTGAAGAGGTGGTGGTTGGTTGGCACAGCTGCATGAAAGATCATTAGTGAGAGACTCATACTCATACTCTTTCAGCATTGTTCTTCACCAAATCCAGTAGTTCCCCAGCCTCAAACAAGCGGTCACTTAGTTGTCGTTGTGAAGTTTCATAGTTGTCAACTCCTTGTGTAATATAATCATTATAGAGGAGCTGGATATCAGTATCATACTTCTCCCTACATTTATCTAATTCAATAGTACAAATATCTAAACTTTTCGATAAGACAACACGTTCCTTTCTAAGCGAAAGGTTTAATTTTAAGAGTTTTTGTTTTTTTATTGCTCTCTGTGACCATTTCATTACAATACTAGGAACCTATGTTCAGTAATTAACATTACAAGAAACTTAAATTATTTGCCATATGTCAGCTAGCCACGCCAATATACCAACAAATATAATAAAAACTATACGTACTCAAGCTGAAAAATAATTAATTAAAATTAAAATAAAAACTTACTACCTAAATAAAAGCTTCCACGCATACAGGGCGTGACAGCTTACACATTTATGCATTGCTGGGTTCTGGTCACATAGCTGTCACTTGCAGTCACAGATGATAAACTAGGACCGTCGAAGTAAAATAAATAAATGAGTTAATACTAATAACAGTAACCTGTCAGTAAGCTAAATCTGGAGAAAGAACATGAACATTGTCTTGATTAATTAGGGCAACCAACTTGTCTTATCGTGTAAGTAGTCGTTGATGGAATAGTAAGCCTTTGAACAAAGGTTGGATTTTACTTGAGCTTTAAACGCATTAAAAGGCAAGTCTAGCAAAGATGAGGGTATCTTGTTATAAAAGGTTATACCAAGCCCAACAAATGAGTTATGAACCTTATGAAGCCGGTGCACGTAGTTTGTCCTTATACCTCTATTTCTGAGGTATTCCTCGTAGCGCTCCCGTTTTGAAACGCTCCCATCTAAGCGCTCCCGTTTTGTTCCTCCAAGCGCTCCCAAAAGGAGCGCTTCGAGGAACGATTAAAAATATTAAAATTTATTTCCTCGAAGCGCTCCCACGTTTAAAAATAGGGAAAAGCATGAAGTAATGAATTATACCGATAATTTTTAAAAACTCATGTGTGCATCATCGACATCGAAGTTGCTTAACCAAATTACGAAATTGAGAGAATAATATCTTTTTGCTTTCGGCACTCTTATGTGTATACAAGAACCAATGTTATTGTGTAGGTATTCAAAGAGGATGTTATAAATAAAACGCATAGATATACTTAATATAAATTATATACGTATAATAATCACATTGCAGTAGACCTACATAATAATTACATTAGTACTTTGTGTGTACCACTGGCGACGGGGTGTGGACGAACGGGAATAACCCCTGGCGACTAGCTCCACGCCACGGTACTTTAGAGGTATGAGGAACAGGATGGAAAGTTCGCTCATCCTCCATAGAAAAGGGAGGATCCTCCGACCAGACGGGTGTTGTGTCTAGCGGGCTATTGCCCAACGATTGATGTTGGGAAATTGTATCTATGCTAATTGCGCGGTAAACTCTGCTTGCGAGATGCAGGATTTGCGTGACGTCAGTATGACGCGTTGTTTGCATGTGGCGTTGTAGATACCGCTACAGTACTGTGACGTCATACGCATTAGCGAGTCTGCCAGCGCGACTGAATATTTTTCGAAACTTTAAATGCTAATAAAATAAAAACTACTGGGTATTTTTGAGAGAAACAAAAAGTTGTTAACTTGTATCCATACAGGCTATATTATGACAAACTTTCAGGCGATTTGGCAAAGTAACATTATCCATTACAAATAGGATATAAAAACATATTCCAAGTTACAATCACATTAAAACAACATTAATACTAAGAGTAGTATAAGTATGTATATTATAAACATCTTTAAAATTAAAAATCACAGATCGTTTCATAATCTTAATTATTACTGACTAATTAATAAGTGTTCATTGGAGTTGTACAATTTGATCCCGCCAAGTCCGTTCCATCATCGGACCACAAGACGTACGGCATTGCGCCACCGTTACATGGTCGACATCCCACCCATACGTACAAAGCGTTTTGGGAACACATTCATTATGCGTACAGCTAAGGAGTGGAATTCCCTGCCGGAGTCTGTGTTTCCTGATAGCTACAACCTAGGAGTCTTCAAGTCTAGAGTGAATAGATTGCTTCTAGGCAAGCGTGCTCCATCGTAGGCCATATCATCGCTTAACACCAGGTGTGATTATGGTCAAACGCGAGCCTATCGCCAATAAAAAAAAAAAATCACAGGTGGTTCCTTCATGTTTAACAATTACAAATAGGATATAAAATAATATTTCCAGTTACAATCAATAAACTTTTTGCGGCGCGCCGCATCTTTAACTCTTAGTTAAGAAGTTAGTATCGCTATTTTTGGCAAAAATTAATTATAAAATTGTTTTAACCATTTTATCAATCGCATAGGTAGCATCACCGTTGAGCGCAATACGTTACTGGATCCCGGCTCAGAGCAGGTGATTTTAGTCAGTAGGTGGTTTTAGTCAGTAAGAGTCTGACACTCTCTCGCCCCGCCTAGGACAAGGAAAGTCATTTCTACCATTGACGTAAACGATAGACACCTCATTGCCTTATTTCTACGAAAAACTTCCGAAAAAAAACATTGAGGTGTGCGGGGAAGGGGGTAGTAATGGGAAACATAATGGAGAGAAATCATAAGCTTTCTAAAAAAAAAAAATATGAATAGGTACATATGTCGGTAGATTATATTCATCTATTTGGTGGACTAAAGGATTTACAATAAAACAAAAAAAAAATTAAATACCAAACCCGTGCGAACCCGGGACGGGCCGCTAGTTGTATATTATAACAATGTGTTCTACTTATTATCGATAATTTCAGTTAGTATAGTCCCATCTCTATCCGAAAGTTAATCATGGGAGCGCTTCGAGGAAATAAATTTTAATATTATTAATCGTTCCTCGAAGCGCTCTTTTTGGGAGCGCTTGGAGGAACAAAACGGGAGCGCTTAGATGGGAGCGTTTCAAAACGGGAGCGCTACGAGGAATACCTCTTATTTCTAGTGTTAACACTGTGAATATCACTGTTTTTAGTGTACAAGTGTAACGTGTGTGTAGGGGGAGTGATATGAAGATTCGAATGACGTTATTGCGACGCACGCTATTTCGAAAAACTTTACGAGCGGTACGCCAGTTCCAAAACACATTGGGTCGAAAACTGTTATATCGAATGACGTTATAGCGACGCACGCTATTTCGAAAAACTGTTTGAATGGTACGCTAGCACGAAAGTCTTGGTATCAAAATCCACTGTTGCGAATAGCTTATTCCAATCTGAATTTGTCTGGGGATCGAACTCGCGACCCCGATAAAGCCTTATCTTTGTATTGGGTTTGGGAAACAAGAGCCATGAGAAGTATTATGGTGGTACTCATTACTTTTGGTAATGAGTACCACCATAATACTTCTCATGGCTATTGTTTTGGTAATGAGTACCACCATAATACTTCTCATGGCTCTTGTTTCCGGCAAGGAGGCTCGCCGCCTCAGCGGAGACCGTGCGGTAACCAGCGGGCTGGTCGCCGCCTCAGATGGATAGTAAAAAAAAATGATATTGAGGTTTCTAATATCATTTTTTTCTAAACTGAATAGTTTGCGCGAGAGACACTTCCAAAGTGGTAAAATCTGCCCCCCTTACTAACTTCTAAAATAAGAGAATGATAAAACTAAAACAAATATATATGATGCCATTACCATGTAAACTTCCACTGAAAATTAGTTTGAACGAGATCTAGTAAGTAGTTTTTTTTTTTAATACGTCATAAATCGTAAACCGCAATTTACCTTTCATTCAATCAACTCAACGGAACCCTTCATGGGCGCGTCCGACTCGCACTTGTTTTTAAGTTTAGTAACATAAATATGGATCACTGTGTCCAACTTAAATAAATAAATTAAATTAAAATTAACTTGACACTCGGTGTCAAGTTAATTTTTATTTAATTTCGTCGTCATTATTATAATATTTTTAGTTAACTGTTTTAAATACCACATGTTAGATGTTTAGTTTGAGTTAATGTGTATAATGCTTTTTCATTTTGTTATAATTATATTTGTTACAAAAGATCCCTAAACTACCTTTAGGTAACCATTGTTTTAAATCAGTCATTGTTTTTGTCAAAGTTGTATTGTTGTTGGTTAACATGTGGATGTTAACCAACAACAATACAACTTTGACAAAATCACCACTACTTTAGCTTTCACACCTGCTTATTGAGCAGTAAAAGTTAAGGGCAAAAGTTACAGTAAATGCAACAGCTAAAATAGTAAAGGAACGAATTTAACCGTTACTTTGACTTTGTGACGTTACTTTGTGACGTTACTTTGTGACGTTACTTTGTGACGTTACTTTGTGACGTTACTTTGTGACGTTACTTTGTGACGTTACTTTGTGACGTTACTTTGTGACGTTACTTTGTGACGTTACTTTGTGACGTTACTTTGTGACGTTACTTTGTGACGTTACTTTGTGAAGTTACTTTGTGACGTTACTTTGTGACGTTACTTTGTGACGTTACTTTGTGACGTTACTTTGTGACGTTACTTTGTGACGTTACTTTGTGACGTTACTTTGGCTGTTACTATTGATGAAGAAACTGGCCGTTAGGGTATGATCCTTCAAAATAAAGCTTCAGTAAAATGCGAACATATTTACATTATTATAAAGTAAGTTCCTGTAAAGGTTTACAACGCCACCAGCATAATCATCCTATAATGTTCCCACTGCTGGGACTCAGGCCTCCTCAACTACACTAACAACACTACCACTAAAAATTACTTAAATAGAATAAGCTCTACAATACTCCGTGTCAGTTCATTGAAACTAATTAGTGCGAACAACGTTCGAAAGTAATACAAATAATTATAGTAGTGGGAAGTGCTAAACTAAGATCAAAGTTGAAGTTAAACGTAGTTTGTAAAGTTCGCGCCAAGTGCAGATAATGCTCGTTTAAATTCATATAACTTTGCACTAGACGCTTTTTTCTCAAGCAAAAGAAATAAAATTATAATGAGTGTTCCTTTTGAACTTTCATGATACACGTGTAGGTTTTGATATTATTATGTTCTACTTAAATTATCTAAACATAGTGCTTGCCCGCAGACACATTGCATACTCGTATAATATATAATCCCTCTACATAGGTAATACTGGTACATAAATGTTTATTGAAGTTGAAGATAACGCCAACGTGCTTTACACCCATGTAGATTCAAAAGACTCATGAATTAGAAAGGTATGGAAGACAGAGAAAGTTAATTTTATTATTTCGTATTAAATTAAATAATCATTTTTTCGGGAAGTTATTCCCATATTAAGCACTACAATTATACAGAACAAACACAACAAATACAACACAAATTACATACGTAAAATATTACACATTCAAAAATTGCATTACAATAAATAGAAATAAAAATACATATAAAATCAAAAATTGCATTAGATAATTATGATATTAATTGAACAACAAAGCTAAATGTATACTTGTGGAAATAGGTATAAAATGAGGTAGGTATTCCTTTATTCTGTGAGCCCATAGAAATGACGGTATCAAGAATCATGCGGCAGGTTTTCTAACCTTAGGTACCTAAATATAGGTATAGTGATTATGTTAAATTTAAGTCATTACTTACTCATTAGAATTCTATTACCAACATCGTTGATATAATGAAAACACATCGAAAGCAAACATAGAGATTACAGTTTCAAAGCCACCAATTTCCTCAAAATAAAGACGAATACCTACAGGTAGAATGGCAATAGACTGGTATTCCCACGAGGGATGTGCGGTGTTCTCAGTGCTGGCCGAACAGGCTCGGTTTTCTGCCTTCGACGGAGGGCTGTCTGGCCAGCCTTCTCGAGTATCGAAAAATTAAAGGTACAGAAGGCTAACTTAGGTCGAGATTGATAAACGTCTCATAGCACGTACTTCGGCTTAGATAATTATGATTTCTATCTTGCACTTGTAGTTAGACAGTTATGCGACAGTGACAGAACAATGCTTCGCCAAAGCACATGCGAAGTAACACTGATCAGTCTCGGTCTTACACATTTTAAAGAATTTGGGTGGTGTTGAAACCAGACACTGAAAAAAACAATACAGTAACAGATAACTTGTCAACCTTTTGGAGAAAGTATGTAAAGTTATCTCAGCGTGTTCTACCATCAGCGAGGTTCCTGACTTCATGGAGTGGGTTTTCTTTAGTCGTCTCCGTTGCAGCGGTCGGTTTCACCTCGTCGCTCGTCAAGTCGAGCTGGGACCGACACCATTAGCCCTGACCTTGGACATCACTTGCTTTGAACTTTGAACACAGCCATACAATAACACAATAGACCAGAAACATCAACATATTCTTTGTAAGCTTTGTTTATTTCCAGTATCTCAATATCTGCCAAATCAGAAGATTTTGTCACCTGTTCGGTTGTCTTAGGGAGATTTTAGGGAGATTATCTGGAAACTTGAAAGTTATTACTTTTAATAGCTTTTTTTAGTATAATTATGAAGATACCTACCAACATTAGGGCTACTCGTACACAATGCTATTGTCTGTTTTATGAATACTCTATAATCATATAACATGAACACTTGAAATATTCATGTTTTTATAATAAAAATATAGTATAGCTATAATTACATTATTACTCACAAGTACCTACACAATTATTAATTGTACAACAGCTTGTGGTGCATAAGTCCCTGATGGCCGGCTACAGTCACTGCACACAGTACCTATCTAGGCAAGTATTTAGATATTTGCTAGTTTTATACTAAAATAACTAGCTGTGCCCGCGACTTGGCAAATTGGATATCATCGTTTTATTTTTATGCGCAAACCCTAATTCTTTTTCTGAAATAAAAGTAGCCTAAGTTACTCCTTATAACATCAGCTATCTGTGAAAGCCCCGTCAAAATGGCCCAGCCGTTTCGGAGATTAGCTGGAACAAAGAGATAGACTGGTTCTAAAATGTTCACACTGTACTATTTCTATTATATGTATTTCTATCGCGTGAACTTGTTGCTCCAACAGTTAATTCGATCGAATAGGTCACATTGGCTCTTCTGTTTAATCTGTGCCTGGGTCATTCATACCTTCCCTCCCGATATGTTGCGGGCTCTGGTGGTGCCAGTGGTCAAGAGTAGGACTGGAGACGTCTCGGATGGGTCAAATTATAAGCCGATGTCCTTGGCTACCGTCGTGCCTAAAATACTTGACAGTGTGCTTAATTCTCACCTGAATACCCACATCAAACTGCATGATGCCCAGTTTGGGTTTCGGCCGGGGCTGTCAACAGAAACCGCCATTGTTAGTTTAAAGCATGCTGTCAGGTATTACACACACAGGAAAACACCTGTCTATGCGTGTTTCCTAGACCTGTCCAAGGCTTTTGATCTTGTCTCTTATGACGTTCTCTGGCAGAAATTGTCTGATACTGCGGTGCCGCCGGAGCTCGTCTCACTTCTGCGGTACTGGTACATGAGGCAGGAGAGCCGGGTGAGATGGGCGGGAGAGCCAAGCTATCAGAGCCAAGTAGGCCAGAGTGTGGCGTGAGGCAGGGTGGCCTGACCTCGCCTTTGTTGTTTAGTCTGTACGTGAATGCGCTGATCGAGCGGCTCAGCGGCACACGTGTCGGTTGCTTTATTGATGGAGTATGTTTCAATAATTTAAGCTATGCAGACGACATGGTGCTGCTGGCCCCCTCGGTCGATACGCTCCGTAAGCTTCTCGATATATGCGAGTCGTACGCTGCTTTTCATGGCCTTGTATACAACGAAGGCAAGTCGAAATATATGGTATTCAAGTCCGATACCAAGTGTCCCTCCACCGTCCCTCCTGTTTTACTGAACGGTGTGGAGTTGCACAGGGTGTACCTACTCTTTTAAATACCTGGGCCACTTGGTGACGGACGATTTGAAAGACGACGCGGATATGGAGAGGGAGCGCAGAGCATTGTCGGTTCGGGCTAATATGCTGGCCCGCCGGTTCTTCCGATGTACGGCGGCGGTCAAAATAACGCTGTTTAAAGCATATTGCATGTCGCTGTACTCGGGGAGCCTGTGGTTCAGCTACACCCAAAAGGCCTGGTGTCCTACATTGCTCTGCGGATTCAGTATAACAACGCATTTAGAGTGCTGTTGCGTCTGTCTCGGCTCTGTAGCGCATCATCTATGTTCGCTGAGGCACGTACAGACTGCTTCAATGCTGTACTACGTAAGAAGGCGGCCTCGCTGCTAAACAGACTCCATGGCAGCCCCAACAGCATTCTACGCGCTATAGCCGGGAGACATGACAGTCCGTTGGTGAGGTCACTTGTCACCTGTACATTGTCATTTTTAAAAGCTTTTATTTAACTTGACTTGTATGTATGTGAAGGTGGACTTTTCCAAGTTAAATTTGACCCACTTCCCGGTATTCGATTGAGCTGAAATTTTACATACTGGTCCAGTCCCGATGACAATGCATGTTTATGACAAGCATGACGTGATGCTGCTGCCAGGATTGGCGCCAGACGAGGAAACTCCTCAACGGTTAACAGCAGGGACATGAAATTTTGCACACCCACTGGGATGACAGTTAGCGAGTCCACCATGAAATTGCTGCCACCTTCAGGGTTGGCTTCAAACCAGAGAATTCCTCAACGGTCGGCAGTAGGGACTTGAAATTTTCATACCCGTTCGGATATGATAGACGGTGGGTGGGTCCAGCATGAAATTGCTGCCACATCCAGGGTTGGCTCCAAACCACGGAACTCCTCAACGGTTAACAGCAGGGACATGAAATTTTGCACACCCATTGGGATGACAGTTAGCGAGTCCACCATGAAATTGCTGCCACCTTCAGGGTTGGCTTCAAACCAGAGAATTCCTCAACGGTCGGCAGTAGGGACTTGAAATTTTCATACCCGTTCGGATATGATAGACGGTTGGTGGGTCCAGCATGAAATTGCTGCCACATCCAGGGTTGGCTCCAAACCACGGAACTCCTCAACGGTCAACAGCAGGGACATGAAATTTTGCACACCCATTGGGATGACAGTTAGCGGCTCCACCATGAAATTGCTGCGACCTTCAGGGTTGGCTCCAAACCAGAGAATTCCTCAACGGTCGGTAGTAGGGACTTGAAATTTTCATACTCGTTCGGATATGATAGACGGTTGGTGGGTCTAGCATGAAATTGCTGCCACATCCAGGGTAGGCTCCAAACCACGGAACTCCTCAACGGTCAACAACAGGGACATGAAATTTTGCACACCCGGGCAATGCATGTTTATGACAAGCATGACGTGATGCTGCTGCCAGGATTGGCACCAGACGAGGAAACTCCTCAACTGTTAACAGCAGGGACATGAAATTTTGGACACCCATTGGGATGACAGTTAGCGAGTCCACCATGAAATTGCTGCCACCTTGAGGTTTGGCTCCAAACCAGAGAATTCCTCAACGGTCGGCAGTAGGGACTTGAAATTTTCATACCCGTTCGGATATGATAGACGGTTGATGGGTCCAGCATGAAATTGCTGCCACATCCAGGGTTGGCTCCAAACCACGGAACTCCTCAACGGTCAACAGCCACACGGGTAACAGGCATAAGAGGTATACTTAATACCGCCGGCTAGCCCCCACTGGGGTGGGTCGTGGGAGCGCTTAATTCGTAGTGTAAAGGTTGCACTGAAAGTCGTCCTCAAAGAAAGAGCGCCTAAAGAGGAGGTGCTGAACACTCTGCTGGCTGAGGTAGAAGCCATGGTGAATGGCCGTCCACTGAGCCACGTCTCGGTAGATGTTAACAGCAAAGAGTCTTTGACGCATAACCATTTTTTGCTCGGCTCCTCTTCTACTTCACCGCAGCTAGGCAGCTATCAAGATTCGGACCTCTACCGGCGTCGACAATGGCGAGTGGCACAACAATTGTCCGATATGTTTTGGAAAAGATGGGTCACCAAAGTATTGCCTACGATGATACCACGGCAAAACTGGACCGAAGACGGGCAGCAGAAACCTCTTCAAGTCGGAGACTTGTGTTTATTGCTGACCCTGATGCGCCACGCAACGTGTTTCCACGAGGCATCATAGAGGAGGTTTTTCCTGGAAAGGACGGCAGAGTGCGAGTGGTATAAGTACGAACGCAGTTAGGTAGGCCATCTAACACTCGCTTGGAGATATTTAGAGAGCGCGACAGGCTACTAGAGAATGCGTTTAACCAAATACATGCTTTTGAAGTGTTGAATGAAGAAGCAGAGCAGGAAAACTTGGAGGACGAGTTGGAGATGGCCGGAGCAGAACATGACCGATGACAAGTTTCTGAATGCTAGAAGAGCAATGAATGTTGGACAAAAGGAAGCGTTTATATTCATAACAAGAAGTATTTCAGAACAGCTACATAATGGTGGTGATGAGCGTCTTAGGTTATTTATAACGGGAAACGCTGGAACCGGAAAAACATTCCTTTTTAATTTATTAAAAAATCAAGTAAATAGGTGTTCCGGCAAGCAAGTTGTTAAGGTGTGTGCATTAACAGGGGTAGCAGCGCGCTTAGTGGGGGGATCTACATTACATTCTACTCAAAAGTTGCCCGTGCAAAAAGATGGTAGACTAGTGCAACTGCCTATTCTTACTGGAAATTACCTGCGTCTAATGCGGCAACAGTGGCCACACATAGAATTTCTCTATATAGAGATGAAATATCTATGGATCCCTATGAGATGCTTTGTATGGTTGATTCTCGTCTTAAACAACTCAAAAATCATCAGAAACTCTCTTCGGTGGTATAAATATTTGTGTCTTCGGAGACTTAATACAGTTGCCCCCTGTACGAGGTAATCAAGTATTTGACCAACCCGCGAGATTTGTCCCAGCTACACACCTTTGGCGTTCTTTCTCGTTAATTGAATTGACCGAAAATATGAGACAACAGGGTAGCACTACATTTAAAGACCTCTTGAACGCATTACGCATCGGTGAACTTCACTCGGAACATTTCAGTATTTTAATGAGTCGACTAAACATAGAATAAACTGGCGAATTTGCGATTGAAAAAGCCTTACGAATCTATCCCACTAATCAACAAGTTTTCAATCATAACAAAACCGTGGTATAACAATCAATAAAATAATTGCACAAGATAGTCTAATAGATTGTACTCGAAAAAATGACAATATAGATTTAAATAATATTATACCATCTGATATAAATAAGACTGGGGGGTTGCCTAAAGAGTTATAAATATTTGTGGGGGGCCAAGGTGATGTTGCGATACAATGTTGATGTGTCTAAGGGTCTAGTGAATGGTGACATCGGTCATATTACAGAAATTATATGGCCCTATTTCCGGAGAGCACAAATGTACGATACGGACATTCCATCCGTCCATATCGACTTCGGCAAAGACGGGATTCACCTGATTCAACCGAAGTCTGTGCAATTTCCAGCGAAATACAGCCATGGCACCGCTGAACGCAGAATGTTGCCAATAATATTATGCTGGGCTTGCACAGTGCATACAATGCAGGGTAGTACGGTTGACCACGCCGTTGTGTATTTGCGCCCAAAGTTGTTCGCTGCTGGCCAAGCGTACGTGGCCTTAAGTAGGGTACCGTCACATCGATAGAAGGCCTCCTCATAGAAGAATTAGACTGCTCGAAATTAACTGGCACCCGCCAATGTAACAATGACGCACTTAATGAAATGAATAGACTAAGAAATATAGGTATCTAGCGAAAACTAAAAAATATAAAATAAATTAATATAAAAAAAACTTTTAAAAAAAGCTTTTATTTACGCCCTAAAAAGATAAAAATAAGATTTAAATTACATGAAACCTATTCATTTTCCAATTACTTTACAAAATTTAATTGTATAATAAGATTTAGCCTCAGTGCTGCACGATGTAAATTTGAGTAGGTAATCTTTTCCTTTAAAATTTTTACTATCAACTTATAACGTCATTACACAATTTATATTATATAAAAGCTTGTCGCGAGATTTACCTGTGTAGACCAATAAATTAAACAACTTGATCTGTATGATTTTAATTTAAAAAAAACTAAGTTCAAACTTAGTACAGACGCCAGCACATCAAGCTACTACAATCTGTCAGATTTCTTTATTAGATTTTCGACTTTATTGCTAAAGTAGGTTCAAGATAGATTGGGAAAATCTGACAGTTTCGGGTAGGTTGACCTGCTGGCGTCCGTACTTAATACGAGTGCTCAAATCTCGTAGATCTACCTGTGTAGATCAACTAGTAACTTGATCTGATTGATTTTAATTTAAAAAAACTAAGTTCAAACTAAGTAATACGAGTGCTTAAATCTCGCGACAAGCTTTTCGGGTAGCTAAAAATTTACTTTACAGTAATGCTTCTCTGTATACGATATTTGACGTATGGGCATCGGGGATGAAAGCAGACAGGCTCCTAGGATTGCTAACCCGTGACAGAGCATACAACTGACCGTGCGAGAAACAGCTGATACTTAGATCTACACCCACAACTTTCAGCGGCTGACCTTGGGCTTTATTAATTGTCATCGCAAAACATAGGCTGACTGGAAACTGGACTCGTTTAAAACTAAATGGAAAATTGTTTGGAATGAGAAGAATCCGAGGAATGAAAACACTTTCACCTTTTCCACACCCTGTTAAAATCTCGGCTTCTATCAGATTTCGTTGTAAATTGGTCACTTTTAACCTGGTGCCATTGCAAAGTTTTGGGGGGCTTAAATTTCTAAGAAGCTTTGTGGGTTCGCAGAAGTCTCAGACTCACGCGATAGCGCGTGAGCTTTGCGATCGACAGATAAACGTGCCTTTCGTTGTTCCTCGTTTTCCCTATTTCGAGTTGTCATCATTCGAGAACGATTTGAACTCAGTCGAGATTCTCGCTGAGTCGAAGTTTCTGCAGCACGAAACCTAGCCTGATGTTCCCGAGTTGCAGAAAGCCTTGCCTCACGACCTTCCTCAGATTCCTGTGATCGAACTAATTTCATCCTTTTAGCATTTCTGCTACATTGGGAGAGGTTGGATCTTCTTCGAGGCATTCTTACAATAAAATAGTACATACTACATAACACACAGTTATTTAGTAAACACGTACTATCGTAAACAATTAAATTATAAATACTTTCAGATTATTATAGTCTAAAATTATCACAGTTTATGTAATAAGTGTTAAGACGTGTCAACCAAACGTACTAACTTTATAAAACAAAAGAATTGCTAGAAAAATTTATTACTAACTTGAGCTAATGAACTTATACTTAATAAAGAAAATCAAGAAAAGAAATGCCTAACCTATACCAAATACTTATAATATTAATTTATATACAAACCCTAAATACAAATTAAGATAAGTACCTATACCGAAAATCAAGGAAAAAAATGCCTAACCTATAACAAATGCTTACAATATTTATTTACAAACCCTAAATACAAATTAAGATAAGTATACCGAAAATCAAGGAAAAAAATGCCTAACCTATAACAAATGCTTACAATATTTATTTACAAACCCTAAATACAAATTAAGATAAGTATCCCAAAAATCAAGGAAAAAACCGCCTAACCTATACCAAATACTTACAATATTTATTTACAAAATTTTAAAGAAAATTAAGAAAAAGAACCTAACCTACAAACCCTAAAATATAAATAAATGAAATATGCAAACAGTCATTATTCAAGTGAATCGCAATAATCGAATGCAACTATTCGTCTACATATACTCTCCAGGATACGTGCGTTCGCTACGAATAACGCAATCCTTATGGCAGCGGCGCGTTTTTTTTTTCTATCAATGGCATCTCGTAATTGATCTTGAGAGGTCGTCCTACAACCGGACTATCCTGTGGTTGCCTTAAGAATTCTTAGAGCCTCCAGCCAGGGCTGCATCTAGATTAAAACTAAGTGAATGCACGCTAAGGGCACCCCCTGTGGGGTACGAACCTCGGCTTAGGGCGTCGCTGGGAGAGGGCAGCAAGGGGACAGGCTGGATCGAATTAGTATTATTAATGCTTTGATGAGCGCGGCGTTTCCTAGGACTATCTCTGAGAAGAAAGGCCGAAACAAACTCAGAGGTCTCAGTCGGGGAATTTAAAGCTACAGGCTCAGCTACGGCGCGGGCTGGCACTTCAGCGGGCAAGGGTCGGGGGGTCAGCGGCGCGGCTCTCAGCGCACGGACATGCAGGCGCGAGGCGTGTACGTACTCTGATAGAATACCTAAACAAATGTTCGCCGTGATTCTTTAAATTGATATAACTTTTTTATTTATGAACCGATTGACATGAAATAAACACTAACTGTTAAGTGAAGCTTACTACAATATATTAATGAAAACCGCATCTAAATCGAATAAGCCGTTTCTGATATTAGCGTGCACAAACACACAGACAAACAGACAAAAAAAAAATTAATGACAATTTCGGGTTCGGCATCGATATAATAACAACCCCTGCTAATTTTTTTTTATATATTTCCATTGTACAGACACCACTTTTCTGCAATTTTATTATATGTATATAGATATACATTATTTTATCATTTCATTAATTTTCTTTTATGGACAACCTCGTTAGTGCAACGAAAGGAAACTTAATTTGCTGAGAATGAAGCATGGCTTGGTCGTCCTAGGTTCGATCCCCAAGTCAGATATTCTTAGTGTTACTTATTGTGTTTTTCTATTATGAATTTCTCAGTAGCAGCAAGAGTCGAAAATTGTACCTGGCAATTGGCTGGCGTTGATTTAAACATAGCTGGTCAAATGTGGATATACTATGCATAAACGTCTGCACTGCTTCGCGTGAATTTACTGAGTTTTCTTTCTGAGTAAGACAAACCATCGCGCACATAATTATATACTTCTCGAGAGTGTTCCCCAGTGATCTGCAGCACCCTTGCTTCATGCGTTTGTTCACCGCTATTAACTAGTATGGTTCTCATCATCGACGTCACACCTGCGACTTTGTTTGCTAACTTTAGATTATGAATCTCGTTGCGAAGCCTTTCCAACTGACTGAATTAGCAGTAATCTCTTACATACGCCAGAGTCTAAATAATTTAAAGGAAGCCTCCCACGCCTGGCGCCTGACGCCGCGCCGGCGCCCCCGGCTGCTGTTTGAACTTTTTTACAGAAGAGAGCAGGCACCGCGCAGGCCAATTTAAATTCAATTTCACACTAACTAGCCGAGTTTCACAAGTTTTTATTAAAGATTTACAGTTAATTCAACGACTTTTAAGTTGTTCGCGAGCAGGCCGTGACCTCCCCCCCCCCCGTTCTTGACTCGTATACCTACCCCTCCCCCACCCCCCGCGCCTCACCTGCGCGCACCACGCGTTCTCGCGCTCTCATTTCTTTCCAGTATTGTTGTTCGGCTTAGAATTATTAATTCCCCGCCCGCACAAAATGAATTTCTTTTTTATACGCCATTCAACGTGAAAAGAATGAAAGATGTTTCAGATTACATCATGAGGAATAAGATTGTATTTAGAGAGATGTTTTGTGGTGTTGTTATTTTTACAATTATTTCGTAACTTGACTCGGGACCATTTTACCGATGTGAAGTTGTTCTAAGATCTGCGCTCGTTCCGCGCACGTCTCGAAAGGTTGGGAGATGGCGACGAAGGATATGCGCTGCGCCAGATAGCTCTAATAAAACGATAACGACCTCCTTCGTACGAACCTATTTGAAATACTCCCGATAGGTACAAATTATGAAACTGTTGCTGATAATATAAGGAAATACATAAATGAATTATTGATAAATGATAAACGATTTTATTTTTGTAAGTAGGTTTGTACAAACCCTTTTACACGTCAATTATATTTTAAAACTAGATGGGGTCGGCGTTTCCTATCTGACTAGTCTGAGAAGAAACGCCGAAACAAACTAAGAGGTCACAGTCTCTTTTAAGTAGTTCTTGATATTGTGTGGACTGAATTGTTATTTTGTGTTGTTTTAGTACTAATTTAAGGATGTTTAACTGTCGGATATTAAGTACTGATGCTTCTTATACTGGTGATCTGTGGGATAGCGAAAGTGTTTTCTGTACATAACCTTTATCACTGATCTTTGGGCTCTTTCCAATTGTAGCATTGAAGTTATGCCGACTCCACCCCATACAGTAATGCAGTAGCAGAGAACTGACTCACATAATGCCACATACACCAGTTGTAAGATCTTTTTGTTGGCCGAGTTGCGTAACATTTTCATTCCGTGAATCAGCTTTCTGATTCGCTTTGCTACTAAGGTAATAATAATATGGGGTCTGAATGAAAGTCGTTGATCTAGCAGAATCCCTAAGTATTTTAAAGATACGACCTTTTTAATTTCCTCACAAGTGCAAGGGGCTGTTCTGCATGTTGAAGGGTGGATTTGAAGCTGTAAAGGAAGATTTGGTGCTGATGAAAGAGTTTTATGGAAACAGATGTAGTTTGTTTTTTTAATATTAAGTGACAGAAGGTTAAGGTCGAGCCATTTTTTTATATTGGTTAAGCCGTTTTGGGCTTTTTCGCGGACTGTTTCCCAAAATTCGCCATGAAAAATTATAGCCGTGTCTGCATTTGCGGTAATGGCGTGATGAATATCATTAATATAGATGATAAATAGGGTCTGGCCCAGGACACTACCTTGAGGCACTCCAAATTCTACGCTGCTGTGACTACTGATGGTATCCCAAATTTTCACATATTGCCTTCTGTTAGAAAGGTAGGTCTCGAACCATTTGAGTGGCAGTCCTCTTATACCAATCGTTTCAAGCTTTTTTAGTAGTATAGGAATGGCAACGGTGTCGAAAGCTTTTGCTAGGTCTAGAAATATTCCTATGAATTTTATATTATCATCTAAATAAGACGTTACAAGATTGGCTAAGAGACTTACTGCATCTTCTGTGGATTTTCCCTGTCTGAAGCCAAACTGCTTGTTGGATAATATGTTGTTGGAATCTAGGTACGAGGTGAGTCGTTTATTGACTATTTTTTCAAGAATTTCACTGTTAGCAATATTTTCCAAAATTCTTGATTTTGGAAAATATTGCTAACAGTGAAATGGGTCTCTAATTAATTGGGTTTTGTTTTGAACCACTCTTATGTACTGGAGTGACCTGTACCTCTTTCCATTTGTTAGGAAATATGCCTGATTCTAAGCTAAGGTTTGTAATATGTGTTAACGGGATTATGATTGCACTTTTTATTTGTTTGATAAGTGTTGGTGTAAAATTATCCGGACCTGGGGCGCTTTCATTTCTCAGATTTGTGATTATTTTGTGTATTTCAAAAACGTCAGTTGGTTGCATAAAGAAATTGGTGTTTTGAGGCTCTCCTAACTGTAGTTTGTTTATAACTGATTCTTGGGTTTCATTTATGTCTGCGAGAATTTTACTGGCTAGGTTTTTGCCAACGGAGGAGAAGTAATCATTGCAGATGTTTATGGAAGTTTGTGCAGAAGATTCACTTTTAAGCAGTTCATTAGGGATACTTCTGCTGTTGGACTGTTCACTGATATTTCTGATAGCTTTCCATAAACCTTTTACGTTGTTTTTGTTATCTTCTAATTGTTGACTGTCGTGTTCGCGTTTAAGCCTGTGTACGATATTTGTAAAGTTCCTGTAACGATTATAAATTAGTTTTTTTGTTTGGTCGTTGGGGTGTTTATTTGAATCACGATGAATTTTGTCCCTGTGGTTCATACATCTAATAAGTCCGGGTGTAATCCAGGGTTTTTTAATGAATTTAGAGCGGCTAATTGTCCTTTCTACCGTGTGTTTTTGTACTGCACTTGTTAGAATGTTGTGGAACTCACTGGTTGCTTTTTCACATCTAGTTCGGACACCACTCCAGACCAGTTTACGTCTTTAAGTTTCTCTGTCAGTGCTGGGAAATTGATTTTATTTATTTGGCGTTGTTGATATTTTGAATCGGAAGGCGTGAGCATGTTGTACCCCGTCATAATCATACGGTGATCGGTAATATCAATATCGCAAACTATTCCTATAACAGTCTGGTATTTTGATTTAAGGAATATGTGATCTAAGCATGAGTTTTGGCGAGTTGGTTTCGAAATAATCTGTTTCAGTCCGTGTTCGGACATTCAACTTAAATAATCCAACTGTGAAACGTCTGTCGTCGATAAAAGATTGACATTAATATCTCCGGTCACAATGATTGTTTGATGTTTGCTTATTGAGATAAGTACTGGATCTAGAGAGGAAATAAAGCTATCAGGTATGCGTGATGGGGATCGATAGATGGTAATTAGAGAAATATTATTAGAGAGTTCTACTAAAAGAGATTCTGAAACTGTCGGGTTCCAGCAGTCTCTTACATACGTTACAACTCCTCCGCTTTGGTTAAGGGTATTTACTGTGCAATATGATGTGTAACCGTCAATTTGACCAATTAAAGAGCCATCTGATAACCAGCATTCCGTAAGAACAATAACGTCATATATTATATTAAGCCGCCTTAACGCAATACAAAAGGTATTAAAGTTACGCTGTATACTGCGGATATTGAAAGTCAAAGACAATACGTTCTGACAGTTTTCAGCTCTGTCAAGTTCCAGACACTCTAAGTCAATAGTGTTGTCTAGAATGCGTGCTTACTCGTCGTCAAGTATTGTTAGCACGTTACTTGGTAATGTGTTGGTTTAAAATTCGATAGAATACGCTATGCTGTGTACATCAGACTACACGCTACTAAGTATTCATAAAATTGGCTCTTTCCAGTGAAGTGGTAACGCGTGATCACCACCTACCTCCACGTTTGCCTGCCGCACTACCCACTCATTTGGATTGTTCATAAAATGACCGCGCCAACACATTCCCATTCCCACTTCGCTGTTCCGATATTCGATTAACTCGGTGCTTGTATTTTGGAAATATTCGCCGGCTTTAGTTCACGTACTCCGTTTATTTAGACGTAAAGTGAAAAATCGCTAAGGTATTCAGTTCACCGACAGTCGAGCGTGAAGCTGGAGTTGCGCATGAATTGTTCACAAATCGAACGTCTATGAGCAGAGTTAGGGCAGCCGCCTACTGCGGCGCAACATATGCACACACAGACTGCACCGACTCAGACGGCAGTCTAATACCAAACAAGGAGAAAGAACTGGCTCTCCCGGGATCGTCCAAATTAAAGGGCCTAAACACATACAAACATAAACTTGTTACAGAACAAGATATGTTGTAGTGAGCGAGGACCTCTATGTATCCTCGCGACTCAGCAAACCGTTGTAAATAACGAGCAGTCGTGTGGCGCTCCTAACGCCGAACGACAACTTTGCACAAAGTTCTACAAACGATCATTGTAATGCAGCAGACGGAAGATGTAGAATTCACTTTTTTCTTTGTGTTTACCGGAGCAACTACTCGACAAAGAAAAAAGTGAGTAGTTGCTCCGGTAAGTTGGAGGAGCGGAGTATACCGGACCCAAAGTTTCACATGAGAACGTGTATTAAGTACGTCTCGGGGGCAAATTTGACTTGAGTTGTTTTTGAAAAGGTGCAGCGTTGACTCAAGACTCTCCGAAATTGCGATTGCACGTAACGATAGCGACACGGCGCGGCGCGGCGGCGGCGCGGCGGCACACTGACCCGTATAGCGTCACGTTTTCACTTCGTTCCGCCTCACACTCGCATCGTGCTCGTTTCTTCTAGATTAAATTCCTTTTCAATAGAATGTATCGGTCGAACTGTTATCCCTGACGCGGCAGAGAGCTGGACACTAACGTTCGAACTGTTATCCCTGACGCGACAGAGATCTGGACACTAACGCACCTCCCTGTGCTTGGAACAGCAAAACTTGTCGGATTTAAAGATAAAGCTAAGCTCCTAGCCTGTTTAGACATCGGACTATAGTCCTAGAAACTACGTAGTTGACTGTTTTGTTCCGAAGGTTCTTATTGCTTGTGTAACTTTACTTCATTCTTCAGCAGACGCTACTTTTTCTTTCATATAAAATAAATTCATTGATGCAATGTTTCCCATTGCGTCTTATTAAAATTTCAAAATATGAAGGTAATCTGGAGTTTATTAACATGTTTTGAATGTGTCGTTAACATTTGAATGAGTATTATTGCGTCTTAAAGTCGCGCGAAAGTTTCGCAGTGTCGAGGACCGTTTACTGCTACCATTAATACGTTATTTGTGAGTTCGTCATAACCACTTGTAGCTTGGTTTGATTTGCAGGACGTCTTGAGTCGGAGACTTCATACAGACAAGCAGCCCTGAGCCCACCTTCGCTAACGGTTAGAGTTACGTACGTACGTACGTACGTTAGAGGTGCGTACTATGAGCTTATTTTTATGACTACATACTTTGCTCGCTTTACTTACCATGTCGTAACTTCAGCCTGCAGCAAAAAAACCAATTCCAATAATTGATTCATATTGACTGTAGGTTATGTTTACGATTCGTTAGTTCGATCGCCGAGAGATTTCAGTTAAATCTCCAGAGTGAGATTTTCAGTAAACTGTATACCAGACATGACTCAAAGTCAGGGGTGTGGAACAATAAAGGTAAGTTTCATTTGGTCGTAAGCACTGTAACCCCTCACACGTGTGCCGACATAAGTAGCTGTCAGTAATTAATCTTCGCCCTCGCCCCGAGTATTCTGCGGATCGCGAAATCTTCTCAACGGCGACTATGAGTATTCGAATGGCTCTCGTTCCTGGCGCGATGCAAGTCGTCGGTGGAAAAGTTGCGTGGTGCGGTTTGTTACGAGTACGTAAGTCAGTCACGACAGCACTCATAAAATCAATTAACACGCTAAATGATCTTGTCTAATGTTGTGATTTTGCGTTGATGAAACTTAATCATTAGTACCTACTTACTTTTATTTAAAATATTTTTTCCCTGATTTTTGAAGTGAAAGTTCTTAGGCTTCGATTCGATAATTGGACGAGAATTGAGAGTGAAACTTCAAGGACGCATCCTGTTTAAATAAATAAATAAATAAAATCTTTATTGGCATAAAAACACGTTACAGAAAAATGTGAGACCCTGACTCCAGAGCTAGGTTAGAGTACCTGTATTTCAGGAGCCAGTGACTTCTTCCGTTTAGGTTACAATTAAGCAAGTTTTATGCATCAAAAGGTGACAAAATAGTAATATGTATCTAAAATTAAGTACAATAGTTATTATTAAACATTTAATTACTTAGGCACAAAAAATATAATTAGAAAATAAAATTAAAATAAAATCAGGATTAAAATTTAGATTAATAATTGAGTTTAAAACAATATTAATTTTAAAAATAAATAATAGTAATACAAAAATAAAAGTATGTAATAAAATTTGAACAAATCGCAATTCAGCTAGGATGAACAAAATAATATTAGAATTAAGGGTGCAGGTATGTCAATATGCATGTGGGCGTGGGTGTGAGGGGGTGTGTGTACGTGTGTATGTGTATGTGTGTGAATACCATTTTTTTGTGTTCTTATATATTTATGCTGATTGCACTAAATTTTCAGTTGCGTTGTAGTCCTGTGTGTAACCAGATTTTTACTTTCTTTTTTGTTTCACGAGTCGTAAGGGGATTTATTTTTAGGATTTGGTTTAATTCATTATAAAGAAAAGCGGCAAGATATACCCGCTGTCGCCTAGCGGACGCCGTGTGACAGCGTAAAGGTAAACAAACGTTTTTTATAGTGCGCTTCTTATTACTTTGTGCATTATAAGGGGTAATACTGTGCTGCTTGTAAACTACTTGCAGAATATAATTCTGTCTTACTGTGAGAACTTCACACTTCTCGTATAAGACTTTAGTGGGAAATCTAAAGGGTCTGAAAGTCATGACTTTAAGCAGAGATCTTTGGGCACGTTCCAGGTGAATCAAAAAAGTCTTGCTGGGTGCAAGACTTTTTTGATTCACCCCATACAGTAACGCAATATCCCACGACTGACTGCACGAGCGCATAGTACACAGTGCGAAGGAGTTCGAAGTCTGCTACGTGTCTAAGTTTTTTAAATGCCCAAATCAGTTTTCTGATCCGCGGTGAGGTGAGTTCTATGTGCTGTCGCCAGCCAAGTTTTTCATCTAGAATCACACCAAAGTATCTTACATGTGTAGACTTAGTGATTGCAGAGCATTAACAGGGCGTTGAAGAAGCCAAGTTGCAGTCATGCAATCTAATACTTAATTTGGGAGGTTTAATTTTAGAAAAAGAGAATTGGAGAAATGTGGATTTGGAAAGGTTCAAAGTGAGTCGGTTAGCTCTCAGCCAGTGGCTTACCCTATGCAGTCCCAGTTCCGCGCTTCGTCGAACTTTGTCCCAGGTCCCTCCATGCAATATTAATGCCGTATCGTCAGCATAGGTAACGATCTTGCCATTTACAAGTGGCAGCTGACACAGGTCATTTATGTGAATCAAGAAGAGGCTTCAAAATCAAAATCAAAAGTCATTTATTCAAATTAGGCTGAGAATCAGCACTTTTCGAACGTCAAAATTACAAAAGACAGTCCTCCAAAAACGCCCGCCCTTCACCACTTCCTAGTGCTATCGCTGGGAAGAAGAAGTGGCGCAACAAACTTCCCAGCAGCACAGCTGTCTGTTCAGTTAGAATATAGTTGCATGTATACAATACTAGGAACCTATGTTCAGTAATTAACATTACAAGAAATTTAAATTATTTGCCATAAAATATGTCAGCTAGTCACGCCAATATACCAACAAATATAATAAAAACTATACGTACTCAAGCTGAAGAATAATTAATTAAAAGGGAAATAAAAACTTACTACCTAAATAAAAGCCTCCAGGCATAAAGGGCGTGACAGCTTACACATTTATGCATAGCTGGGTTCTGGTCACATAGCTGTCACTCGAGTCACAGATGAAAAACTAGGACCATCGAAGTAAAATAAATAAATAAGTTAATACTAATAACAATAAGCTGTCAGTAACCTAATTCTGGAGAAAGAACATGAACATTGTCTTGAGTTAATTAGGGCGACCAACTATTCTTATCGTGTAAGTAGTCGTTGATGGAATAGTAAGCCTTTGAACAAAGGTTAGATTTTACTTGAGCTTTAAACGCATTAAAAGGCAAGTCTAGCAAAGAAGAGGGTATCTTGTTATAAAAGGTTATACCAAGCCCAGCAAATGAGTTATGAACCTTATGAAGCCGGTGAAAGGGGGCACGTAGTTTGTCCTTATTTCTAGTGTTAACACTGTGAATATCACTGTTTTTAGTGTACAAGTGCAAATTTTGCCTAATATATAAAATGTTGGAGAAGATGAATTGTGATGCAACCGTGAGAATGCCAATATCTTTAAAAAAATCTCTTAGAGAAACTCTGGCACCTAGCTAGTAAATTGCTCGGACAGCTCGTTTTTGAAGGACAAATATATTTTGTATATCAGCGGCTTTGCCCCACGGCAGAATACCGTCGGACATAACACTGTGAAAATAACTAAAATAGACTAAACGAGCTGTATCAACGTCAGTGTATTGTCTTACTTTCCTGACGGCGTAGGTAGCCGAACTGAGCCTTCCTGCTAGACTTGATATATGAGGTCCCCACTGAAGTTTGGCATCTACTGTTAGTTCTAGAAAAATTGCCGAGCCTACTGTTTCAAGCATCTCTTTATTTAAGACGATGTTGGGTCCTAGATTTCTGACATTCGGTAAGGCAAACTTTACACATTTCGTTTTCTTGGCATTGAGAACTAGGTTATTTGACGTAAACCAATCTGTAACTATTGAGAGTGCACTGTTTACGTCGTCAAAATCTTGTCTATTCCTGTCTACTTTAAAAATAAGAGAGGTATCATCTGCAAACAGTACAACGTCACAGATGCACTTCAAATGGAATGGTAAATCATTGATATATACTAAGAACAAAAATGGACCCAGTATTGAGCCTTGCGGAACACCTAACTGAACTGGTAGCCCGGAAGATTTCGCGCCATTAACATCTACACATTGGACCCTATTATGTAAATAAGAAATTATTACGTTGAGAGCCACGTTTCGGACACCGTAATGACGTAACTTACGCAAAAGCGTGTCATGGTGCACGCAATCAAAGGCTTTGGAGAGATCACAGAAAACTCCAATAGCATTTTGCGATTTCTCCCATGCGTCAAATATGTGTGTCAGCAGAGCAACACCCGCGTCTGTAGTTGCCCGACCCTTTGTAAAGCCATATTGCTCATTATGGAGGAGGCTGTTTAAATTAAAATGTCTTAGCAACTGCTTGAGTATTAACTTTTCAAATATTTTGCTAAACGCAGGTAAAATAGAAATAGGCCTGAAATTGCCAACGTCATTCTTATTACCTGATTTAAATAATGGTATGACTTTACTACTCTTCATGAGGTCAGGAAAAGTTTCTAAATCAACACATCTATTAAAAGTAACAGCTAGATAGGGGGCTACGATGTCTATTATATTACTTAAAAGTTTAATGGAGATGCCCCAATAATCACCGGTGTTTTTAGACTTAAGTGTATTAAAAATATTAACTACATCACGCGGGGTTACATGTTCGAAACTAAATAAAGGACTACATTTAGGTACACTACTATGCAAAAGGTCTTCAGCTTTAGACGGGGATGAATTTAAGGAGCGAGTCGTAGTTATCGGTATGTTGGCAAAAAACTCATTAAATGCCTCAGCTACGTCAGCTGCATTATTAACTAATTTGTTGTCGACCATAATCTCAAGTTGTTTTTCTTGTTTAACAGATTTACCCGTTTCATTCTTAATAATTTTCCAAGTGGTTTTTACTTTATTATTAGAATTTTTAATTGTATCGCCTAAAAATGTTGATTTAGCAAAAGCACTAATCTTTTTGAATAATTTTGAATAATTTTTGACATACTCTAGGAAAGGAGTATCAAACCTGTATTTTTTCAAACCATATAACTCGTATAGTCTCGCTCTACTTTTATAAATTCCCGGAGTAGCCCATTGATTAAAGCCAACAGAGGAACCATTAATGTTAATAGTTTTGGTCTTAAAAGTGGATTGGTACTCTTTTTGCACAACATCAAAAAGGGCACCATAAATTTCATTGGGATTCTCGTATTCTACTATAGATGGTGTAATTCTATGAGCTATATTATTTTTAAACATTTTGCAACGACTGGCTGTATAAGGCCTGCATTCAAGTTTATGCGGTTTTTTATGTACTGGCATGGGGAAGCTAGCTAATAAACCACAGTGGTCTGACGTTAAGTCAGTTAACACTAATTTATGTTTGGCATCACAATCACTAAATACATTATCAAGACAAGTTGACGAAGATGCTGTGATCCTAGTAGGTTCAAAAAACAAGTTAATTAAATTATAAGACCTAAAAAGATTGAGAAGTCTAATACTTAATGGAGTAACATCTAAAATATTAATATTGAAGTCTCCACATAATATAATGCTTTTGTTACTTGATTTCAACCTATTGAGAGAATCTTCCATTACCGATTCGAAACTAATAAAATCCCCAGAGGGGGGTCGATAAACGCAAATTATAACATATCGCTCAAGTTCAACACAAGACAACTCTATAGTGCGCTCGATTGAAAGATTAACTAAATCTAAACGTCGTTGTTTACATTTCAACTTGTTTGAAACAAGAACTAAAGAGCCACCGTGAATAGCACTTTTTCTTACAAATGCACTCTGTACGGTAAAGTTTTCATCATTAATAAACACTACTTCATGTTCCTTCAACCAGTGTTCAGTCAAACATAACACCTGAACATCATAGTTCTCCATAAATAAACTTAATTCTAGCTCTTTGCCGGACAGACCCTGCATATTTTGATGTACAACATTAAACATATGCGGCTGACCCGTTGTCGCACCTAATAGTTTAAACTACAAGGCGTATCAAAAGTAATGTTAGTATCAGTACTAACAGTAATCGATGGTACACTACAAGTACCAGTGTCACTGAGTATATTGTATGCTAAAAGATTAGCAATTTGTCTCCTACAACTAGGTGGCAAATACATAGTATAATTTGTCAGTTTGTAATCAGTAATGAATTGATTATAACCAAAATATAAAATAGCATCACTGTGACGACAAGTCCTATTCTAAATGAACATATTTAAATTATAAATATGCTTATTTTGCTCATCAGTTAAATGATAGGAATAAGGCAAGGCACAAAAAATAAATTTACAATTATTAGTCTCATTAAGATGCAACATCAAATGGACACATTCAATTAAGTCCTTTTTTCTTACATTTAAACTATCCCCATATAATAATATAACAGTTGAACTGGGATAACAGTTGAACTGGGGAACTGCTTGGGCCAAGAATACTGCCTTGTGGGACGCCATAGGTAACCTCAGCATCAGAGCTAACGTGTTCTTTTATTTTAACTCTTTGCGTACGGTCACAGAGAAAATCCTTAAAAATGTTTCCGCGAATACCAATCTTTTCTAACTTGTCCACAAGGAGAGAAATCATGACGGTGTCGAAAGCTTTGGCCAGATCGAGAAATATGCCGACGCATTTCTGTTTTTGATCTAGTTTTAGCGTGACGTGATCTACCAATTGGTATAGGGCATCTTCAGTGCTTTTTCCCGACCTAAAGCCAAATTGGGTTTCTGCCAGTATCTTATTGGGTTGCAGAAAGTTTGTGAGCCTTTTGTTTAGAACCTTTTCTAATATTTTTGATAAAGTAGTGAGAACTGAGATGGGCCTGTAGTTTCCAACATCGTCCTTCTTTCCCCCCCTGTTGAGGCACATTTCGTTACCTGAGAGGGAAGAAAGATAATAACTCGGTCTCTCACACTAAATCTCTCTTATTCTTGCACTTCTGCCACGGGTACGGTGCTGCGCGCGCAGTGTTGGTCGTTGAGTTCCTGTAGTTAGTATAGAGAAAACTTACAACTTAGAACATCACGTTAAACACCGGAAAAATCTTAAACTACAAACCAGAACAAAACACGAAATATATGTATATGTCGGAGTCATTCGTTTGACTATTCGGAACGTCAGTGCCATCTCGTGGCGCTGGACAGAGTCTAGCCTGAGTTCGTGGTGGGAGCGACAGCTACACGGAACGGTGTGAGCAGAGGTTTTCTAATGTGCAATAACCAATACTACCCATAGTACGCCCACAGTAATTAAAATATGCCTGATGCTAACGAGAGACAGACATACCATCTCTGACATCAGAACTGGGATTCGTGTTGGTTCATGCACAAAATGAGAACGGCTATAGTGAGAGTGACCGTTGACATTAATTTGAAAAACAAAGTGTGGATCTGTCCAAGTTCGACCTAGACAAAGCTGATACGGATGCGCTATCAACATGTACCATTGTTCTTTGGGCATAGGCTGTATGTAGAAATACCTTTGCCGAATGACGCGACTGTTGCGCCTACCGACAAGTTTGAAAAAAAAAAAAGACTGTCTCTAACCGGCGTTTGAGTTTGACGTATCCCGTTCCCGTGTTTAGAACACACAATGTAAGGCGTGTGCAAACGTAACATAACATAACAGTGCACAACAGCTGATTTGTGTTTTGCCGAAAATTCACTGCTAGATGACCACCTTTCAACTTGTTGTGACCATCAGTAAGACGTACAAAGGAACATCAACGTGACTATCGCAAATAGCATACCCAAGAATGACATGGAGCGACTTTAAGAATCTGAGCGGAGCCTTTCGTGTACTGCAAGTGAGGGAAACCAGGACATATCGCAGCCGGGTGCACGAGTAGTGGCAGCCAAGCCAAGCGGATGGTGGACAACGTGCTGGTAGTCGTGAACGGCGAGTGGACTTCGTACAACTACCCCCAGACACATTGGAAAATAAAGGTGAGCTGTATTGTTTTGTTTACGATTCTGGTGCTGAATGCTCGTTAGTAAAGGCGAGTTGTGCGGCCAAATTAAGTAGCAAACGAGTTAATGACGTTGTTGCATTAACTGGTATTTGTCAAACATACGTATTCAGCACAGACCAAATCATATATAGTGTTGCGATTAGCGAGCAACAACTTGAGATTTTATTACATTTCTACCCGACATTTACTTGCAAAGTAATATTATGATAGTACGTGAAATATTGAACCTAGGCTTTTCGATTAACATGTCTGCGACAGAGTTTTTGTTGCATAAAACTCTTGTAATAAATTCAGTTTTAATCGGTCAACAACAGAAAGCTAGATTTGATAGAACAAAGGCAGCTATAACAAAATGATCGGTTGACGATTTCGTGTTATTAGAAAACAAAGAGTGAAGTCTGATTATAAGACTAAGTTAGATCGGAAGTTCAGAGGTCCGTTAGAAGGTAGCGGAAGTTTTGGCGGATAATCGCTATACGTTAAAAGTTTTAAATTCTAACCTTGCAAGTATGCACATGATCGCATAGGAAAGATGCCACAAGATTATGTTCCAAGTGAATTGGACATAATTAGTGAAGAGTTAGACGTAGAAGATGCGGGTGAAGGCCCATCTACTGGTACTGACTAATGACGCACAATAAATGGCTATAACTTTTAAGCGAGAAGTGACTGGTAATAACTATTTTGTTTTGGGGCTTAGGAACCAGTGAGAAGGACTGGCACCGTCCCATATCTATCGGGCTCAACAGCGAGACGAACTGTTACCCATTTGCTAGAAAGCATTTTATACCGTTAAGGCTTATATCGAGGACAAAAAGGCTTGGGATTAAGCTGCTTCCAATTTTTACATATTGAATGTGTTTATTTTTTATTTTTGTTTTGTTGATGTTTTTTTTTTTTTTATATACACTTTGACATTGATGAATTTGATATATACTATGACATTTGCTTACTTTGTAAAGTATTCTATTATTTTAATTATTGTGAATGTGAAGACTATGTAGGTCATTGTATTTATATTATTTTTCTCTCTGTTCTCTTAGTTTTTGGCGTGGTCTGGCAGTTTGAGTAATTAATGTGGCCTACCCAAATGTCCTTTCTTTGGTATTGTTCGTCGGATCGTTGAGCTCTCTAAGTTTTGAGTTGAGCTGCACGATTTCTGACAAATGCGTGCACTGACTGGACAGGTCCTCTCAAACTGTTTGGTTCTTTCTTCAAAAAAACCATCTCAGACATAAATCTACATGGTCTTCACATGGTCTGACCAAGATTATGTCTGGACTTTAAAAGAGACTGTGACGTCTGAGTTTGTTTCGGCCTTTCTTCTCAGACTAGTCAGATAGGAAACGCCGACCTCATCTAGTTTTAAAATATGATTGACGTGTAAAAGTGTTTGTACAAACCTACTTACAAAAATAAAATCATTTATCATTTATCATTTATGCTGTCATTATTTTGTGCATTAATAGTGAGTAGCCTTGTAATGTTCAGTAAAGTTTGATTACAAAACTGGTATTCTTTTATGTGCGTTCATGGCATGCATGTTACATAATTTCGATGTAGTCAGGATTTACGCTATTATTTGATAGTCAAAATTTGTTTACATGGCTCTGGTTGATGATTTACGCTATGATTAGAAAATCAAAGTTTGTTTACATTACTCTGGTTGAATGTTTCAAATTTGAGGATAGTAATAGTTTTGTTGATGAAACAGAGTAGAGATTAAGTTGTGTGTGTTGTGTGGGGTTTCGTGATTAAACCATAAAGTCCAGGAGTGACTTGGCGATTCGATGAGAATGCGCAAATGAATTTGACAAGTTGAGTAACTGGAGGTTACTAGATAGTATGAGACACATGCATCTTAGTTGATTCTTTTAATTGTAACCTTGAGATTTGGGAACCAAATAGTGGGTAATGCTTTGAACTCTGGTATTGTTAGTTTGTTCGAGTTTTCATTGTGTTTTTGCCTGTACCAAATGTGGTCAGGAGTGACCGAGCTATGTGATACTTTGCGGCTATGTTTCTTTACAGATTACCACACGAGGATGTGTGTATAGCAGGATGGCCATGTCGGAGTCATTCGTTTGACTATTCGGAACGTCAGCGCCATCTCGTGGCGCTGGACAGAGTCTAGCCTGAGTTCGTGGTGGGAGCGACAGCTACAAGGACTGGTGTGAGCAGAGCTCTCGGGATGATCGAAACATTAGACATCGTACATGTGCATAGAAACTGTCAGCGTTCCGTATCTTTGAGTTGTGTGAGTGTGTGATTCGCTAGTGTGTCGTAAATTATAATCTGATTTGAACTGCAAACCGTTTTTCTAATGTGCAATAACCAATACTACCCATAGTACGCCCACAGTAATTAAAATATGCCTGATACTAACGAGAGACAGACATACCATCTCCGACATATATTATATTATCACTTTTGGAGTAACCGGCACAGTGCATTTGATGGCGAGCTGTTCCGATCCGTATGAAAAGCGTGGCGAACAGCGTCAGCGGGGCCGTGCGGCAGCGCGGGGGGTGTGTCGAACATAATTAGGGTCCCGCTCTGGCCGCAAGCCGGCTGTTACCGACAAACGCTGTTTACTCGGTCACCCCTTTGTTCCTAATGAATGTACCGCCCGATACACCGACCTGCTGTAACATATGCCGAGCTACAAACTAACACTTCATTGGACTCGCCAAAATAATCTTTCTGAAATTATACTAGTAGAGCTCTTTGTGAAGGAGCTTGTTCGCGCAAGTACTGGTACCATGCCTCTTGCCGAAATGCTGCGGTACGGTACACTATGGTGTACATTTTGATTAGATATGCCTGGCGATTCACATTTATAAGAGCACTTTACCAACGAGAATTACAATTCCTTACTTTTCTTGATCAGAAAATGTTTAAATCCTAGAAATGTACAAAAACAACAAAAATATGTATATCAGTCGATGAACACACAAGCAGCCGTTATATTGTCAGTGATCAGAACAAGTACAAATATACATAATATGTAATAATTTGCTTGAATTGAATCAATTTCTTCGATTGAATCAATAATGTAAATGACACACTGATTGCGAGCGAATGAGGACAGCCTTGAAGTGATTGCTTAGTGCGGACCTAGTTAGTGCGGACTACTGCTGACGCGGCACACACGAACAGAAGGACCACTGGGTACCGAGATGTGGAAACTCAAGAACAATAAACAAGAGGCACTAGATCCCCACGGTCATCATGCAACTAGGTATAATATGAGAAGGCGACAACCTAACTAAACAGTCGCTGTTCGGAGTGGGTCTTACTCCGTCTCGGCTCTCGGACCGTGCCGGACCGGGGCGCACGCCAGCCGTGTCGTGCTCCACCAGCCGGAACGGCGCGCACCCTCCGCGGGGTCAAGGTCACGCGCCCCTATTTTTGGACGATCTCATTTGCAGATCTCGCTTATATTTTACTGCAAAGGCGAGGACTCAAATAGCTAGTTCTAGATTACAGCAATGACGTTACGACCTGAGTGTTTGATACGCGCAAAACATAAACAAACCCTGATTATCCACAACATATTATTATGTATATCACGCATATTTAGTTTTGGCAACAAAATGATTTAACGTTTCATTATCTTCATAGTGCCCGTTTAGGGCTTCTATAAATTGATCGAGCGACCCATTGCGGAGTGCGCACATGCAGTACAGTTTGAAACAGGGCTGGTTGTAATCAACCTAATGAGTCGATCTACGCGCCACTCCATAACGACAGCCGCGAGGACCGTCCTCCATTCACAACTCACAGCTGACGTCCACCCATTCATATTTATTTCACAGATTGACCAACGGCCACGGATTATAAGCGTTCTGTGCACTTTTGTTTGGTAATAAGAATTATTATTATTATTAGTTAACAAGGTAAAACAATTTTTTTAACTTCCTCCAATACTTATATGGGGCAAAATATTGTGCCAGACACACGATCTGTTGTATATCATTTCCTTTAAGCCCGCAGGCGTTCATCAATTCCGAATCACACAAAAGAGGTGAGAAGAGGGCCCAGGGTTCCCCGTGCGAGTTCCACGAAACCAACCGTTTGTTTGTCTGAATTGTCGACATACAGTCCATTTGTTTGAAATGGTTGATAATATGAAGGCATGTAATTGTAAAGCCCTCCCCTCTGATCAATAAGGTTATCGCAAAAATATTCAACATATGCACCCGTCTGTGGACACAGAATTCCCCTGACCTTGCCCGGCGCCGCTCGAGGGGAGAGCGACTGCCTCCAGCTCTGCAAACACTTTACTAAACACGAGCGAGTCGCAACAACGGACCCAAACTAAAACACTCCAAATTACAACTTCCAAATGGTCGTGCATATTTAAACAGGCCGGTTGTTGCCGTCTTTGGAAATTACTGTCAAGTTTATTTTTCAACTTTCTACAACAGTTTGGAGTGGATTTTTGGGGCAACAGCCGAGTTCCGAGTTACCAAGGCATGGCCTTACAAGTGCCGCAGTGGGACACCGAGGCTCAAGATAATCCTGGAAAGTACAGAAGGCTTACTCCATACAATGTGCCAATTCCATGCCAGTTTCCAAGTGAACCCGTCCCGCACCGAATCCTCCCTCGCAACAACGATTACGTAACTTAACTTCGAGAGTCATATTATGTTCAATTAATGGAAAGTCGACTGAACGATTGTTCGAATGGAATTTATTGCGAAACAACCTTTTATCGCCAAACGCTACTTCGACTGAACGATTCATCGAATATTTATTAATCGATGGACTGCTCTTTCGCATGAGTTTTAGTTATTATATAGTTTAATAATATTGAAATAAAATGATAAAAAAACCGGCCAAGAGCGTGTCGGGCCACGCTCAGTGTAGGGTTCCGTAGTTTCCCGTCCGTCACAATAAGTGTTCCCACTTATGAGTTTAAAGGTGGGTATCCATTATGTTCGCGCTCCAGCAGCGCTCCGCGCTCCTGCAACTGCTCCCGGTAGTGGGTACGTGCGCGAACACTTTGTACAACTTTTTGTCTTTTATGTACAAAAACTGTTGTTTTCATCAAGTTCAAAATGATTTTCCTAGAAAGTCCTTATAAAGTTCTACTTTTCAGATTTTTTTCATATTTTCTAAACTTATGGTTCAAAAGTTAGAGGGGGGGGGGACACATTGTTTTTTACTTTTGGAGCGATTATTTCCGAAATTATTGACATTATCAAAAATGATTTTAGTAAACCCCTATTCATTTTTAAATACCTTTCCAACAATATATCACACGTTAGGGTTAACATTAAAAAAAATCAGTTCCCACTTTACATGTGGGGGGCTACCCTAATAAAACATTTTTTTCCCATTTTTATTTTACCACTTTGTCGGCGTGATTGATATACATATTGGTACCAAATTTCAGCTTTCTAGTGCTAACGGTCACAGAGATTAAGCGAGGACGGACAGACGGACGGACAGACAGACATGGCGAAACTATAAGGATTCCTAGTTGACTACGGAACCCTAAAAAGATTTTCCGTCACATATTATTTCATACATAATCGAGGAAATCAAATACTTTAAGATATCGTACGTTCTTCCCGTAGATTTAGAAACATGAAATTGGTGAAAAGTAAGTTAATAAAGCACAAATGAAGGGAAAAGTTTATTATAAAAAAAAACCATTTACGTTAAGATTTTCGCACAAAATTAAGGTAATCAAAAACCGTTTTGGTAGATTATGGCTCTCTAACGCCCTGAGAACTCTACTAATAATCCAAACATAAAATAATAATCACTAATCATAAAAATTCAAACGTTATTTTATTTTTTAAAGAGACAAATTAAAGCCATCGAGCTCATGAAGTCAAGCCTGTCCATGACTTCATGAGTCCATCGAATAATTTTATTTCAATATTATTAAACTACATAATAACTAAAACTCGATGAATCGTTCAGTCGAAGTAACGTTTGGCGATAAAAGGTTGTTTCGCAATAAATTCCATTCGAGCAATCGTTCAGTCGATTTTCCATTAATCGAACATATGACTCTCGAAGTTAAGTTACGGACCCAAGTCTTCCATCATCAACAGACGAATGTTTACAAGCCGATGCAGACTTATGACTATCGCTCGGTAACGGATCAATTAAATATGTATAGAGCTGCAAAGTGACGCCGAGCGCGGGAACGTTCGGAAATTCATTCAAATTCATGAAGATGTTATCAAAGCAATTAGCACAGGGCGGCTCGTTGGCGCGGCCGTGTTGCTGTGTACTCGTCGGATTGAAGAGTTATGGAAAACTCTGCGAATATGGTGTAAACATTTCAGCTCAATCGGTTGAAGACATCTGCTTCTAAATTGAGTTGCAAGATTCCACCCGAACAAACATAATACATTGCAAGTTAAATAAAAGTTTGTAAAATAGATCACTACATTTATTATAACATGGTGTGAGTTTCACATTTATATAATATCTTTGTTTATATTATTTGCGCAGATATAATGTGTTACTGTTTGTTTGTCCCAAATAAATAAATAACATAACTGACATAATTATCTTTGAATGAATGAATGATATATTTATTTGCAAGAAGTATTTATTATTATTATTTATTTTTATTTTGTAGCTAACATAAGTTCATAAGATTTATGGGTTTCGCTATATTCGGCATTCCTGCCGTGCAAATATTTAGATTTTACGGGATCCTGCCGTTTTGCCGAAAAGATTTTGCCAAAATTTCACTACCTCATCATCATCTGCCTAGCCTTTTCCCAACTATGTTGGGGTCGGCTTCCAGTCTAACCGGATGCAGCTGAATACCAGTATTTTACATGGAGCGACTGCCTATCTGACCTCCAAAATTTCACTACCTAGCGTATAATAAAAAAATGCAATTTTATTTTAATATAATCATGAATTTAATACAAATAAGGAAAAAAAGAGATTATTGTTAGCAGGCTATCAAGAACCGAACTAGATAGACGAGGTTTATTTAAAAAAAAATGGTAAGGTTATGTTAAAACTGTGACCTCCTACGCACGAGCCGAGCGAGTGAAGCGAGCGGTGCCGCGGCAGCGGCCGGGCGGCGAGTGGCAGAAACGACTAGATTGTATTAGAAAAAAATATGGAAAAAAAGAGATTATTGTTAGCAGGCTGTCGAGAACCGAACTAGTTAGACGAGGTTAATTATTTTAAAAAAATGCTTAGGTTAGGTTAGGTTAAAACTTTAACCTCCTACGCACGAGTACACTTTGACTACATAAAAATTTGTAAAAGTACTAGTTGGTAAACAAGTCATTCTTTAAACGTTCACTTGCCAAGCATTAGGTTTGCGTTACGATTATTTGTGAAAATATTTTTTGCTAAGTAATAATTTGGCAAATGAAATTATGTGGAAAATTTTTGGGGAAGTGATAATTTGGCCATTTCTTTTCGAAGAAACAACATGCAGTACCTACTCATTTAGTAATTATCAATAACATAAAAATACTAATAATAATTTCATAATTTAAAGGACCCGCACGAAATTTATGGAAAATGCCGTTCGGTCAATTTGGCTGAAATTTTGGTATAATATAGCAGGCTATACAGGTATCTTGCTGATTGGAAGTTAATATTGATGTTTCACATCTAAAATTGTTTTATAGCAATCACTTTTAGTTATTGCGTCTTAGTTTAATGTACACAATGAATAGATAACAGATATGTGATGGGTAATTTTACACCCTGTATCTAAGTTTCGTATTAAAGTTAGGTACACATAAATACAAATCCATTGTGGCCACAGGTCACACGGATATACATGAAAAGCGACTTGTTTTGTAAATTGCATTTATCTTTTTTAAACATTTTGTAAATATTATGTATTGCTGTATATCTTTTAATAAAAATACGCCGTGGAAAAAAAAACTTTCAATACAAGATCCCGTTTCAACAAAATCAGACGGACCACTTGGCGACTATTCGACATGTGTGTTAAACACCTCTGCCCCTAGTAGAAATATGTTTTTAAACTATAACATATGAATTGGAACCTGCAGTGCGATTCTGTACCCAAATCACCGTGAAAACTTAGGTGAAGTGACCGTGGAGTGAGCTGTCACACTACTGACAACTCACATCAAGCTCACTTCACTTCAGTTTTCACGGTGAGATTTTTACAGAATCGACCGGCTGTTGTGGTTGATGTGAATGTTTCTTGGTTATATAAAAATCATCTTCCTTACTTGAACATAAAAATGGCTATATCTCTAAAACTGGCCATACTTTTTTTTGCGTCCGTATTATTTTCAATTAGCATGTTACAGGCTATATTATACCAAAATTTCAGCCAAATTCACCGAACGGCTTTTTCCATACATTTCGTGCGGGGTCCTTTGGATTACAATGCAATTAATACCATTAAATTAAATACAATTCTAGTCATTTAAAATAATAATTTATATTAAAAATAGCGATCAATAGTAATGATGTCATGTCAAAAAAAAATTAAAATGTTTCAATATTATTTAAGTAGGTGTAAATATGTAGTTGTCATAATAATTATAATAAATAAGTTTTAAATTTTATACTCAAAATATCAAAAACATCTCTCACACAACTTATATAAACACATATATGTCGGAGAAGTTGAGGGATTTTTATCCGAAATTCCATCGGTGTCCGTCAGGTTGCACGTGGTTGGGTAGAATCAGTGCGCACACCCGGCGCGGTCGAGCTCTGGGTGTCCAATGTGACATGTCGCTAACACACTAGTCTCACCATGACATCTGACAGATGTCAAACGCCACACGCGACAAGACATTGACAACCACGACTCGAACTACTGACTCAATGACAACCGTTTTCGATTTGATTAATCGAGTAAGGTATCTTAAACGCTAATAGATGGCGCTACTAGTACGTAATCAAACCTTTTACTTCACTGCTCCGACACGGCCATACTGACAGCCAGCGCGTTCTCGCGCGATCTTTTCCGACCGCTATAAGTTCAAAACATAGGGTTTCCATATTGGGACATTAACGTTAAGAGCGTGGAGCTCAATGCAGCGTCACGAACACAAAGCGTGGAGCTTTAAACGATCAATCCACACAAGCACAAAGCGCGGAACTTTCAATGCTCAATCATCACAAGCACAAAGCGCGGAGCTTTCAATGTTCAATAGTCACATGCACAAAGCGCGGAGCTTTCAATGCTCAATCATCACAAGCACAAAGCGCGGAGCTTTCAATGTTCAATAGTCACATGCACAAAGCGCGGAGCTTTCAATGCTCAATCATCATAAGCACAAAGCGCGGAGCTTTCAATGTTCAATAGTTACATGCACAAAGCGCGGAGCTTTCAATGCTCAATCGTCACAAGCACAAAGCGCGGAGCTTTCAATGCTCAATCATCACAAGCACAAAGCGTGGAGCTTTCAATGTTCAATAGTCACAAGCACAAAGCGTGGAGCTTTCAATGTTCAATAGTCACAAGCACAAAGCGTGGAGCTTTCAATGCTCAATCATCACAAGCACAAAGCGTGGAGCTTTCAATGTCCAATAGTCACATGCACAAAGCGCGGAGCTTTCAATGCTCAATCGTCACAAGCACAAAGCGTGGAGCTTTCAATGCTCAATCATCACAAATAAAACTTGTAGGGTACTTTGCACACTACCATAATGGATCCCTGTTATGTTGACAATATTATTTGCACTCTTGCCAATTCACTTTGACACAACGCAATCTTTGATGCATTCGATGCCAGAATCAAAATAAAATGGATATGACTCACCCAGAATTCATCAAAGCACTGCTCGGATTACCGACATAGCAAACGCTAGCACAGCACTAGACATAGCACGCTGCTGCAGGTGCTGCTGGCCTGGAATGAAACATGCCCGCAAAGTATCACATAGCTCTGCCACTCCTGGTCACATTTGGTATAGGCAAAAACGCAATGAAAATTCGAGCAAACTAAAAATAGCAGAGTTCAGAGCATTACCCACTATTTGATTCTCAAATCTCAAGGTTACAATAAAAATAGTCAACTAAGATGCATGTGTCTCATACTATCTAGTAACCTCCAGTTACTCAACTCGTCAAATTCATTTGCGCATCCCCCTCGGATCGCCAAGTCACTCCTGGACTTTATGGTTTCTCACGGAACCAACAACTTAATCTCTACTCTGATTCATCAACAAAACTATTACTGGACTTTCTTCAAATTCGTTAGTAATACTCTGATCCAAACTATCGTCGATAACAAAAGATTCCTCTAAGCCTTAGTAATAATTGGTCAGAAATTATATCAACTAACTCGTAGATTACATACAACGCTCATGGCCCGGCTGCCGCCGCAGCTAGTGACACTCATGCCAACCATATCGTCATCACCTCAAGTGATACGACCAACACACATCACTTCACATAGAGTCTACGACTCCCAGGTCATTACAAGACCAACACAACAATAGTCTCCTTTGAGACCCGGGGCTGCACCACCAGCTGCCCATCGTCCCCTGAACAACTCACAACTGAGTTGCAGTTACGACTACAGACAAGTGCGTACAGTGCGACCTAATAACTCGGTGGAGAACCTCTCCTCATCGTCTTCTACGTTTAACTCGTTAGGAACATGATCGAAGGGAACACTACATACTTAGCGGCCTCGTTTGTATGTGAGCGACTGAGCGTACTTATACGTACGCCTAGAGTTGAAGGCTTTTAGAGTATTAATTCAAGCAGAGTAATGTAAACAAACTTTGATTATCTAATCATAGCGTAAATCATCAACCAAAGCCATGTAAACAAATTTTGATTATCTAATCATAGCTTAAATCATCAACCAGAGCCATGTAAACACATTTTGATTATCTAATCATAGCGTAAATCATCAACCAGAGCCATGTAAACACATTTTGATTAACTAATCATAGCGTAAATCATCAACCAGAGCCATGTAAACACATTTTGATTAACTAATCATAGCGTAAATCATCAACCAGAGCCATGTAAACACATTTTGATTAACTAATCATAGCGTAAATCATCAACCAGAGCCATGTAAACACATTTTGATTAACTAATCATAGCGTAAATCATCAACCAGAGCAATGTAAACACATTTTGATTAACTAATCATAGCGTAAATCATCAACCAGAGCCATGTAAACACATTTTGATTAAATAATCATAGCGTAAATCATCAACCAGAGCCATGTACCACCATTATCCACATTAACAATCATTTTCATCACTAAGAGCCTTTGACACCTGGAAAGCCACACACGAGTGAACCACTCTAACGCCACGGCTCTCCAGCCGACCAGCAATCGCATTGCTCTCACATATCCAGCGCATGGATCCGTGTGCATCACCCTGTGACACCACACAACTTTACTACGGCCGATAGAGAACCCCCACTCGCATGCCTGCCATAATGAAGGCTTGCTCATCACCAATGTGATCACTATCTACTTCGACTGGTACATGACCTACTGGCATCTTTCTTTACCTATCGTGAGCATACTTGTAAGGTTAGAATTTAAAGCTGTTAACGTATAGCGATTACCCGCCAAAACTTCTGCTTAAACAGACCTCTGAACTTCCGATCTAACTTAGTTCGTTTTCTACTAACACACTCTTCGTTTTCTAATAACACGAAATCGTCAACCAAACATTTTGTTATAGCTGCCTTTGTTCTATCAAATCTAGCTTTCTGTTGTTGACCGATTAAAACTGAATTTATTACAAGAGCTTTACGCAACAAAAACTCTGTCGCAAACATGTTAATCGAAAATCCTGGGTTCAATATTTCACGTACTATCTAATATTACTTTGCAAGTAAATGTCGGGTAGAAATGTAATAAAATCTCAAGTTATTTCTCGCTAATTGCAACGCTACATATGATACGTTCTGTTCTGAATACACGTGTTTGACCAATACCAGTCAACGCAACAACGTTATTAAACCGTTTGCTACTTAATTTGGCTGCACAACTCGCTTTTACTAATGAGCATTCAGCACCAGAATCGTAAACAAAACAATACAGCTCACCTTTATTTTCCAATGTGTCTGAGGGTAGTTGTACGACTTCTACTCGCCGTTCATGACTTCCAGCACATTGTCCAACATCCGCTTAGCTGCCACTACTCATGCACCAGGCTGCGATATGTCCTGGCTTCCCTCACTTGCATCACACGAAGAGCTTCGCTGACGGCTGTGGGGCTGCTTGGGTCGATTCTTAAAGTCACTCCACGTCACTGGTAGCTATTTGCGATAGTCACTTTGATGCTACTATTATGAGGGCCTTACTCCTGGCCACAAGTTGAAAGGTGGTCAACTAGCAGTGAATTTTCGGCAAAACACAAATCAGCTGTTGTGCAGTGTTATGTTTGCACACGCCTCCTACCGCGTGTTCTAAACACGGGAACGGGATACGTCAAACTCGAACGCCGGTTAGTCTTTTTTTATCAAACATGGCGGTAGGCGCAACAGTCGCGTCACTCGGCAAAGGTATTTCTGCATACAGCCTATGCCCAAAACAACATGTACCATAATCGCACATCCGTATCTGACTTGTCTGGTTCCAACTTGAACAGATCCACACGATTATTTAATGAGCGTTCGCATGTTTGCGCTTTGTTTTTCAAATGTCAACGGTCACTTTCACTTTCAGCGTTCTTATTTTGAACACGTGGGTCGTTGAGGTCCAATCCCACTTCTGATGTCGGAGATGTTGAGGGATTTTTATCCGAAATTCCATCGGTGTCCGTCAGGTTGCACGTGGTTGGTTAGAATCAGTGCGCACACCCGGCGCGGTCGAGCTCTGGGTGTCCAATGTGACATGTCGCTAACACACTAGTCTCACCATGACATCTGACAGATGTCAAACGCCACACGCGACAAGACATTGACAACCCCGACTCGAACTACTGACTCAATGACAACTGTTTTCGATTTGATTAATCGAGTAAGGTATCTTAAACGCTAATAGATGGCGCTACTAGTACGTAATCAAACCTTTTACTTCACTGCTCCGACATATATTATATTATAGCTTTCTATTAAATTCTAAATCTGTAGCACTTCTACTTCTTTCGGCTAAGTGGTTATATATTTTCACCGCCATGGTATAACAATTTTTGTTGCATACTTTAAGTCTATTAGGCGGGACTACTAGTGGTTTTGTACAATTTTCCTCTTTGACATAACCTTTTCATCTTTTTCAAAAAGCGAGTAGTTGTTTCTTACAAATTTTCAGGTTTCAAATACATAGACGGGAGGGTAAGCAGCTTTTGCTTAAAAAATACAGGTTTACAAGAGTGTGTCCACTTAAGATTGAAAATTGACCTTACACACTTTTTGGGCTATGAATGCCCTTTTTTTTCAGGATAAGAAATCATCAAATGACCCCTCCCGCTCTGGGTGGAGCAGAAGGGAGCGTCAGTCTCTTACTGACTAAAACCCACCCATGTTCCTTCCTTAGCCCTTTATGTTCCAGGGCAGCGGTAACCCTTTACCGCTACCCTGGCAGGCTTCGGCCCTATCGGACCCCGTCTCTCGTGCTGACATCTCTTTGAGGCGCGCGTGGAACACATACACGCCGCCCAGCAGGGGCCTGGTCCTGATCGGACGGTGAGTTACCCATTACTCTCCGCCCGCAGGCCCGCGCCTACGGTGGCCGGGAGTCGTCACGCGGCTCCCGACGTCCGGAGCGTCTCCCGCGGCGGCTGAGGCGTGAGGTGCGTTCCCTCGCCCACCCCGCCACCTCCTTTGCTAGCATGACTGCTTCACAGAAGGAGGTGACTGCCTCCCACTCCCTCTCGCCCCGGACCATGGCTTGAACCAGGGCCGGACGCGAGAGGTCGCCGCCGCTGCCGATCGCCTCTACGAGGACACGGCGGTGCTCTGCCCAAGCAGGGCAGACCTCCACCGTATGCTCCACCGTGTCCTCTGGGCGATCCTGACAGTGGTGACACCCGGGCGTCTCCTCCCGCCTGATGATGTGCAGGAACCTCCCGAAACATCCGTGTCCGGAGAGGACCTGCGTCAGGCGGTAGGTGAGAACGCCGTGACGTCTCTCTAGCCACTCCTCAAAGAGGGGTCTTACCGCCGCTATCGTGGCGTGCCCTGCGCTGGGTTGCGATAGTAATATTAATTAGTAGTATTATTTATTAGTAGTAATATTAACTTCTCCTATATGTCACTAGTATTGTATGTTAAACTTCATTTCATTTCCTAATTTTTTGTGGTTATTATAATGGCAAAAATGTTATAAACTTAGTTTTATTTGTATTTATTTTTAAGTTATTCCGATCTAGCCAATTAATAAAATCTGTCAATGCTTTATCCGTAACTATTTTACTGTTATCTAGAGTTTTCTCTTTTGTCAACACGGTAGTATCGTCTGCAAACAATGTAACTTTGACGATTAAACAAGAACGAATGACCATCTTTTTAGTTTTCAGGACTCAAGCGTATGCAACCTACGCGTGCGTCGACAACGACATCATTCTTATCTCTTTCCAAGATATTTATATCGGATTCCTAAACTAAAATCAACAAATTGTGTTTGGCATATTGTAATATGTTAAAAATAATAGTCACAAATTCGGTTCACTAATGTTTCACCAAAACACCATTGACAAATTTTTAGTTTACAACCAACGTTTCGTATACTATTTATTTAAAAAAAAAAAACAATTCCGCAAATGTTTTAGTTTATAAGCACTCGCTTTACAAACATTTAATTGGATGGGAAATAGTAGACTGATACTAAATATTTCTCAATTAGTAAGTTGGAAGTCACGGCACTAAAATCATGGCACAACACTAATTTCCTAAGAACACTCTGGCATTTTAACATCCGCTTGCTTAGCTAACGGGAGTGATTCCCTGATCCTCAAGATACTGGTACCCCAAATTTAGGGGTTCTACATCCAGGCTGAGAATAGGGCAGCTCACTATATGTGTAGCTATACTGTGCGCTGCACGCAGACCTATCTGCGCGCCACCGGCGGCCTGCTGACACGCCGCGGTCTGCAGTCTACTGAGGCCTGACCGTCTTCCTGAACGCGTACTGGCAAGCCTGTTCCCGGGCCTGAATTCCTGCATCCCGGAAAACCAAGGACAGTACCTTTCCTACTTACACGTGCTAGTGCTCAGAAAGACAGTGTGTCCTTACCCGCGCTGCCGTCCGTTAAGCCCAAAAAGTTGTTTCGGAGAAATGCCAAAATACTCGGGAATCGTTGTTTCTAAAAAACTATGATACTAAGGTTAATAATTTTTGGACACATCAATTTATATTTCTTACAGTTTCTGTCCAGAAACTATTAAGGGGCTTTAGATGCTTTTTAACTTGTTGTTGCCAATGTTATATGGAACTTTTGTAAATTCTTAACTACTTTACTTAACTAAAAGGTGGCTAAAAATATTTCTCTTGTGGTTAACTTCTTTATAGTTAAGCATTTATATGGAAACATGTGAGTAGTTAAATACCTGTTCCTTTAAAAATCAAAAATATAAGCAATATTTAAAAGGGAAAAGATATATTTCTTTTTACTAATCAACTATAACTAATTCAGATCTAACAGAGCATGAGATCACTATTTGGCATGGACAATGTACTAAATCCATGTTTTTTATTCCATTGATTCAACTTTAGACGCATGAGGAACAGGGTGTAAACTTCACTCAACCTCCATAGAAAAGGGAGGATCCTCCGACCAGATGGGTGTTGTGTCTGGCGGGCAATTGCCCAACGATTGATGTTGGGAAATTGTATCTATGCTAACTGCGCGGTAAACTCTGCTTGCGAGATGCAGGATTTGCGTGACGTCAGTATGACACGTTGTTCGCATGTGGCGTTGTAGATACCGCTACACAACCATTGATACTATAGGAACCGATAGGAACCTTCTCACTAAATTATTTTAATAAACTAAGGTTCATTATATCAGCCATGGGGCAACTTCAGCCTTAAATTATTTTAATATTATCACAAACAAAAGTTATAAAATATTTAGTAAAATTACACTGAATAAATAATAAAACAAAAACATAATATAAAACACTTTTCAAGTGTAGGTATTATCAAATCTTAATCCTACTAATATTTTAAGCTAGCTTTCACTTGTGGCTTCGCCCGCGTTGAGGTCGGAAATGATCGTACGGGAAAGTACTAACGGGATGAAAGGATCATACATCCTAACCCTGGTCCTGGTCATGTCACATTCGCTTTATACTTTTAAACTAAGTATGGATTTGAAAGTCTGTAAGTTTGATGTTAGTTCGCCTCAACGGCTGATCGGATTTAATTGAAATTTGGCACACTGGTAGACACTGACCTGAAATAAGACATTGAATACTTTTTATCCCATTAGTTCATTTCCGTGATTCAGCAACCGTTCTGCTAAGACCGATTCGCCATTGGACTGTTCGTCGACAGGATGATTCATTTATTTCCGTTTCCCCAGCAGGGTCTTTCACCTATGGACACTTCGCCGACAACCCTTTCCAGCTACTAAATGTTTCACCGACTCGACGATAAACCTAGTTTCTATATTTTTTTTTAAGTAATTTTGTCTCTTGTAACGCTTTTGTACTTTTTTGAAGAATAAATTATTATTATGTGTGTTTACTAAGAGACTTGCCCTAGAGAATTTAAACTTTGCTTACAACCCAAAAAACTTAATATTAAAAAAAGTTAGTCCTACCTATAAAAAAAACATTATCTAGGTGCTTATTGTACTTACGTGTATGTAGTTTTAATTATTTACATCCTATTCTATTCAATGAAAATAAAACAACAAAATTATCTTATACCGCACTTATACCTTTGTACGGCAGTTGCATCATTTTCCTTTATTTACTATCTATTACGCCAGAAATGATCTATATAAATATTGCGCTACAACTCATTTATTTTGCATACAAGAAACACATTAAAAAAGTTGCCAGTGATAATACATATAATACAGAATAATTAAAGACAAATTAAATAAATGCGGGTAGTTTCATATCATCAATAACATTTTTCTTTACTTGTTTCTGGTACACCCAGAAACAAGTGCATCTACGTCTTATCTAAATTAACTATTTAATGATTTTACAATTAGTGAGTGTGAACTTGTGAAGTCTTAACGTGGTTAAGACATTTTATTCCATGAAGGTTACTGCTATCATCTAAATAATAAGCGTGATACGAAGTTTTACTGGCGATGTTCGTGAAAAGATTCGGCTCGGTGTGACGTATTTGTAACAACTCCGTTCACGGCAGAAAACACTCATATTGTGATGTCACAAAATCATAAACATGCACATTTGCCAGATCCTGAAAAACGGCTAGAATTCAGACTGAAGGAAAATTTAAAAGAAAAGGCCAACAGCTCGATGGATACACCTGCACAAATCATTCAGCGGTGCATCCAAGTTGTACCCAGTACTTCTTCTCCTCATATGCCTAATAAAAATGCGATGAGGAAGATGATACAACGAGAACGGAATAAAAATTTACCAAATATTCCAAAAGATATCCGGCAGGTTGAGATTCCTGAAGAATATATTATGATTAATGGTGAACCATTTCTCATGGGTCATTTTATTAATAATAATAATAATCGTTTATTTGCCTTAAATATGGTGCTTACAGATGTCATACACGATGACGATGACGACGACGATGGTGATGTGTTGAACATGATGAATGTATTATCGTTTATTGCACGAGAGAAAATTTAAAATTGCTGAGTGAGGCAAGTTTTTGGCTAATGGATGGGACATTTGACAGCTGCCCTCTCCCATTTTGTCAAATTTATACGATACATGCCATAGTCGGAGCACCGGAAAGGACAAACAAAATAGTTCCCCTAGCATATGTTTTGCTCTCGCATAAATCAGAAAGATGTTACACGATTTTCATAGAAATTCTAAAATGTCAAGCGTCAAATAAGTTGAAAGTGCAACTGAACCCTGAAATCATCCTAACTGTTTTTGAACTTGCGGCAATGAATGCCATCAAAAATATTTTCCCGCGCTGTTTAAATAAACTTTGTTTTTTTCATTTACAACAAAGTATATAATATCGGCACATTCAATCAGCTGGTCTCGCATCCCGCTATAACAATGATCCAGTGTTTGCTCATAACATGCGACACATCGGTGCACTGGCGTTTTTAGAGCCAACATAAATCAGTGATGCATTCAATATAATAAAAACCGACATAATTCCCGAGGAAGCAAACAACGTAATTAAGTGGTTCGAAAAATATTATGTTAATGGATCAACAATAATCACAAAAGCTGTTAGCTGTAAAATGACAGTGAAACAACGTCAACCTCGTTTCCCCCCTCGCATGTGGTCAGTAAATGGCAGTCTTATAAAACATGTGTCGTTAACGCAAAATGAGGAAATGCCCTTGAATCTTGGCACAACCGCTGGAACTCATTATTGAGTCGCCGAATATGGAATATATTTTGGAACGAAGTTCCTTATCGCGCGTTGCGAAAGGGGGCTAGACGGAAAAAATTAAGACCAAAAGTTGGCACGACACTTTTTGCCGTACGCGTGTTTTTCTCTCTCTCTCTCTCTCTCTCTCTCTCTCTCTCTTATAGAAAGCAAGCCAGTTATTTTCGGTTCTATATTTCGTTTGTTTTAGTTATATTTAATATTATTATAACTTTAAAAAAATAAAATTTTATTACAATTCCTGCACTAATTAATCGAAAGGAACTTCGTTCCATCCGGGAGTCTCTTGACACCTCTCAAGTATTTCAACCATTAATGAATTCATAAAAGAACAAAATCACACGGAAGGCATTATTGAGAAAATCAAATCCTCGGCGCCAATGCTTAAGCGTAAGCGCAGTGAAACAGTGATAGATGTTCTTGGGTTCGGCCGTTAGTAAAGACACAGTAAGCTGTAGATAGATATGTGCATTTTTTATAATATTGCTTGTCTTAAGATTGACGGCGAATTCTCCGTCGTAGATGGAAAGGTCTGTAGTTAAAAGAGATAGGTTTATCGTCGAGTCGGTGAAACATTTAGTAGCTGGAAAGGGTTGTCGGCGAACTGTCCATAGGTGAAAGACCCTGCTGGGGAAACGGAAATAAATGAATCATCCTGTCGACGAACAGTCCAATGGCGAATCGGTCTTAGCAGAACGGTTGCTGAATCCATTTCCGTGGGTTATTTATTGGGAATTATATCGTTTTCCAACCTCCATAAGCAAAAGCTTGTAGTTTTAAGTACTCGTATTTAGCAACATAACAGTATCTAAATTAAACATAGTCAACAATCAACTCAGCCTATCGCAGTCCACTGCCGGACATAGGCCTCTCCCAGGCTACGCCACAACACCCTGTCCTCCGCCTTCCGTATCCCGTCTGTCCCAGCCACCTTCTTTAGCTCGTCGGTCCATCTAGCTGAGGGGCGTCCCACATGACGCTTGCCGATTCGCGGTCTCCACTCCAAGACTCGTCTGCTCCACCGACCATCGGACCTTCGACAAACATGGCCAGCTCACTGCCACTTCAGTTTACTTACTTTGCTAGCTATGTCGGTAACCCTGGTTCTTTTCTGAATAATTTCATTCCTGGTTTTATCCTTCAAAGAGTCTCCGAACATAGCCCGCTCCATAGCGCGCTGAGCGACCTTGAATTTGTAGACCAGCCTGACCGTCAGTGTCCTCGTTTCGGCACCGCATAGCATGACGGACAAAACGCACTGGTTGAAGATCTCAGTCTTCAATAATAATATAATATATCTCTGGACATTTCACACAGCGCTATCTAGTCCCAAGCTAAGCAACCTAATGCTTGTGTTATGGTAACAAGATGGCTGATAAACTACTTATATACATTTTTTTTTTGTAAATACAATTGTAATATATATTATAGATAGAAAAACACCCAAACTCATAACAAATACATGTAGGACTTACAAATATTTGTTCTGTCCGGGAATCGAACCCGCGACACGCAGCACAGCAGTCCGATCGCTCAGCCACTGCGCTAACCGTGTTGTCAATTCAATCACTTCGGGATAGGCGACTAAGACTTAGTTTTTCAAATGCTGCCCAACCCAACAGAATCCTTCGTCGGCTTTTTTCTCTAAGTTGGATCTACCGAGCTCGATGACATGCCCTAGGTAGACATAATCCTTCAAAACTTCAAGAAGTGGCCCTTCGATGTGGATTGGACTCTTTAAGACATGTGAATTGTACATGACTTTTGTCTTGACGCTGGAACAGCTCTGTTCCAGCGTCTCTGCCAATATGAGGATGTTATTGGCAAATCGAATAAGGCGAACAAACGCTGGAATAGTTAGTAGACCAGATGTTGCACAGCCTAAATGGAGGATCCTTCCAGGATTTTTTCGATCCTACTCGTTAAGACATGCAAATTGTACATAACTTTTGTTTTGTCCAAATTTACGCTAAAGCCAACCCGCCGCGAGGCTCCATTTAGGATGGAGAGTCGCTGATACAGTTAGCTGTTCCAGCGTCTCTGCCATTATGACGATATCATCGGCAAATCGAAGATGTGAGATGTACTCGACGTCCACGTTGATACCCTGCCCAATTCAGTCCAGCGTCTTGAAGACCTAATGCACGGGTGAACAATTTCGGGGATATTACATCCCAGGGGGAGGTCTGATCTCACCCCTTGAAGAACAGAACCTCCTCACCTCTGCTCCACGCCTCGGGCTTTGTACTCTCTAAGATGTCGGAATATAGTAGTATTTTTTTTTCTTCATCTGCATCGTCACTTTTTCGATCGTCTTCAATGGGTTCATAGTTCTTATCTTTGACAGAGTCAGTTTCAATGGCAGACGATGCTCCGGGTAGAAAGAGTAAGTCCGACAGGATGGCAGACGGGTTGAGCAGGGCACCCGCATCCCGCTCACCTCCGGAGTGAACGCAGCGCGAGAGTCGATAAACTGCCTTTTAGCTACGTAATGAGGCTTAGCTGCTTTGTAGCTAAGCAAAATTATATTTTTTGAATGAAATACTTAACTAAAATAGCATTAAGGGCGGGTAACTGAAATAAGTTAAGTTTTTCACTGAAACTATTCTTTAAATGCTTAACTATAAAGTAGTTATAGTCCTTTGGCGTCTCTATAGTCAAGAATAATCAGATAACGTGCTTGTAGTTAAGGAGAAGGCCTGAAAATAATCATCACATCGGGCAGTTAAGGTACAGTCAAGAGTCATTAATTGATTACCAGCTTAAGGACTGTATTGCTGTGAACGCGCGGTAACGTCCGTACCTACGTCTGTGTGTAGTGATGTATCAACACAGAACGCACATCTCAGAATTCGCACACTGGCTGACGTCGAACGAAACAAAAAACATACCGTCGCTTTTGCACATAGGCTACGTAATTACGCATGACTTTGGTTGGTTCATACCATTGCTAAAATTGAAGTCATTTCATCAAGTACCGATAGCTGGTAGTCTTACGTATTAGATTATCGAACGCATAGGTCTGGGTTCCAATCTCGAGATGGGACTTTTAATTTTTCTTTTCCAACAATAATCTTTATCAGTTTTTTTTTATTATTCGATAGATTAATAAACGATAATAGTAAGTTATTATATTGTTATTATGATATTGTAATATGGGGTTAAAAATAAAAATGTTTTATAAGTAATTTCAAATTGTTTATTCGTTATAATTTTATAAACTAGAAATAAATAAACGTGTTAAGTTAATAATTGCAAAAGTTTGTCCCATAGCTCGATAGATGGCGTTGCGCTGTTTAAAAGCAGGCTATGGTTTCGTTACCCACGATTGTATATAAGGCACCGAATATTATTAATTAAATAACCCAAAAACAGCATCATCTTGTTTTATTGCTAAAACACCTAGCAGAGTGAAGCTTCTTGGTACGGCTTTGTACATGGTCCTTCGAGCCGGATTTAGAGTCAGTGAAGCGAGGGTTCCCGAGAGCCACCTTGTCGTCATCAGCGCACCTAGGGGGCAGTGGATTGCTGCTCCGAGCTGCTACCTGCCAGTATGAGCAGCAGACTGGTGACCAGAGGAGCGACCCAGCGTGAAGCGCATCTGCAGTGGCGCCACCTAGCGGCGTGATTTGGCGGCAGGAGACGGTGACGTGACGTCGTACGTGAGTGAGTGACGTGTATCAGTGAACGGACATAAAACTGTAAGTACTTTCCGATTCGATTTTAAGCCTTATTCTCTTGAACAAAATAACTTTGAAATTTAGAAGCATTTCTCTTGGACTTAGAAAATTTTGCGAAAAAGTGAAGTGACGGGGAATCCATGCCCAAAATATTACAAGTCAGTTTAAGTTTAAAGACTTAGAAAATTTCGAAGATGTGTTTCTACAGCGACTTAGAAAATATTTGAGGAACTACAGTGACCTTTGCGATAATTTGGGCTTTTAAAGAAAGCAATTCGACTTAGTGTTTCCATCTATCAAAGGGTTATTGGTAGACATTTTATGTGTGTAAACTTTTTGTATTGATATCTACACAACATGGAAGCCTACAATAAAATTCAAATGGACACTAATAAGGTCATATCGCGAGCCAGGTCTAACTTCAAAAAGTCGCCCAAGGAGCGAATTTCTAAGGCATATGTTGAAGTAAGACTGGAGAGTTTGGAGTCACAGTGGACATCATTTTACGACACACATCGTAATATATTAACTCAAATAAAGGAAGCTGAATACAATAAATCGCATTATTGTTCGTCAGAAGTGTATGAGGTTACGGAAGAATTGTATTTGGACTATAAAACGGAGTTAAAACAAATACTTACTGACTTGTGTAAAAAAGAAGTTGCTCAAAATGTATCACAATCTTGTGCAGGAAAAAACTCAGATGAATCTTGCAATATAAAACTACCTAAAATTAGTTTACCTATGTTTTCTGGACAATACTCGGAGTGGATCACCTTCCGTGATTTATTTTTATCCCTTATACACGGTAATAAGTCGTTAGATGATGTTCAGCGACTTCAGTATTTAAAAAGTCATTTAACTGGAGAAGCTGATCAACTTCTGAGAAACATACCTATTTGTAGCTCAAATTATCAGACTTCTTGGGAACAATTAAACAAGCGCTACAATAATAAAAAGTATATGGCAAGTTGCATTCTTAAACGATTTCTTAGTCAGAAAAATATAGCAAGCGAGTCAGCACAATCTCTTAAGGAATTATTGGATACAAGTAACGATTGTTTAAATGCACTTAAGAATTTGGGAATTAATGTCGACTCCTGGGACTTTATTGTAATATACATTTTAAGCTTAAAATTAGATTCTGAGTCTCGTAAGTTATGGGAAGCAAAGATTTGTGAATATTCGGAAGATCTACCTACTCTAAAGCAGTTTAATAAGTTTTTAGAACAAAGGTTCCGTTCACTAGAATTTTTAGACAATAAGTCTTCTAAAAATACTGTCATAAGAAATGGTCCTGTCAAGACACTACATGTAGCTACTCTGTCATGTGTATTTTGCAAATCTGATCATAAACTTGGTAGTTGTAAGAAGTTTAGTAACGAAGATGTCACCTCACGGCGTAATTTCGTCCAATCCAATGGATTATGTTTTAATTGTCTCGGGTCAGGCCACGCGGTATATTCCTGTCGTTTGCCGACTAGATGTCGGTTATGTAAAAGAAAACATCATTCTTTACTCCATACTAAAGATGCGTCCGTATCAACTGACCCTAAAGTAGAACCTAAGCAATCAGTTGATGCAAAACAAACACAAGACGATGCAAGTAACATTGTAACAAACTGTGCTGCGACTTCCCGTAGTCATGATTTGTTGCCTACGGCCTTGGTGAAGGTTACCTCCGGTACAGGCACAGAGGCGACTCTGCGCTCTTTGCTGGATCAGTGTTCGCAGGCTTCGTATATTACGGAGTCTGCAGTTCAACTTTTAGGGCTGAAAAAATATATCAGTTATAAATCATCACTGAGGCTAGGCGAAGATGAGAAAGGTTGTGCATTGACCTCTAAATATGTTGTTTACTTAAGATTACAATCAATGTACAATCCTAACTTTCAGTTGTCGGTTAAGGCTCACGTGCAGAAGAAATTGACGTCAATTCTTCCTTCTAATAAAATAAAGTTCCCACTGTGGAAAGAACTGAAACAGTACAATTTGGCAGATCCTACTTGGGATACACCCGGAAAAATTGACATTCTTCTAAGTTCCTCGGTGTATAGCAAAGTCCTCAAACAAGGACTCAGTAAGGGTCCTCCGGGATCTTTAATAGCGCAGGATTCTGAATTAGGATGGTTACTGTCGGGAGAGATTAAGGGAAAGGAAGAAAACGCAGAGAGCTTTAACTATGTAACGTTGGAAGGTGATCAAAATGCTCTTATAAGAAGATTTTGGGAATTAGAGGAAACCGTAGTGCCAAAAAAGCACTTCACGGAAGAAGAACAAAAATGTGAAGAATTTTATAAGCAATCAACACAACGAGATCCCCAAGGTCGTTATGTTGTTAGGTTGCCTTTTAAAACGGCTACACCACACTGCGCAAATGGTCAAACTAAAGATATTGCATTGCGCAGGTTTTTTAATTTGGAGAAAAGGTTAGCCAGAGACTCCGAGTTAAAAAGGCGATATGGAGAGGTAATTAATGAATATCTCGACTTGGGTCATGCAGAAATTATTCCTTTGGAGCAAATTAACAAGCCTGATGTCGTATACCTTCCCCATCACGCGGTGATCAGGGAAGATAAAGCAACTACTAAGGTTAGGGTTGTATTTGACGCCTCTAGCTTAGGCAAAAATGGGGTGTCGTTGAACAGCGAACTAATGGTCGGGCCAACCTTACAAGCTGATTTACGACACACTATAATGCGATGGAGAATGCATCCCATTTGTATAATTGCGGACATTGTAAAAATGTACCGGCAGGTGATTGTCTCAACTGAAGATATTGACTACCAAAGATTACTGTGGAGACAAGATCCTAAGGATCAAATTCAACACCTGCGGCTTTTGAGAGTAACATTTGGCACGGCGTCAGCTCCATATTTGGCCGTCCGAACATTGCACCAAATAGCGCTAGATGAGGGAGAATGCTTTCCTATTGCACGGGAAAAGACTCTGACGGATTTTTATATGGATGACCTGATGACTGGCTGTCAAAATATAGCGGAAGGAAAAGATATATATGAGCAAATGACACAATTATTAGGAAAAGCAGGCTTTGAGCTGCAAAAATGGAACACCAATAATTCTGAATTAAGGAACCATATGAGAATAGATAAAGGAGAAGAAAATCTAGAATTAAAAACAGATATAATAATGAAAATATTAGGACTTACCTGGTCCAGAGAAACTGATGAATTTGAATACACGGTGACGCTGCCTCCCTTGAAGATACCTGTAACTAAAAGAAGTGTTATCTCGCATATTTCGATGTTGTTCGATCCATTGGGTTGGCTAGCACCTGTAGTCATAAAAGCCAAGATATTAATTCAAAACTTGTGGTTGTCTGGAATTAATTGGGATGATGAGTTACCATCGATATTGTTAAAGGAATGGTTTACTTACCGCAGCGAACTTGAACAGCTTGTACAGTATCGGATTCCTAGGTGGTTATCAATCTACCGTGGTGATTCAGTGGAGCTGCATGGATTTAGTGACGCCTCGAATCAAGCGTATGCAGCAGTAGTTTACATACGTGTGGTGGATCAGCAGGAGGTCATTTATTCTCGCCTGGTGACAGCCAAAACGAAGGTTGCACCAATTAAACAAGTTTCAATACCGCGACTTGAACTGTGTGGTGCAGTTTTAGTGTCGAAGTTGTTGAGTGAAGTAGCCGAGGTATTGAAAATTGACAAGCAGAAGATTCATGGGTGGACAGATTCGACCGTAGTACTCGCTTGGTTGAGTAAACATCCATCTAATTGGCAAACATTTATAGCCAACAGAGTGTCAGAGATTTTGACAGTAGTAGACAGAAGCCAGTGGGCTCATGTGAAATCAGCGGACAACCCTGCTGATTGCGCCTCACGGGGATTAAGATCAACTGAATTAATCTCTAACCAGTTATGGTTGGAAGGGCCAGCATGGCTGAAAAACAAAAACATAGATTACAACAAACAGACTGAATGCAAGACAGTGTTAGAAGAAAAGGCACAAAAGGTGAGCTACGTTACAACAGAAGAATATTTAGCGTTATCAGTATGGACAAAATTCTCAACATTAAGAAAGTTGATCAGAGTAATCGCTTATTGCAGGCGCTTTATATATTGTAAGAGAAGAAGCGACAACTCTGAACGATTTCCTTCATGGTTAACTGCTAAAGAACTTAACGAAGCGTTAACGGTTTGCATTAAACAGTGTCAAAAGCAATATTTTAGTAGAGAAACAGAAGATCTCGTTAAAACAGGAAAGGTTCAAAAGAAAAGTGTACTTACCTCGCTTAATCCATTCGTCGATCACGAAGGGGTGCTCAGAGTGGGGGGACGCTTAGAAAGAGCCACAATCGATGAAAATATTAAACATCCGATTATTATACCAGCCAAGTGTCATTTTACTGACTTGTTAATAGCAGATACTCACCAGAAGACGTTACACGGAGGACCCCAACTAATGCTCAATTATTTAAGGTCCAGATATTGGGTCCTTAATGCAAAAAATCGCATTAAATTCTATGTACGCAATTGCGTATCTTGTGTTCGTCATGCAGCTCGAATAAGAGAACAGCTCATGGGTCAGTTGCCCAAAGCAAGAGTGAATGCTAGCCGACCTTTCCACCAAAGCGGAGTGGACTATGCCGGTCCAATAAATATACGAACGTCCAAAGGGAGAGGTCATCATTCATACAAGGGGTATATTTGCCTCTTTGTGTGCATGGCGACAAGAGCCATACATCTCGAGGCGGTCAGCGATTTAACGTCCAAAGGATTCTTAGCAGCATTCAAACGATTTGTGGCCAGACGTGGACAGTGTGCTGATCTTTACAGCGACAACGGCACCAATTTCGTGGGTGCTGCGAAAGAGTTGAAGGCACTGCTGGCTGCTGAAAAATCAAGCGTGACAACAGAAATAGCAGATTGGTTATCGGATAATGGGACTAACTGGCACTTTATCCCACCCCACGCTCCAAATTTTGGTGGACTGTGGGAGGCGGGTATAAAGTCCACAAAAAACCATCTCAAGCGAGTTGTTGGAAACAACACTCTAACTTACGAGGAGATGGCTACCGTCTTGTGTCAAATAGAAGCATGTCTAAACTCCCGTCCCATTTCACAGCTAAGTGACAATATTCAAGACCAAACTCCCTTAACTCCTGGCCACTTTTTAGTCGGAGAGCCTCTTGTGCTCGTACCGGAATTTAACTATGAACAGTCGACCCTAACTAGTCTAAAGCGATGGCAATTGACCCAGCGAATGGTTCAAGATTTCTGGCGACGCTGGTCGAAAGAATATTTAACTCAGTTTATGAATCGCTATAAATGGGCATATCAGACTCCGGAACCAGCCATTGGTGATATTGTTCTGGTGAAAGAGGACGATTTACCGCCAGCTAGATGGCTTTATGGTATCATCACTCAAAAACACCCAGGTTTGGACGGAATTACGCGCGTGGTTAGTTTAAGATGTAAGGGGTCGCAAATTAAAAGACCAGTGTCGAAGGTATGTGTGCTTCCAGTTAGCAAATGAGAGTTTTTCTGTTTATGTATTCTTGATATTTAAATAATAACGAACAATTTGTTATTATTGTGTTGTTGTTTTAACCATAGTTACAGGCATAAACATTACTATTTTAGTCATACCTATTTTGTTATTTTGCTAGCAACTATTATTTTTTGTTTTTATTGTAGCGGCTGCGACCGCGTCTTTAGTTGCTGCTTGATTTTTATTGTAATGTATTGAAAGTATTTCAATATTCTAGTGTTCTGTAAAGTGTGTAACAACTTTCATCCTTACTAAGTAAACATTGTGTGAATTTAGTTGGTTATACTATCATCTCAGTTAGTTTTGTATCGATCAGTATCATATTTCAGTGTATGATAAAGTTTATTATGGACAAGATATTAGGTCAAGGTGGGCGGTAATAGCACATTTTGTCCATGGTGGGCGGAATGTTAAGTTAATAATTGCAAAAGTTTGTCCCATAGCTCGATAGATGGCGTTGCGCTGTTTAAAAGCAGGCTATGGTTTCGTTACCCACGATTGTATATAAGGCACCGAATATTATTAATTAAATAACCCAAAAACAGCATCATCTTGTTTTATTGCTAAAACACCTAGCAGAGTGAAGCTTCTTGGTACGGCTTTGTACAAAACGTCTAGTTAAAACAGTTTATTTTCTCATAAAGAACAATTTATTGAAGTTAAGCAGGTAATAGCGGTTCACCGTAATTATGCGTTTTGTAAATTCGTTGCACGTAATATAGTCTATTTTATTTGTATTCACTCATTAGTCCGTAACCACTTAGAAAAAATCCTTATCGCTCAGGAATGCTTTTGTTCAATCTCACAGGTGTCGGTCGATGACTTGAATCCAGTTTGATTTAAGACCATACGTTTAATGCAATAAGGTTGTATTTGGTTTAAAGGACTAGAAAAAATAGAAGTGTGTTTGTCGCAAAGATTCAATTTAATATAATAATATTGTCCTTTAATTACCACTGTGTGGGTAGATTTGCTGGTTGTAGTTTGTTAGAGTACTTTAACAAACTACAACTAGCAAATCTACCCACGTAAATAAAAAAAGTGCGGACTCCTTGTCACAATACAATTAAATTACTCAGTAGTAGTAGCCTACATAAGTTGCCTATCTCAAATGTCAAAGTTAACAAATCGTATTTATTAGGACTTATTGCGGTTATAGCTTAAGTATTCATTTTCATTATGAAAAGAAGATTGAAGCTAAACCTCAAAATAATCCTTATTACGGATATCACAATATAATTTTAGTATTGCTATAATCAACTTATAATTTAATACTTCGTATAACCCCCATTATTAGCAATGCAATCAAATAAACGCTGGCGCATCGACCCTACTATATTACTACATATGTCTGTTCCTCTTATATTTTCCCAGATTTCTAGGCAATGCAGCTTCAATTGCTCATCAGTCCTCTCATTCCTTGCGTCCCATCGCTGTGTGATTAAACCCCATAGATTTTCTATGGGGTTGAGGTCAGGAGGTCGTGCCGGCCATGGAATTACTTCTCTAAAATAAAAAAAAGGAGTACTGTTAGGCTATTAAGCAAAATACTAATATTACCTACGATTTAGAAACAAAATTATAATGACAAGAGATGTTACATATATTTATAGAATTAATATAGTTATATTAATCCATCATTCAATAATCTAGGTAAATAAATTTACTTCGGAATTATATTTTCTTCTATTTAGACTTTATAAAACGTTTCAAAAAAATAAGGATCAGCAGTTCTACTTTAATAAGATAAATTGTTTAATAAAATAATTTAATCATTACACTTACACTCAGTCCGGTTTCATCAGATATTTGTGTTATATTAAGTCCAATTTTACGCAGCGCAATAATATTCGCTTTAATTTCAATGTTCAAATTTGCTTGCATTTTATAAGGAACTACAACACCGCTAATATTTAGATATAGAACACACGTCGCTAACCCACAATGAACAACGTTCTATTTAGTCGCGGTTGAATGACTCTTTAAGTTAACTGCATCCATCTACCTTATAATTTATTTATTTTGATATCTGTGGGTATAATCCTAAAATTTTACGAATAAGTGAACTGTAGTCAATACCGTGATTAAGTATTCAAAGTAATTGCAAACGAATGCGAGAATGTGTGTGTTGAGTGTGTGTGTGTATACTATAAAGTATAGGAATTACTCATTAGAAGAAGGTCGTAAGTTAAACAGAAGTGTCAATCTATTGCTTCGTGAAACTGGCGCGCCGCTTTGGACCGCTACTGTACTTTAAAGTACATTAAGCGAAGAAGTGTGGGTTAGACGCTTTCAAGTGATGGAATCATCATAAATAATTGTGTTACTGAACGGCCTAAAAATTTTTCATATCTTTGGAACTATTTATATAGTAAAAAATGTTTCTTAGACAGAAAGATAGAGAATTTTGAACTCTGTCACATTCTATTAAAAAGTAAAAATTGACCATTTGAGGGTTAACGGCTTTCTAGTTAAAGGACGGCAGCGCGACCTAGTCTTTACATCTACCTACCTATGTTAACTAACTTAGTGATATTATACGTATAAACTTTGCCTAAGTGTTTCTATTACGTAACCTAACTTGTTGACGGCCTGCGCAGCTTAACTGCTAAACCCTAGCCGATACAATTTATACAACTTAGATTCTTTTGGAAAAAAATCTAAAAAACGATTATTTTCGAAAAATTACTAAAAAACTAAACTTTGGGTAAAATTATTTACAGGCCAGTACTGAAGTTCTTTAAACCTTTTTAAAGCAATTTTTTTCTACATACCAAACTTAACCTTTTTTTTGTAAATAATTAACCTAATCTAACTAGTTTGTTTCCGGGTAGCCTACTAAAAATAATCTCTTTTTTTTTCAATTAGCACAAGTTTCAATTTCAGGAAATTGCGTATAATAAGTCAATAAATGTAAAATGTTTTTATTCCAAACGTTGTTTTATGAGATAACATGAAAAAAAAAAATATTTGTCAAATAATACGTTAAAAAAAAGTTTATCAGATAGTTATTTTCTTAAGTGAATTATTTGGCACTTGTTATTGTATAATATTAATGATGCAAAGACAAATCATGTTTTTGCCATTCGTTGCTTGTCAAGTATTTTGTAAATTAAATTTTAGTGAACTGACAGGACACCCACAAATTCATATCTATCTAAAACATATACATACTGAACTCACTAACTTTATATCCGTCCCTATAAAAGTGCAGGGCTTCTGAGGCACCCCCGAGCAAGGGTTAATAGGGCACGTTGCTGGGGCTTCGCCTGCAGCGCGCCTTGTGTGAGTCTTCCACGTTACACGTACATTATGTATGGCGTTGTGATCGGCACGTGCGCCGCGGACGTAACCGTGTGCTCAGGGCTTCATAATGCATTACACTCATTATTTATTTATTTCTTAATAACCAACTTATATTTACAGTTTGCACCACGCATACTTACAAGCTATCGGTCAATACTAGTAGTTACACATAAAATTAGGTATTATATTATGGATCCGAGCTTCAAGGAGTAACACTATGCTTTGAGTTTCTTAATAATGTCAAATAAAGACTTTCTCTATTGCAGCGCATCGACTATGTTTGCGGAAGCGCACGTGGATTGCTTCCACGCCACTATGCGCAAGAGAGGTGCGTCGCTGGTGCGGCGAGTGCGGGGGACCGCTAACTGCATGACTCTCAACTAAATGAGAAGAAATTTAAAACATGCATTAAACGCACACTATGTAGACAAGCATATTATAAGTTGGACGAGTATATCGTAGATAAAAATGCTTGGCTTAATGCTGGTCCTGCTCCACAGGCACTTGGGCTCACTAGATGATTACAATTTCAATATTTGGAAGAGATGCTTCCCCTTTTTGTTTTTCTTAGTGTTTCTGACATTACGAACTTGATGTTTATTTTATTCAATAAAGATTTAATTCTTAATACTTCAATATTAAATACCTCTTCCTGATTGGTAGTATTTTTGGAACGAAGTTCCTTATCGCGCGTTGCGAAAGGGGGCTAGACGGAAAAAATTAAGACCAAAAGTTGGAACAACACCTTTTGCTAAAGTTGTAAGCCGTGCGGCGTGCGCGTGTTTCTCTGTTTGTCTCTCTCTCTCTCTCTCTCTCATAGAAAGCAAGCCAGTTATACTTCGTTCCATCCGAGTGTCCATTGCAAACTATAGTTTTGTATAATTTAGAAGCATTTTTTTTAATTTTATAAATGTAAGGATCATGGATCCGTTTTTTTTTTTTACGATATTTAGATGTTGACTTGAAAGAGCATGGCAGTTGGGAATATGTCATGCTCACTTAAATGTCTCACTGGTGGTCGCGCGTGTGTTGGATCATTCGGTTCCCTACGAAATGGTTGAGCTGGGTGGTACTGATCCACGCGTCATGTTCGTGAACGGGCGCCGTCGGTTGAGACTGGTCATCTCTTAACTGCCAGGGCTTATTTTTAATTTTATATTTCAAATTGGTTTTTTTTACATTGTTCTCACATATAGAAGCAATAAGAATAATGTACCCAGGATTTTGTAATAATAACTTAATTTAAAAGAGTGTCCGTGGAGTTTCTTGCCCGTTCTTCTCCATAGAGATCAACGTTTTGGAATGGGCAACTAGCTTCAACTTTCTGACTAACTGACCGACTACTAATTTAATTTTGACAATTCAAAAGTGCCTGTAAATAGTTTATTTGAAATAAATTATTTGAGTTTGAGTTTTTGAGATTCATGCTGGCCGCGCTCGCGGTAAGACTGGATTGCTCCATCATCTCCCACTGTTGTGAGCGACATGTGGCAGGCTGATGGGAGTGATGTTATTTGTTTATTATTGTGATTTATTGTAATTGAATTTAATTAGCGGTTTTTTGTGTATGTAATGTGACTGTATGAGTGTGTTTTTTTTTGTATTATGGGTCAATGATACTTGAATTAAATGATTTTATTTTGTTGAATGATTTTTTTATTTTATTTCCTTTATTTCAATGTAATCATATAAATTATATTTTTAAATATTAGAATATAAAAAGTATAAAAACATTTAAAAATATAAAAAATAGTTGCCCACCGGTATCGGGAACAGGGTCCAAGCTACCGGTGGTCAGGGCTCTAGAGAGAGGAACCTCCTGACAATGCGAGCCGTGTCACCGTGTCACAGGAGTACCGCTTTCTGAATCAAGCCCTTGATCCAGCTGCCCAACGAGAGCCTCTTCAGGTGTTGGTCGAGGCTCTTGGCTATTAAGCCATTGGCTGTCACGACTATCGGCACAATGATCGCTGAGTCCACATCCCACATGTCGACAACCTCGCGAGCCAAGTCAAGATACTTGATTTGTTTATCTTTCTCGGCTTTCACGAGGTTCTCATCATGCGGGAGGGTTATGTCAACAATCATTGCGCGTCGCTCTGATCGATCCACCACCACTATATCAGGCTTATTGGCAACAATAGTCCTGTCAGTGATGATGGATCGACCCCAGTACAATGTCATATTACCATTTTCGAGAACTGGGTCGGGCACATACCTGTAGTACGGCACCTCCGATTCCACAAGGTTGTATTTCAGAGCAAGTTGCTGATGGATTATCCCAGCTACAAGGTGGTGTCTATGCAAGTACTCTCCGTTAGCTAGACGAGAACACCCGGAGATAATATGCCTGATTCAAAATCAAAATCAAAAGTCATTTATTCAAATTAGGCTGAGAATCAGCACTTTTCGAACGTCAAAATTACAAAAGACAGTCCCCCAAAAACGCCCGCCCTTCACCACTTCCTAGTGCTATCGCTGGGAAGAAGAAGTGGCGCAACAAACTCCCCAGCAGCACAGCTGTCTGTTCAATTGTTTCAGTTCAGATTGATTCTCCCGGCCGGTGGCATGCCCGACAGATTTCAACCGTGCCGTCTTTCACAATAAATCTCCGGTAATTGTTCGTCATCATAACTTCGTCCATAATTGCACAGACAAAACCTTCGGTTTCTCCAAAGAGGTCACCGAAACGCAGCCAGGCTACGGACGCTAGTAGATCTACATCGGGCCCATGTAGGGCCCGGTAAAAGCGTCCGTGAAGCTCCTTACTCTGCCATACTTCCATGCGATCATTGGTGTCAAGCACTACTGGCTTGCGCCAGTTCTCTTTAGCCAAGGAGAGCGGGGTGAGGCCCTTGTCCACCGCAACTATATCTCGATGCATCCCCACGTCGGTTTCTAAGAAATATTACCTGAGACTGCATATCTCGCGATTGTGGAGGGTCTTAGCGTTTAAAAAGCCTCGACCTCCAGATTTTCGCGGGATATACAGCCTCATTACCGATGACCGTGGGTGATGCATTCGATTTGCAGTTAGCAGCGTCCGGACCCTCCTATCCAGGGCGTCGAGTTCGGTCTGAGTCCATTTGAGTATGCCGAAAGAGTACATCAAAACCGGCATGCCCAACCGTTGAAGGCGCGCACCTTGTTTCCGCCTGATAAAAGACTATTGAATACTTTTTTCAGGCGGCCATAGAAGCGCTCTTTCAACGATTGCTTCATGTCAGTAACATTGATGCCCAACGCTTCCGACATACCCAAATACTTATAGGTTTCGGATGCGGAGAGGGCTCTAAGATTTGTGGAATCCGAGAGTTGTGTTCCCACGGATTCCACGATCTCCCCTCGCTTTACATGCATGACCGCACATTTGTCCACACCAAATTCCATCCTGATGGCGCTACTGAAATTTCAGTGATATTCAGTAGCTCCATCAAAACTCAAAAAAAACTCAAAGTATTTATTTCAATTAAACCAATTACAGGCACTTTTGAATTGTCAAGGGGTCGGTCAGTCAGAAAAATGAAGCTAGTTGCCCATTCCAAAGCGTAGGTACCTATGGAGAAGAACGGGCAAGAAACGCCATGGACACTCTTTTAAATCAATATATGGTTACAAAATATTGGTTACATCATTCATGTTATAAATTATGCATGTGAGAACGATGCAGAACGTTAAAAGCGTCCGTAATGAAAAGTTTAAAAAAATAAAAATATGTAAAATTCAAATATTAAGTTAAATTAAAATAAGCCATGGCAGCAAAGAGATGACCAGTCCCTACTGACGGCGCCCGTTCACGAACATGACGCATGGATTAGCACCATTCAGCTTAACCATTTTGAAGGGAACCAAATGATCCAACACATGCGCCACCATCAGCGAGACATTTGAGTGAGCATGACATACTCTCTACTACCAGGGCACATTCAAGTCAGTGAAAGACGTACCCCGTATCTCACAATGACTACTTTTGACATTTGGTGAAGAAAATCTTATGCACTTCGTTTTTTTCCCATTTAATACTAAATTATTAGCAGTGAACCAATTTTGGATCTGCAGTAGGGCGTTATTTACGTCGTCAAGATTTGATGCACGTCTATTAATTTTAAAAATCAAGGAAGTATCATCAGCAAATAACACCATCTGTGGTTGGGTTTTTAACAAATGGGGTAGATCATTAATATATACTAAAAAGGGGAAAGGACCTAATATCGAGCCTTGTGGTACACCCATTTTTACTTTTAAACCGAGTGAAAGTTTTCATTACCGACGCTTTTGACTTTCTGCATCTCACATGCATAATTTCTAACATGAATGATGTAACCCATACTTTGTTACGATATTATTTTGATTTAAAAGAGGAGGATGGAGTTGCTTGCCCGTTCTTCTCCATAGGAGAAAGGAACGCTTTGGAATGGGCAACTAACTTCATTTTTCTGACTGACCGACCACTTTTTTTTTTTTTTTTGAGGATGGGAAGTCATCAAATGACTCCTCCCGCTCTGGGTGGAGCAGGAGGAAGTGTCAGACTCTTACTGACTAAAACCCACCCGTGTTCCTTCCTTAGCCCTTTATGTTCCAGGGCAGCGGTAAACCTTTCGGATGATCCCGCTACCCTGGCAGGCTTCGGCCCTATGGGGCCCCGTCGCTTATGCTGACATCTCTTTGAGGCGCGCGTGGAACACGAAAACGCCATCCGGCACGGGCCTAGTCCTGATCGGACGGAGAGATACCCAATTACTCTCCGCCCGCAGGCCCGCGCGTACGGTGGCCGGGAGTCATCACGCGGCTCCCGACGCCCGGAGCGTCTCCCGCGGCGGCTGAGGCGTGAGGTGCGTTCCCTTGCCCACCCCGCCACCTCCTTCGCTAGCATGACTGCTTCACAGAAGGAGGTGACTGCCTCCCACTCCCTCTCGCCCCGGACCATGGCTTGAACCAGGGCCGGACGCGAGAGGTCGCCGCCACTCCTCAAAGAGGGGTCTTACCGCCGCTATCGTGGCGTGCCCTGTGCTGGGTTGCGATAGTCGCTCCTTCCATGCCGCCATGAGATCGTGCCGGAGGTTCGTCCGCTCCGCCGCGATTTGCCGCGGATGCGGAGTTTCCTCCCGGCGTAGTGCCTCCGCGCGCCAATCATACAGGCGCGCGAGGACTATCGCCTCCAGATCCCATGGCGGCAGTCCGGCAAGGAGGCTTGCTGCCTCGCCCGAGATCGTGCGGTAGCCCCGGATCAGCCTTACAGCTACCACCTTTTGGGGCGCGTTCAGGTAGTGTGCGGCTCGCAGCCGCAGTGAACGCGCCCATACCGGGGCCCCATATAGGGCCATGGACCGCAGACCCCCGCGTAAAGCCTCCGACAGGAGGCGTTTGGCCCCCTCAGGTTGGGCAAGAGCCGCTTTAGGGCGGCCCCGGCCCGTTCCAGTTTGGGGGCCAAACGTCAGAAATGCTCGACGAAGTTCCATCGGCTGTCGAGGACGAGACCCAGGTACCTCATCGTGGTCTCGACGCCGATGTGAACCCCTCCTACCACTAGTTGGGATCCCGGAGGTGGCCCGTACCAGGGCCCATGAAAGGACATGGCCTCGGACTTGTGCAATGCCACCTCGAGACCCAACCGCCGGATCCTTTCCACGACTATCACAACCCCGCGTGTCATCGCGTCGGCCGCAGCCTGATGCGACCTCCCCTGCGCCAGGACCAGCGTGTCGTCAGCGTAGCAAACTACGCTTACACCTTCAGGGAGGTCGGCCCGCAGCACCCAGTCGTAACCGATGTCCCACAGGAGCGGCCCCAGAACCGATCCCTGTGGGACACCGCACGACAACTCTCGCCGGTTCCAGTTCCCGTCGCGACCGGGGTAGATGACTGCTCTGTCCGTCAAATACGCTCCGACTACTAGACGGATGTAGGTCGGCACCCGGTGATACCGGAGTGCCTCCCCAATGCAGCTCCAGGGCAGGGTGTTGAACGCGTTGGCGATGTCGAGTGACACCGCCACGACCACCCCACCCCGGGACACCGCGTCCCCCGTCGTGAGGGCTCTTACGCGCATGATGGCGTCCACCGTCGAGTAGGCGTCCACCGTCGACTGACCCCTTGACAATTCAAAAGTGCCTGAGTAGTTGGTTTAATTGAAATAAATACTTTGAGTATCAATTAGCCGGACGGCCATGACCTTTTGGGACGCGTTCAACCGGCGGGCTGATTGCCGCTTCAAGGAACGCGCCCACACCGGTGCCCCGTAAAGGGCCATAGACCGCACGACTCCGCGTAGAGCCTCCGGCAGGAGGCGTTTGGACCCCCTAGATTGGACAGGAGCCGCCTCAGCCTTTTGACACCCTGTATTTATTATTATTTTACAACGGTTTAGGCGCCCACCCTTATTTTCAAAAATCCACCTGTCGCCTATACATTTGAGGCAATTGAAATATATTTCCATTACCACAAACCTATCTCAAACATAAAATAATAAATCTGTAGTTCTACAGATTTATTATTTTGTACATTAATAATATCATTATTAATAATGCTCTTCCCCCCGGACCTCTGAGGAGTTCAGACGCCTACACAGTAGACTTATTGTCAAGTTTAAAAATAATATTATATTAACAAATGAATACAGTTAAATCAACTCAAAAAAATAGGAGTGCATAAATTTTGAGGAGCTTCATTGTTGCGAGCGAACATCACTTTGACACTACAAGTCTCAAGGAGTGAGTCACCGTACCAGCAACACTGCCACCGCCTTCAAAGTGACGCCCACTGCTGCTTCAAGACCAGCCCACAGGGGCGGTACGCGTCCCGGACCATTTATCTGCGCACGAGCAACGTCACCGGCACCGAGTTTCGCCAGGTGGGAGGTACGTGATCTGTCGTACTCTTTGCGCATAGTACTCCACTCTTCACGCTGTGACTATCGCCGCTCTTCGCTGCGATCCTGGTACTTACACCTTTACTCACCGTACTTCTTAAAAAATGGCGTTACAGCGTACTCCCCCGAAGCAATCAATTATGTCGGAGACTGACACGGAGAGTGTGGATGGAAGCGTATCAGACAATTTAAACGTTGTTCAATCAAACATTAATGTAAGTCGCCTAAAAAGAAAGCGCGAAAACGAAATGTCACAATTTATGAATGAAGTACGGGAATTGTTCGAAAACTTTGTTACTCAGCAAAATCATAAATTGCAAAATTTGGAGTCTTCGTTATCCGAAATAAAGAAACAAAATGATAGCATAAACATATCTTTAACTGCGCTGTCTGATAAATATGATGATATTCAAAAAGAATTAGAAAGTTTGAAGCTGGAGCGCAAAGAACAGTGCGTTTACATAAAGAGTCTTGAGGATAAAATAGAAAACTTTGAAAAACAATCTTGCACGACTAAGTTAGAGATTAGAAATGTGCCTAAGCTAAAAAATGAGACAAAAAATAATCTTTGTAGTGCAGTAGTCAAAATCGGTGAAATATTGAACATTCCTTTGCATGCCTCCAATATAAGAGACATCTATCGGCCCTTCGTGAAATCGGATGTTGTTAAACCAATCGTAGTGGAATTTACATCAGTCTTAACAAAAGAAAGTGTTATGAATAACCTTAAAAAACTGTCTCTGCAAGAAAAGAAAGATAAACTAAATACCTCTATTTTTAATGTAGAAGGCCCTCAGAAACCAATATTTATCTCGGATTATCTTACTCCAAAGGGTAGACGACTTTTCTTTTTGGCCCGTGATTTCGCTAGTACCCACAATTATATATTCTGCTGGACATCATTTGGTAAAATTTACCTTAGGAAGAAAGAGGGGATGCAGCATATTCGCATCGAAGAGGAGGCAGATATTAATAAGTTAAAGGTCAAAACAACCGAATGACTATCCTTCCTTGTCAACCTTCGCTTCTCCGAAGTATTTTTATGCGTACATATTTCTGTGATAATTCATAATTTGCATGTTAATAGTGTAATAGTCTTAAATTTCTACTTTGAAAATATTTTTTGCTCTTTTTATATGCACACCACACAAACACAAATCCACACATTAATTGCATTTATTGATAAATCTCCAAGTGTTATCTCATGCCAAACTATCGGATACTTATTTTTATTCACAAACAGTAAATGTAAATATATAAAATGTATAGAATCCCTTTATTCGTCCATAAATAACCACAGTGACTTTTTAATTTTATTTCAAGATAATCGCTTTATTTATGTCGTTCTAATGTCGAGAAGTAGCTCCTCTGGACCATTCCTACACGGTACTTCGTTATTTCTCGATATTAAAAATGGTTGATTTTGCCTCCGAAATTGATAGTATATCTATCTCCGAATCGCGGTATTGTGACGTCGAGGACTGTAGCAATTTCATATCAAACCCTGCTAATTGCTTGACAGTATTAACTCAAAATATTCGAAGTATATCTCGTAATATTGATGATTTTGTTACAATGCTGAGCAGAATAAAGATTGATTGCGATATTATTATCCTAACCGAGTGTTGGCTATCTTGCACCCCCGTGGTGCCGAGACTGGAAGGTTATAGCCATCACATTACGGAACACTGCGTTAACCAAAACAATGGAGTTACAGTATACTGTAAATCGAATCTTGGTACTACCTGCGAAGAGCCTACCTGTGAAGACTTTAATTGTCTTGTAATAAAGATTGGTACTGAAAGTGTTATTTTAGCCATTTACCGATCGCCTTCAAATAGAAATATTAACAACTTTCTCCAATCTTTGAATAACATTTTAAATAAGTTAGGCAGTTTCAAAAATATCTCCATTATTGGAGACATCAATATAAATATCTGCCCCGAGTCTCATGAGTCAAGGTCGCTGGACTATCTGAACCTGTGTTCATTTCATGGGCTCTTACCAGCACACTCTCTCCCGACTAGACTAAATAAATCATGCCTTGACCATGTTATGCTAAAAACTCAAAAATCAGCACTCACACTGGTACTAAACTCTACAATTACGGACCACCAAGCAGTTCTACTCTGCCTGCATCTTAAACAAAAGAGAACCTTTACCCATGTATCTATGAACCGCATCGACAATAAGGGGTTAACGTCAGATCTCAATAAAATCGATTTTGCACCTATATATGCGTCAACAGATGCAAATTTCGCTATGGAATACTTCTCCATGTCAATTCAAAGGGTTATATTGCTAAACACAGTTGTAATAAAATATCCAAGACGTCATAAAATTATGAAGCCATGGATTACACCTGGCCTGCTAAGGTGTATTCGACATAGGGACAAGCTTCATAAAGAAATGCGACAATCACCTAATAATGAGACTTCTAAAATTATTTACTCCAGGTATAGAAACCATTGCAATAACCTATTAAAAAAGGTCAAAAGAATGTATGATAGGGACTTATTAACAAAAGCAGGAAATAACAATAAAAAAATATGGGAAGCGATTAAAACAATAACAAATACAACTAAACTGAAACATAGCGCTACGGAGTTATTAAATCCATTAAAATCTAATGAGTCTGTAGAGATGGTGAACGATTTTTTCGCATCAATTGGCAAAAAGCTGGCTGATAATACTCATTCCTGCTTGAACCCTTCACATAGTACATTAAATAAAGTGCCCTCACAACTGGTTTCCAATTCATTTGTATTGCTGGAAACTGATGAGTCTGAACTGGAACGTTTAATTTTGAACCTGAAAGATGCGTGTTCCGTTGGTTGGGATTCTGTACCAAATAATTTCCTCAAAGAATTCAGACACATCTTAGTCCGTCCATTAACCTATATTTTTAACCTCTGCTTGACTAAAGGTCGGTTTCCTTCGATGTTAAAGAAATCAGTAGTATACCCAATCTATAAGTCGGGTGATAGAGACCGTGTCACTAATTATAGACCCATCTCCATACTGCCTTCGATCTCCAAGCTTCTTGAACGTATAATAAATAGTAGACTGATTGATTACCTGGAATCAAATAACCTTTTATCCAACAACCAGTTTGGCTTTAGAGCAGGCAAGTCTACTAGTGATGCAGTCCATGAGCTCCAAGACTATGTGGTAAAGAATATCGATTCAGGTAAAAAGACAATAGGCATTTTTCTTGACCTAGCCAAGGCATTTGACACGGTCTCTACGCCTTTGCTAATTCAAAAATTAGAACGCCTCGGAATAAGAGGAATTCAGCTGCAACTTTTAAAGGACTACCTCTCTAATCGTTTTCAGTGCGTTAAGATTAATGACAGTGTCAGCAGCGATTTGCCAATCAATCACGGAGTTCCGCAGGGGAGCATTCTGGGACCGACGCTCTTCCTCGTATACTTGAATGACCTCTGTAAACTAGACCTTTCAGGTGGTAAAACTATTTCTTATGCAGACGACACCGTTCTGTTGTTCTCTGCTGATACCTGGGACAAAGTATATAGCGAGGCGCAGGATGGTTTAAATGTGGTGACCCACTGGCTGCAAAATAACTCCCTGACTCTTAACCCGGATAAAACCCAGTATATGATATTCTCGATGCGTACTCAAAATGAACAGCTCCCTTATACCCCCTCGATCACAGCACATAGTTGTTGTAATAGCTTAGTATGCTCTTGTCAAACACTAATAAAGACAGCGTCAATTAAATATCTTGGAATTATTCTAGACTGTAACCTTTCCTTCAGAGACCATATTCACCTTCTTACATCTAGGACAAGAAAGCTGATTTACGTTTTCAAGAACCTTAGACATGTTGCGCCCCAAAAATTAGTGAAGCAAATATACCTAGCACTCGTACAGTCGATTCTTCAGTATTGTATCACCGTTTGGGGAGGTGCACATAAAACTATATTAAAGCCCTTAGAAATTGCCCAGAGAGCTGTACTGAAAGTTAGTACTTTTCGCCCTTATTTGTACCCAACCCATCTTGTTTATCAGTCGTGTGAGGTCCTGACAGTTCGCCAGCTGTTTATACTTCTGGTAGTTCTGAAGCAACACTCTTTACTACAATTCTCAAAAAGTGATCTAACTAGAAGACGAAACATTATTAATAATTTGGACCGACCTTCTTTTAGGCATGCTTACGTAAACAAATACTTTTGCTTCTTGGGACCGTACTTATATAATAAGATAAATGACGCTTTGGAAATATACCCGCTAAATAAAAAAATATGTAAAAGTAAAATCTTTAAATATGTTAGTAAACATACATATGAAGAGACCGAAAACTTATTAAAAATAGTTAAATAGTAGATCCCTTTTATACTCACCCTCTCACACTCTTTCACGCACTTCCACACACTACTCACCGAGAGGTTAACACTCCACACACTGTTTTGTTTATTTTGATTTAAACTTTTTCTTTTTCTGTGTAATAATGATATAACTTCTGTTATTAGTATGATAAATGATAAATGATTTTATTTTTGTAAGTAGGTTTGTACAAACACTTTTACACGTCAATCATATTTTAAAACTAGATGAGGTCGGCGTTTCCTATCTGACTAGTCTGAGAAGAAAGGCCGAAACAAACTCAGACGTCACAGTCTCTTTTAAAGTCCAGACATAATCTTGGTCAGACCATGTGAAGACCATGTAGATTTATGTCTGAGATGGTTTTTTTGAAGAAAGAACCAAACAGTTTGAGAGGACCTGTCCAGTCAGTGCACGCATTTGTCAGAAATCGTGCAGCTCAACTCAAAACTTAGAGAGCTCAACGATCCGACGAACAATACCAAAGAAAGGACATTTGGGTAGGCCACATTAATTACTCAAACTGCCAGACCACGCCAAAAACTAAGAGAACAGAGAGAAAAATAATATAAATACAATGACCCACATAGTCTTCACATTCACAATAATTAAAATAATAGAATACTTTACAAAGTAAGCAAATGTCATAGTATATATCAAATTCATCAATGTCAAAGTGTATATAAAAAAAAAAACATCAACAAAACAAAAATAAAAAATAAACACATTCAATATGTAAAAATTGGAAGCAGCTTAATCCCAAGCCTTTTTGTCCTCGATATAAGCCTTAACGGTATAAAATGCTTTCTCGCACAACTTACGTTTAATGAATGATTTGAATTTATTAAGGCTTAGATCTTGAACGGGGCTTGGAACTTTATTGTAAAAGCGTATACATTGGCATCTGAACGAGCCACCTATTTTCTTGAGCCTTGTTGTAGGTAGAACAAATTTGTGTTTGTTCCTAGTATTTATATCATGGATATCACTGTATTTTTTAAACAATTTTATATTTTTATGGGCATACAAAAGATTTTCATAAATATACTGAGAAGGCACAGTCATAACATTAATTTCTTTAAATTTTTCTCTGAGCGAGTGTCTCGGACTTAATTTATAAATTGATCGAACAGCTCGCTTTTGCAAAACAAAGATAGTCTGAATATCAGCGGCATTTCCCCACAATAGAATACCGTACGACATTACACTATGAAAATAGCTAAAGTACACTAAACGGGCTGTCTCTATATCAGTTAAATTACGAATTTTTCTAACAGCGTATGCTGCGGAACTTAGCTTTTTTGACAATTTGTCTATATGTGGACCCCACTGAAGCTTAGCATCCAAAGTTATGCCTAAGAATACTGTGCTGTCTTCAGGATTCAATTCTTCGCCCTTTACCAACACATTAGTTTTCACTTGTCTAACGTGAGGCAACGTAAACTTAATGCATTTGGTTTTTTTCTCGTTTAGAAGTAAATTATTAACATTAAACCAGTGGACTACTTTAGAGATCGCGCTATTTACATCGTCAGTAACCTGCTGCTGACGTTTAAGTTTAAACAAAAGTGAAGTGTCATCTGCAAACAACACTATATCATGATTATCCTTTATGAGGTACGGCAAGTCATTAATATAAATAAGAAACAAGAAAGGACCAAGAATTGAGCCCTGTGGGACTCCCATTGTTACTAAAGATCCGGGAGATCTTTTTCCGTTAACATCAACGCTCTGAATCCTCTTACTCAAGTATGAAGTAAGAAGATCCAGAGCAGCGTTCCGGATTCCGTAGTGGCGGAGTTTCCTGATTAAAGTTTCGTGAAGAACGCAATCGAATGCCTTGGACAAATCACAAAAGATGCCCAAGGCATCGCATTTGTCTTCCCATGCATTATAAATATGTCCTATAAGTTCAACACCGGCATCAGTAGTTGAACGACCCCTTGTAAAACCGAACTGTTTGCTATGTAATAATTTGTGTTTATTAAAAAATCTTTGCATTTGTTCTAAAATTAATTTCTCAAAAATTTTACTAAAGGTAGGTAGTACAGAAATAGGTCTATAATTTGTAGGGTCTGATGTACTACCTGATTTAAACAAAGGTATGATTTTACTATTTTTCATAAGGTCAGGAAACTCCCCACTGTCAATACAACTATTAAAGATAAGAGCTAGAGTAGGTGCTACAATGTCAATAATAGACTTAGCAACTTCTACAGAATTGCCCCACAGATCTGCAGTCTTTTTTACATTTAAAGTGTGAAAGGTTTTAATTATATCTCTACAGGTAACATGTTCAAAATGAAATTCCGAATCGCAACCATTAACATTTTCCATAAGCAAAGACTCAGCAATAGAAGGTGATGAGTTTAGGGATTTAGTAGTTGAAACGGGAATATCTGAAAAGAAATTTTCAAATGCCTCGGCGACTTGTGAGTCTGATTTTATTATGTTGTCATTAATAGACAGGCTGTAGTCAGTATTTCGGTTACTAGATCTTCCTATGTCTAATTAAGTTAGTAATGTAATGGTCATCACAAGGAAGAGCGCTGATGTCTGAGATACAGATATTTTTTATCTAGTTCAGACACAGATGCCTTTAGTATAAAATTAAGAAAACTTGAATGTGTCCTGTATATCTGGTCAAATGTAACATATGTTCTGTGTCAAATAAATTATTATTATTATTATTAATAATAATAAAATAACATCTATCGAGGCTCTCGTTAGGCGGTTGGATCAAGGGCCTGATTCAGAAGGCAGTACTCCTCGATACGGCTCGCATTGTGAGGAGGTTTCTGTCTCTGGAGCCCTAACCACCGGTAGCTTGGACCCTGCTCCCGACACCGGTGGATTACTATTTTTTTATATTTTTAAATGTTTTTTTTTTATACTAATATTTAAAAATGTATTAAAATAAGAATTATAAATAAATAAAGGACATAATAATATCCCTGGACATTTCACACAGCGCCATCTAGTCCCAAGCTAAGCAACCTAATGCTTGTGTTATGGTAACAAGATGGCTGATAAACTACTTATATACATTTTTTTTTTTGTAAATACATACATATTATAGATAGAAAAACGCCCAGAGTCGGAACAAATACATGTAGGTCATACAAATATTTGTTCCGTGCGGGAATCGAACCCGCGACACGCAGCGCAGCAGTCAATCGCTTAACCACTGCGCCAACCGTGCCGTCAACGACGACATTGAAAATATCAAAAAAATAAATGGCAATTGGTGTTACTAGACCGACACCGAACACAAAAATGTGATTAAAAAAATGTTTGACTGTCTGTCTGTCTGTTTGTTCAGGCATCACGCAAAAACTACCAGTTCGATTACGATGAAACTTGGTATAATTATTTTTTAATATCCTGGACACCACACTGGGTACTTTTTATCCCGGAAAATTATATACAATAAAAAACAAACTTAATTTTGCGATTCGATCCCTAGACCCGATAACTGTACCAACCGCAAATAATAAGTTTGTCGTAGGTTACGTCACAGTATCTTAGCCGTGTGCAGTGCCCCTAAGTTATGCTCTAAATATAGTGCTTAAGGTTGAATTTGGCTTGCACCATTCGCAGCACACGCGTGACGCGCGGCCGCCACAGATCGCTACCGTATATAAGGAAGGAGTCTGAGCGCGCGCATTACGTTAGTACTTATCCTTATCTATGGCATTACATTTTTTGAACTTTGATTTGAACGGACGTGTCGAGTGGCGAGCGTTCGTTCTTATTCTTATTTTAACTGCTACTTGCAATTCTAAACCGTGCTTTTCAGTGCGACCTTTTTATTCCTTTTAGTTTTTAGAGTTATTTAGGTTTATTTGTATAAGTTTTTTTATTTTAATTTTAAAGTATAGGTTGGTAGTATATTTGATAGTGTACGTAGTGACCGTAGGTTATTTTATAATACTGTTAGGTAGGATTAGTCATTCGTATAGATATTATTCGTAGGGATTTTGCTTATTGAGTTTATATTAGTTATCATCAGAAATAGGTTTATTTAGGTAGGTAGGTATTTTATTTTCTGTTATTGTTTTTTTTTTTTAATTAGGTAGTTACTTAGGTAAAGATATCATATAGGTACCCTCTTAATCACCACTAATGAGACACAATTGGTTTTCTATTTGTAATTAGCCACAAAGGGCCCGCGAGATAGATGGTATCCTCGGGAAGCACATACATTTTATCCTGTTAGCACGTTCCCGTGAGATAATTTCCGACATCCACGTGGGCGATGCCGCGGGCAGAAGCTAGTCTCAAATAAAATTATTTATAAAAAAAGTTTTGCTGAATATAGGTATTGAAAACATCATAAAAAATTGGGAACTGTCTAAAATAGGTACGTTACATAATTCAAGTTCAAGTTATTTATTTCATAACAAAAATACAGGCAATACAATACAATAATACATATACATACATACAATGCATGTACATACATACAATTATACGGGCTGTTATTGACAGCCCTCCACAAAAACACAGGATTGATTCAGCTCCTTATTCTGAATCATATCCCACTGGAAATTTTCTCAAGAAAAAAAAAATATTATGCCGTTTTTTCTGCTGATATTCCTTTATTTCAATGTAAAATTACGTTCTCTGTATGAAACACTCCATTTATGTAAATAAAACAGCTGAAAACAGCCTCGCTCAAGCTCGCTGCGCTGCCGTCCGCTACGTGCGTTTTGCCACGGTAACGATACGTTGCGTGTGAGGTAATAAAACAAATATGGTTTTTTGGATTCCCTTAATGTTCCTGAAAGAATTACATGTACCGGTCATCTTAATATGATGTACTGAAGCCACCCTATCAATTTGCGGAGGGCTGTCAATAACACCCTGTATAGGTACATTGTCAAAAATTTTGGGAGGTTAAATTTTTGACAATGTTTTGACATTGACGTGAGATTACGATTTTGAACCATTTCAAAGATGTTTTTATAAATGAAAACTACAAAATTTGGAAATAATAGAAATACGGGTGCCTTATTTTTACATCTAAATTGAATTTTACATTTCTTCAGAACATAAAACGTTGTCAATCGGGTCTTTTGAGCGCAAGCGAAGTGACACGGGTTCCCCGTCCTATAGCCGAAGGTACCGCTTCGGCTATCGGACGGGGAACCAAGACAAGTACTGAATCGGGGTCCTGTCGGGGGCCGGGCGGCAGAGCGGTTCAATGTGTGAGTAATGGTAAATGTAACGATTAAAAATAAAAACGATCAGATGACACCTGCTTTATGCATAGATCGATTAGCCTGCAAAGTTTCATGACCTAATTTGAAAATTTTCATTGATTATTCTTCTTTTATTTATTGTACGGTTTAGAGGTAACTTTGAGATTTCTTTGTATCGAGAAAATTGTATGCAATCGTGTTTTCGAAACAGACGACACCTCGCAGCTAGTCTTTATTGTATATTAATTACAAAGTGAATACAATTACAAAGTGAACAATCAATGCTAAGACAATTTTCGCAATCTGAGGTATTACAGGTCCAGCATAGCGTGCATTTACCATGCACCGTAAACTTACTCACACAAAAAATCTGTCGCTATCGTTGTGCTGTGCAAAAGCCATTTATTTTACATATAAGCTAGTGATTGACTAAATCGGAAAGTTATCGATTCTCCCATTTATTATTGTACTAAAAAAAATTGGGGTTCTGAAAATAAAATAAATAAAAAACGATATGTCCAGAAAATATTATGTTATATATAAATCATTAAAAAATCTTCCAACTGGGTTAAACGGTTGACAAGTTGCGAAGTTAACTATTTATATTCGTTGGGTAATTGACATTGTTGTCGATAGCCTACCTTAGTGGATCTGCACAGCCACATCACTAACTGGCCGCACGCAACCAGCAGCGGCCGTACCATGCGATGCAACGCATATAAAGTATAGTTTTGTAATTTTTACATTGCTTGTCTAGTCCACTACGAAAATAGTACGGCCATTTGCCTAGTGCATGGTCATTTCGGGCATGTGCCGTGACGACACAGACACGCCTCCTTGCCACTTCTCCTGTTTTTTACATTTCTATGTTCAAAGTAGTGAAATATGTTCGATTCTACATAATAAACTGCTTTTCTTTGTATGTAGATTCTATTAAAGCGCTTTTGTGTCGTACGGCGGGACTAGGGGGTACCTTGGGGGGACGAACCTTTGTGTGCATTTTTATTATTATTGTCAACAAACACCTATGCACAAGTACGTGTGTACGTCTGTCTGCACGGAACGCTGTGAACATACTCGTAACTGGTGGCAGCTACTTACATTAAGTGGCTATTTCGTTACGGCCTGAGGGGCGCACATAAATGTAAAGTAATAACGTGCACGTATAAGTACAGCGAGTGCGGCATTGTGTCTTGAAGCGGTAGCACAGCGCGGCGCGGCGCGGCTCGGCGCGTCGCTATAATCAGCGGAATATTGGCTTGGGCGCGAGCTTTTGATTACCGACACTGAATGTTCCACGCTTTGCCAGATTCTCACACCTGAATGTATTCAGAAGTACCATCGAACTATGTGCGGCCGCATGTTTACATTTTACGTTCATCTTGTCAACCGCGCGCTGATTGCAACATTAATCGTTTGAACTGCGTTAACTTCACCGTGGCTGTGTAATGTATTAGGCAAATATCAATATTTGGAGCACACATTGACTCACATGTTAATATTCACTTTCTGTTAGAAGTGATTCTACTGCTGTTACGTATTTTGAGCGACAATATAGGCACCTTCTTATGATCGGAACAGGTAGGTAGGTACAGGAAAGATTTTTTTTGTTTGTAATTTTTTCTTTTTTAACCGACTTCTAAAAAAGGAGGAGGTTCTCAATTCTGATGTTTGTACCTATTATTATTATTTTTTTTTATCTTTGTTCGCGCATAACTCAGTCGCTTGCCAACCGATTTGAAAGATAATGAAAAATTTTTTGTTGAAAAGGGTATACTTTCCAAATGGTCCCATAGAAATTTCAACAAGATCTGATGATGAGTTTCGGAGACAGACAACGGAACTCTTCAATAAAACCCAGCAAATCATATTGTTTACGCAATCACACAACATAACGTCACTCCTGTCCGCTCTAAAGGGGTACGCAGATGTGTTCAGTATACCACGGTACACCCTCATTTCTGTCAAAGTTGTTATTGGGGTACCTCTAATCTTGTAAGTATATACGAATTTGTGTGGGGTAGGTACAACTAAAAAGTGAAAAATAAAAACTTTTTTGAAAAAAAAACAACCGACTTCCAAAAACGACACTACAAAGTGAAAAATAACTTTAATTTCGGAAGTCGGTGGCAAACAACGAAAATGCAAACCCAATGACACCGACTTCCGAAATTAAAGTTATTTTTCACTTTGTAGTGTCGTTTTTGGAAGTCGGTTGTTTTTTTTCAAATAAGTATGCTTATTTTTTTAAAAATAAGCATACTGATGCTTATTTATTTTTTTATTTTTTTTATCCTTTATTAAAAAGAACCAGGTTCTTAATAATTAATTACAATCTAGCCTATAAGACTAATAAGCAATTTTAATCTAACTTAATTTATTACGTGATAATTATTTTAAAACTCAGAATAGTGTTTATTGTACTTTACACAAGTCCGTTCCACTTTCTTAGAGTCTGATATGATGATATAAGCACTTTGTTCATGTGTTATTATGTGTGTCATTGGTACTATTATTTCTATACTTTTTACACTACACTAACTCAAAAGGTTTTGTCCGTTTTAGTCTTCGCACTATAATTGTTTGGTCTAACAGCTGAATTGCTTCGATGTTCACATGTCGGTGGAGTCGGTCTTCATGGGCCTCAGCAAATTTTTGGATTATGTCGGTGACGGGTTCCATTTTTAAGTCACGATAGAGGTCGTCATTTCTTATATACCAGGGCGCATTAACAATACTCCTGAGTACCTTGTTTTGGAATGTTTGTATGATTTTGATGTTGGTCGGCTTAGTACAGCCCCATAGTTGGATGCCATATGTCCATATCGGCATAAGGATATGCTTATATAATAGAATTTTGTTATGTATCGATAGACAGGAATTCCGTCCAATCAACCAATACATGTTTTTAAAACGCATGTCTAGTTCCTGCCTTTTCTTTTTGACTTCAGTATGCTTATGATGCACTTATTTCCAAGTAACCGAGATATAATGTTTTCATAGTAAATGATAGATAAATAAGGTTTATCGACAAATTAGTGCCTGTAGGTAACTAAATTGATAAAACAACGATAACTTAAACTCAAAGCATTTATTTCAACTAAACTATTTACAGGCACTTTTGAATTGTCAAATAGTCGGTCAGTTAGTCAGAAAGTTGAAGCTAGTTGCCCATTACAAAACGCTGTTTTCTATGGAGAAGAACGGGCAAGAACTCTTAGGACACGTAACTAAAATAGACCAATGTATCCACGTCTGTTAATTGACAGATTTTCCAAACAGCGTAAGCGGCTGAACTTAGCCGCCCTGCAAGTGATATTATGTAAAGACTTGAGTCAAGCGTGATCCCTAGGAAAACCGTAAACCTTATTCAATACAACGTGAAATTCACGAATGCTGCAACTTTGCCAACTAAGCCCAACTTTGCCTATTTCGTTTCAGTTACGATATTTCACGTTTGCTTAGTAGTTTCTTATTTTCTACCATTTGGTAGTGATTTTTCATTATTAGGGTAACATATTTTTCATTTTTTGTAATGATAACTTCATTGTTTACTCTGTCAGTTGTGCGACCAGCGCGGGCGAGTGAAGTGTCGTGTAACTTTTGAAGTTAAAGAAAATGTGTTTTTGTGCAGCTATAATATCCCAGGGTAAGAAAATCCTATCTACTTTCCGTATTGCTTGATATTTTTATTAAAAGGACACTTAGTAGGCAATGTTGTGCACTGTTTTGGAAACTTGAGTGACACAACTTTGCCTGGGTCTAAGGTTGTCACTAGTCGGATTTTAGTAATGATATATTTTTACTATGTAAATGTCATATTTGCATGAATTTACACAGCTTGGAACCCGGTCAAATCGAAACTCAAGAGCTTGCATGCACTAAATGCAATAAAATTAAAATATCGTAAAACGAAGGGGTTTTACGATATTTTAATTTTATTGCATACATTATTAATGTTCCGATATCGGGTGAAGACACTGCACACAGGTACGACCTAACTTAGGATAACTCCTGAGCTAGGTGGTACCTGTGTTACAGGAGTCCCTAATGGCTTCAATTGAAAAGTTACACCTTTTTTATGTCAATAAAACATTTTGGAACGAAGTTCCATATCGCGCGTTGCGAAAGGAGGCTAGACGGAAAAAATTAAGACCAAAAGTTGGAACGACACTTTTTGCTATAGGTAGTTGTAAGCCGTGCGGCGTGCGCGTGTTTCTCTGTCTGTCTCCCGGGATCTCTCTCTTTGAACTTCGTTCCATCCGGGTGTCCCTTCACACCTCTCAAGTTTTTTATTTTCATTTGGCCATTTATGTCTGTAATCACGTGTAAGGGTGAGGCCGAGGTGAGAGGTGTATCTCCACCTAGCCCTTCGGGGATTACAGCCATGATTTTGTATATTTAATAAGTAAGTCTTAAATCTATTGCAGTTATATGAAAAAATGCCGAATAATACACAACGAAGCAGGAGAAGATTGCCTTTTGTTTATACCTATTCTCACAGGTACTCAAATATTTTCTGGCAAAGCTGTTTTATAAAAAAAAAAATGTTTTTTTTTTATTAGTAATTGATAAAAACAACAGTATTGATAAAAAAGCATTACATTTGTGATTTTCACTCATAAATATTAATTTGTTTTATTTAAATGATAAATCGATACATGTATTTAATCTTGAAAATTACAACCTAATCTCATACAATACTAGGAACAAAAAAATAAGAGGGGGGAGTCTAATCTTGGGGCGCATAGACAGAAAAGTGGAAAATGTAGATTTTATAAACAAATTGTATAGGATGGAAGTCTTTGAAGTATGTTGTATTAAGGATACTAGTACTGGTCTATACTTGAGTTGCTGTTACCGCACCCCTAGTGATAAGAATTTCGAACATTTTATGATAAACATGGAGAAGTTGTTGGAATATTTGTTCAATAGGAAAAGCATTATTTGTGGTGATTTTAATGTGGATTTAATGGTAGAGAGCAAAACCCGGACTGAATTCATAAGTTTATTAGCATGTTATAATTTCCGACTGCTTATTAATACACCTACGTTTATTCGCAACAACTGCGCATCTTGTATAGATAACGTTATAACTAATCTGCCGTATGATTACGCGGAACGATGTGAAGTAGACCATAATGGCTTGGCAGATGGTCACGGTGCGCTATTGGGCGACTTTTTATTAGATAATATAATTGATAATTCAAATAAAAATAAATATAAAGTTGTAAATAAAAGAGTCTTTAACACTAAGAACCGCATAGCTTTTAGACAAAGTATTCTTGAAATTGATTGGAGTGTTTTGGGAATGAACACGTTTTTGAAGACATTTACTACAACTTTCAGAAATTGTTACAGAAAGAGAGAGCAAAAAATTAAACTTAAAAATGGTTTCAAATTACGGTGGATGACAAAAGGCATTAAAACATCAAGCCAAATGAAGCGTTTTTTGTGTGCTGGTAGTACTAATAAGCTGGTAGACAGTGTTCAGAATTATAAAAAAATATACATAAGAATATACAGAAGGGTACTATCTAGGGCCAAAAAAATAACAATAACTGAAACTATTAACAATTGTTGTAATTTGAGTAAAGAGGTTTGGAAAGTTATAAATAAAAGCACGAATAAAATAAAAGCACCAAATTCTGAAATTCTCTTGCTTAAATGTGACGGCAAAATTCTTGAAAATCCCTTAGATGTTGCAAACGTATTAGTAAATCAATTTAACTATAAATTTATTTTGGGTAATATTAATCTTAAAAAAAATGATTTCAATAAAAAATGCCTACCTACATTCAGGTTTGGTTTAATTCAGTTTAATTGAGTGTGGAACGCGTATAACAGAGAGTAGGCTTGAGTCCTAACAGGGAACTGTAATAATAAAAATAAGGAAAAGGTCAAGGGCTTGATTCAGAAAGCGGTACTTCTGGACACGGCCCGCATTGTTAGGCTAGGTTCCTCTCTCTGTAGCCCTGACCGCCGGTAGCTTGGACCCTGTTCTCGATACCGGTAGGCTACTATTTTTTATATTTTTAAATGTTTTGAATCCACTTTTCATCACAAATGTCACAATTCGATCCAATATTCCTTCATTTCTGTATCGATTCAACAAGGCAACACAAGTTTCAACACGCGTTTCTTTCTGCAGATCAGTTAGATCATGAGGCACCCACATTTCTCATATGTTTTTTATTTTATTGATTTGACGCAAATGAGTCAATTTTGTTGGTAAGGTAACGTTAAGCCATGCCGCTAATTCCTGGGTAGTTTGGTTCGAACCGGCTTCCACCATCTCTTTCAATTCATTGTTATTCGGACGGTGGGCGTCGGACACTGCGGCGTCCGTGTGGGCGGTCTTCCACGTGGTTCGTTCTTCAAATCAAAGTTTCCATCACGATAGCGTTTAAACTAAAATCGCACGATGCGTTCATTAGCAGTCCTCTCTCCAAACGCAACATTGATAAGTATTGCGAGCTGTTTCTGCCGCGTTAGTTCCGCGTCGGAACTCGTATTCAAAAACTCGAATTTTCGAAGTATCCATCTTTCTTGTCTAAGCTGAATAAAGAAACAACTGAAAGTCGATAGTCAAATGTTGCACATTTTTTAAAAGAAGAACTTCATAGGTACCTACCATGTGAAAAAAGTTTCACTCAAAAATCTCAAACCGAAGTACCTATTAAAATAAAATTGCAATTTCATACTTTAACCCCTATTATATGTATTTATCATATTACTTATCATATTGTACTATAAATTAAAAACTGTATTGTCAAAATCTTTAGGCATAATATTAATTTAAGTTTTTACACTTCACGAGTAACTGTATTGAAATAACAATGTCTTAATTTGGTTCAAACAAAACTAATTTAACTCTTTTACCATACATTTAATACGAGAATATCCATTGAGTTCTGTAATTACGACGTAATTTAGTAAAACATTTAAAAATTGTTTTTTTTTTTCTTTATTAATAAGAACGAAAGTTCTTAGTAATGGATTACAATCTAGCCTAACAGACTAATAAGCAATTTAACTCTAACTTAATATTTTACGAGATAGATTATGTTATAACTAAGAATAGTGTCAATTTGCACTTTTACACAGTTTCGTAGCACTTTCTTAGGGTCTGATAATTGATAAAACACTTTGTTCATGTATAGCACCATTAGCACCGCACTATTATTCATTCACTATATAAATACTACACTAACTCAAATAGTTTAGTTCTCTTTAGCCTACGCACTAAGTCCGTGTTGTCTAGCAGCTGAATTGCCTCGACATTCACATGTCGGTGAAGTCTGTGTTCGTGGGCTTCAGCAAATTTTTGAATGATGGTGGTGACGAGTTCCATTTTAAGGTCACGGTGGAGGTCGTTATTTCTAATGTACCATGGAGCATTTACAGCATCCCTGAGTACTTGTTGTTTAAAAATATTGAAAAATGTAAATTATATGTAATTAGATGAAATAAAGAAAATAATAAAAAAAAAACAAAATAAAATAATAATTTAAAATATAAAACAGTGACTTAATTGTTCACCTAACAGTGGTAGGACACGCCATTTCTCTTCAGGTTGATGGTATTTGACCTATTTTTACATATAATTACTGCACAACTCGGCATTTTGGTTTTTTACGCATCAATAGGGTTTAGGCGCATTAGGGCTAATTCTCATTTTGGCAACCGACTCGCTAATGGACTACTTCTCACTATGGCCACTACTCACAAATGCAAAACGGCTGAATGAAGCGTACAGCCGCCGTTCGAACATAAGACTAATTTTATAATATCGAGGCGGCACGTGCCACGTCCCAAGGCATATCCCTCGATATCCGTGGTACTGATATTCAATTCAGAACTGTCAACTTGTCACCAGTCACATGGAATGACTACAACGTGCGTAGTTGGTCAGTCTGCTCAACACGCTTTCCCGACTGTTCGAAGACGATTGTATGGTGACTGTAGTATGGCGTGATACTTCTGCAGACACCTGTCGCGTGACCATGCCCGTCGCATCGACAACAATGTGCGCTAACTTGCAACACTGCTTTGTTCCAATCAGCTTCTGTGCTTGGAGCATATGTCATAATGAGCTCATTACCTTCATTAGGCGGCGCCAGGTACTTTTGGAACACTGACATACGCGAACCTAGGCTGGGGTGGCTTTGTCCATAATATCTTGGAGTGTTACGCAACTCTAGTGTTACTAATTAGTTGAGGCACCTGTTACACAATCAATCTTGAACGCGATCTCTGATACCGCGGTATTGGTTCATTCCTAAATAAGTTTTATAAAAAAAAACAGTTGCTACACCGGCTACGACAAGTCTTACCCAAATCTCAAAAAAAAAAAAACTTTCCGTGCAAAATTGTCGGATCAGGTGAGGATTTGTATAGGAGGTCAAATTAGGTAGGTCGTCATGTTTGGCTTTTAGTTAGAGCATAGTACGAAACTATCAGTCAACGAATACGACCCGCACTTGGCTGTTATAAAAACTACGGAACCCTACCAGTGTAGGCCGCGTGTACCGCGTGTACCGCGTGTACCGCGTGTACCGTGTGTACCGCGTGTACCGCGTGTACCGAGTGTACCGTGTGTACCGCGTGTACCGCGTGTACCGCGTGTACCGTGTGTACCGCGTGTACCGTGTGTACCGCGTGGCCCGACATGCACTTGACCGGTTTTTATAAGACCAATTGCGGAAATAGTAAAATAAGTAAATTTTAAAAACGCGTCGTCAACAACATCGATTCACTTGCCGGTGACTCCAAAGAAATAGATGAAATATGAAGGGTTTGAACCGACGAGTAACGACACGGTCGATCATTATGCTTAATGGTGTCTATCGTCAAGGAAGGACCATTTAAGAGGGAAGTAACTTTTTCCTAATGTAGAGGTATTTGTCATAACTGCGGAGTGCGGAGAAACCGAGGCATGGAGGGAGAACATTCACAGACGGAAATAATTTAATTAAAAGGATATGATTTCTCCTGAGTCATGAGTACTGGAGTTGTCAGAACTAAAATATAGGAAACCACATGTGATGTAAATAGAACTAATTATTTCGTGCCATATGTGATGTAATAGGTACAGTTAAAAACTATCTGCATGGCTACAGTGAGTATCGGAAAATAAACAATAGTTCATAAACAATCAATACATTATAATTTAAAAAAATAACCGGCCAAGTGCGAGTCGGACTCGCGCACGAAGGGTTCCGTACCCTTATCTATAAAAATCACGTCTGTTGTATGGGAGCCCCCCTTAAATATTTATTTTATTTTAAATTTATGATTTATTATTAAAGTAGAAATACAACTAAGTATTTTGTGAATATTTCAAGTGCCTACCTGTTGCCATTATTGATATCGAGCAAAGACGTATTAAAAAAAAACTACTTACTAGATCTCGTTCAAACCAATTTTCGGTGGAAGTTTACATGGCAATGTACAGACGCCAGCACATCAAGCTACCCGAAACTGTCAAATTTTCTTTTCAAACTTTGAACCTAATGCTTTAGCGATAAAGTATTCAGTTCATTTGCGGTGGTATGCCACAGCTCGACTAGTTGCGACCGCGGTGGCGTCAGCAGTGGATATATTTAGAGAACGGCTAAATTATTAAAATGGACTTATCAAAAGTGGCACGGTATTGCCTTGAAACAATTGCGTTCTTAGCTCAAGATATCATTCAGTCAGGAATAGGAGCGCACCCAGGAAAGAACTTGGCGAATTTCACACTCTTTATTATGATTATAGGAACTATCCCGATAATTTTTTTGAATATATGAGGGCAAGCATAGAAAGAAGAATGACCACTTTCCATACATTTCAAAACCTGACAATAAAAGTTTATGTATAGTTATAAGGTATAGTAGACAGACTACCTGTAAGTTTAGAAAATAATGTCTCATAATCATTTTTACGATTTAAACGCTACGAAGTCCAAAAAACATTGCAGTTTATGCAAAGTGTACGTCGTCTCTTTGTTGACGGCGGCATTATCAAGAGGGCGGATTTACAACAATATGGAAAGCAAAGGTCGTCAGATGAGGAAGATATCGAGGTCCAGGGGGCAGCAAATAGGGTCGTAAAAAGAAGTAACACACAAAATGGCACAGTACACAACGAGACGCAAGCGCACGAATGAAGGACTGCGCCAATTTCAATCGTAGAACTGTCAAATGTCAAAAAAAACCGTTTCATTCATCAACTCAATTACATACTGAATGATTAATTTATTTAATCAATATTTTATTTTCAAGTAATCTGTATTATACAAAGACTAATAAAGAAATACATATTGATTGAATAAAACGTAAAATAATGTATAAAACTCGGAAACAGAGATGAATCAAGTCAAGTAGTAGTGCGTAAAATGGAACGTCGTAGAAAAAGGTAATTGAGATGCGTTCAAAACATGGTAATATGTGTACCTTATACGTAAATAAGCTTATAGAAAAACTTAAAAAAATTTTTTTCCTGCGTTTCTTTTAAAATTGTTATAAGTGTATTTGATACATAATCCAATTAGCTAAATTTTAACATTTATTTCATTACTAATACATACTTTACTTTTGATTATAATATACTCGGCCACATACATGAAGACTTGAAAGCTAAAGTTAATTTCAAAAAAAATTGTTTCACCTCTAGAACATTTCACTAATAAATTGTTCCGTATCCATTATTTTTATAAGCTCAACGCGCGTTAAAAAAAAAATATTTGTTTCGGTCGTGCGATGCTGAATGCGTCCACCGACGCCGCCGCGCGCGCCGCTCTGAGCTGTGGCCACCTCGATACTCGCTAGTGCATTTGTTTCCTTCGCACACCGCGCAGCCCGTCGCGTCGCCGCCGCGTGCCGCGCGACTCTCCCTGCGCCGCAGGTCGCACCGCAGTTCACGTCGCCGGTAGCTGTGGCATACTTCATAGGTTGTCTACCATTTGTTTTCGCCGCTCACCGCTTGCCGCGCCTCACGCCGCGCCGCAATCCGCGCCGCGCTTGGCTGTGGCCAGGAGGTAAAGCGCTGGCTCCTGGAGCATTTTGGCACAAGAGTTCCGTACACAGCGAAAGTGAGCATTAAGGGAAGATTTTGGAAATTCGTCCCCTAAAGGGATTAAATACGGGATGAAAATAAATGGAAGCTCGTCATTTTTGCCGATGGAAGATGATAGGAAATAGCGAAAAATACTAACAATGAAGCCAACCAAACAAGTAACGCGCGCGGATTAAATTATTATAATTCACAGCAAGCACTTTGTTCTGAATTAAAGGATTATATCAATAAAACACTGTAATCACATACACTCGTGTAATGGCTGACAACCAACTGCTTGACAAGCCTACCCACATATAGGATTATTATCAGATATATTACATCCCTCCACCACTATTTTATAGATACTTAATATTATCTATATCTATACTTATAATAAATCTGTAGAAGTGAAAATTGGGATCCCTTCTTTTCGCATAATATTCTTTTTCCTAATATACTTTGGCATAACGATTTTGGCATAATTTGTTTTACCATAATAATACTTTGCCATATTTTTTTTTGGCATACAGTTTATGTTGGCATAATTATCTTGAAGGCTAATTTGTTTTGGCATAAATTTAATTCGCATAACGTTACTAGGCCTAATGATTATTAGCATAATAATATTTAGGCATACAATTAATAGAAATAACGGAAACAAATTTGAGTTATTTTTACGTATTTATTTTCACTCGATTCTGAATCACTTCACACACACACACACACCACAAGGTCTAACACATCTCGATTTAGTAAAAAGGCAATGAGAACTCATGATGCAAGAGCGAGCGAAGCGAGCTCGGGAATTGGGGCACCCCGACTCGGACAGGTTAGGTTCGAAGGGGATGACGGGGGCTCAAGTGAGCGAGCGGAGCGAGCGAACGAGCCCCCGTCATCCCCTTCGTGTTAGGTTCCTTTAAACCCTGCAGACAGAAATAGGGGCCCCGCGAAGCGGGGCTCCGTCGACTACGCCTTATTATTATTGTTATGCTTAATAAAGTTATGCTTTAGAATGTTATGCTTAAAAAAATTATGCTTTAGAATGTTATGCTTAATCATTATTAGGATTAGAGAAATTATGCTTAAAAAAATTATGCGTAAGCTGTTATGCGTAAATATTTTATGCGAAAATATAATTAGGACAAACAAAAGTATGCCAAGTTATATTAGGTCTTAAAATTTTATGCAAATGGATAGGGAACCGTGAAAATTCTGTACATTGAAAATATCAAAAAAATAAATGGCAGGGGTTGTTACTAGACCGACACCGAACCCAAAAATGTGATTAAAAAATTTTTTGTCTGCCTGTCTGTCTGTTTGTTCAGGCATCACGCAAAAACTACCGGTTCGATTACGATGAAACTTGGTATAATTATTCTTTAATATCCTGGGCACCACACTGGGTACTTTTTATCCCGGATAAGTATATACAATAAAAAACAAACTTAATTTTGCGGTTCGATCCCTAGACCCATTACTGTGTCAACCGCAAATAATAAGTTTGTCGTAGGTTACGTCACCCGCAGTGGAGTTCATTTTTATTCCTTTTAGTTTTTAGAGTTATTTAGGTTTATTTTCATATAAGTCGTAGGTATAGATTTTAATTTTAAAGTATAGGTAGCATATTTGATAGTGTACGTAGTGACCGTAGGTTATTTTATAATACTGTTAGGTAGGATTAGTCATTCGTATAGATATTAGTTTTTAGGGATTTTGCTTATTTATTGAGTTTAGATTAGTTATCATCAGAAATAGGTTTATTTAGGTAGGTATTTAATTTTCTGTTATTGAGTTTTTTTTTTTTTAATTAGGTAGGTACTTAGGTAAAGATATCATATAGGTACCCTCTTAATCACCACTAATGAGACACAATTGGTTTTCTATTGTTATTAGCCACAAAGGGCCCGCGAGATAGATGGCATTCTGGAGAAGTACATAAATTTTTTCCTGTTAGCACGTTCCTGTGGGATAATTTCCGACATCCACGCGGGCGAAGCCGCGGGCAGAAGCTAGTAACTTATAATTTAACTGATTCCTAGTTTTTCTTATCGGATACCGGCGTACAACTTGAGATTCCTGATGTTCTTTATTGCTTAAATGAGACTGACTTGAGTCAGGAGAGCCTGCGTTCACAAACTCATCATCCGAGACCGTTCCAATTTCCTCGTCCCTATCCTCTCACGCTGGAGACATGAGGGAAGCAGAAACCTGTTCTGGTGATGTCAGAACCCGTTCAGATACTAAACCAGCGTCAGGCTCATTTGAATTACCGATCATTTTAGGGAAACAATCTCCAAACACACTAATATCATCCTCCGGTTCAAATGATGAGTTACCTTTGTACGCCAGTAACTGATCGACATGTTTCCTTACATTTACATTTTCATCTGGAATATACACTGAAAACATTCGTGATCCTAAACATTCATTTACTATGCCCTGTTTCCAAATGTACCGTTATTAAAATATTGTTTTAATAATGATGAGATGAGATGCGGGAGACTCGTAGAATCTTCAAATCACGCCTAAAGTGGTGCCAAAATAATAGGGAGCAGATTAAGATGGACATCCTCGCTTGTCAACATTCGAAGCATGACTTTCGTAACTTCTGGAAAACTACTAGTAGGCTAAATAATAAGCCGGGCTTACCCGTGAGCGTCAACGGTGTGAGTGAACCGAAATGTATTGCGGACATATTTAAGGATCACTTTATGGTGAGATCGCCATTGGGACCATCACGGTCATTGGGTGTAGAAGGGTCACATGGGCAGGAGATAAACACCAGATTCACAGCGAAGGATGTTCGGGGAGTTATAAAGTCAATGTCGCGTGGTAAGTCTCCTGGCCATGACAGCCTGAGCATTGAGCATCTAAAAAGTGCTGGCGTCCACCTACCAAGAGTTCTTGCCATGTTATATACATTTTGTATAGGACATGCGTATTTACCAGCAGAGATGATGAGGACCGTGGTGGTACCAATTGTGAAGAGTAAAACCGGGGACTTAAGCAGCACGAGCAACTACAGGCCAATCTCACTAGCAACAGTGCTTGCTAAGGTTCTTGACAGTTTGCTTAATACACAGCTTGATCGGTATGTAAACACTCACGATAATCAATTTGGTTTTAAACCGGGACTGTCTACTGAGTCAGCAATCTTGTGTTTGAAGCAAACTGTCAAGTACTACTCGGATAGGAGCACACCTATTTATGCCTGTTTTCTCGACCTCTCGAAGGCGTTCGACCTGGTTAGCTATGACATCTTATGGCAAAAATTAAATGACATTTCAATGCCTCTAGAACTGGTAGACATTTTCAAGTACTGGTATCTTAACCAGGTCAACGTCGTTCGATGGTCGGGTGCTCTGTCGGAGCCGTACAGGTTGGAGTGCGGGGTGAGGCAGGGAGGGCTGACCTCGCCGAAGCTCTTCAACCTGTACGTGAACGCACTGATAGGGGAGCTCAGCAGCACCCGTGTCGGCTGCCATATTGATGATGTTTGTGTCAACAACATTAGTTACGCGGACGACATGGTGCTGCTGAGCGCCTCGGTGTGTGGTCTGTCCAGGTTGCTGGGCATCTGCGAGCGTTACGCGCTGGATCACGGTTTGCTCTATAACGCAAAGAAAAGTGAATGCATGGTCTTTCAGGCCAGGGGTCGGAGCTGCCCGGACTCTGTTCCATCTATTACGTTGAACGGTTTACAGTTAAAAAGAGTTCAACAGTTTAAATATCTCGGGCATATCGTGACCTCTGACCTGAGGGATGATGCGGACATCGATAGGGAGCGGAGGGCGTTGTCTGTGAGGGCCAATATGATCGCCCGCAGGTTTGTTCGTTGCTCGGGGGCCGTCAAAATAACTCTTTTCAGAGCGTTTTGTACGTCCCTGTACACGGCCAGCCTGTGGGGGTCATATACCCAGAAGCAGTACAACGCTCTCCGTGTTCAGTATAATAATGCGTTCAGGGTGTTGTTGGGGCTGCCCCGGCACTGCAGTGCGTCGGGGATGTTCGCCGACGCCCGTGTCGACTGTTTCTACACGACGATGCGAAAGCGGTGCACATCTCTGGGGCGCAGGCTCCGGATCACCTCCAACACCATCCTGAGCGTATTTGCGAACAGGTTTGATTGTCAGTACATTAACCATTGTTATATGATTAATGTAATGACAAACAAACAAATGACTCAGAGGCAGGCGTATTATTAATCATTTTTATTTTATTATGCTAATTTAATTTTATAATTTTAATTTAATTTATATTATTTAATAATTATTCTTATATTATATACTTATATTTATTGTAATTATAATTTTATGTTTGATTTATTCTTTTCGTCTAATTTGATTTTTGTGTTAATTTTATTTTATTTGAATTTTATGTGATTTTGTTGATTTTAATATGTGATCTATTAATGGGTGTACTTACCTGAAATAAATGAATTTATTATTATTATTATTAACAAGACCTTGTCGCTCACTGAGAAAGACATATTTCTTTTCCCACAAAACTGTTTACATTGGTTAGTTTGAGCTTTCATGACATTCGCTTTGGCCACGGACGACGAGGATGATGTATTTTCTTGTGATGGTAATCTTAACAAATCGAGTCTGCACCGCAAGGAACGACCAAACATCAATTGCGCTGGAGACAATCCAGTAGTCAATGAATTGAATTTCTATAATCGAACAAAAATTTATTTAAAACTTTCACAAATACTTTTTGTGTTACGTTATTGTTTAAAATAGCTTTTAAACCATTTTTTACGGTTTTGACACTGTTTTCTGCCTGCCCATTTGACATAGCATGATACGGCGCACCCGTGAAGTGTTGCATTCCGTTTAGCAGACAAAACGTCTCAAATTCATTTGAGCAAAAATTGGCAGTATTGTCAGTAACCAACGTACGCACTAAACCAAATCTACTGAACATCTCGCAATGTTTACTAATTATAGATTCACTATCCGTTTTTTGCATAAACATTCCACCCATTTAGAATGGGCATCCACCGCAATTAAAAACTGTTTACCCCCTAACATACTGAACCCCCGCGTTTCCGAACGCGTTCGTGAACGCGTTCCCAAGTGTGCTCTGGGTATGGCCACGGAGCTAACGGCACCCTTGGTGGGTTATTTCGGAGCGTGTTACAAACACTACAAGATCCTTTTTTTTCTTCAATGTCTTTATCAATGCCGGGCCACCACATACGCATTCTAGCTTCCGTTTTGGGTTTGACTACTCCAAAATGAGAATTGTGTAGCTCATTTAGCAATATTTCACGATAACGTGAAGGAATCACGATTTTATGACCCCGTATTATACATTCATTCTCCACAGCCAAATCTAAGCGACATAAGTAAAATGGACGTAAATCCTTGTTCAACTTTTTAGTTGGCCAACCATTTTTTATGTATTCTATCTATCACCTTTTGCAGTACCTCATCGCGGCCGGTTTCATTTCGAATATCATTCAAAGTCAGAAGTAGTAAAACAGATTCACCTATGAAATGAATATACTGTGACTGATCTATTTCCTTACCTACTTCGAGCTCATGTGATTGAGCAGGCACAGACCGCGATAAAAAATCAGCCACGGTTTCCTCACTCTTAACATATTCGATAGTGAAGTTATATGCCGATAAGAACAAAGCATAACGTTGTAATCTGTTCGCTGCTAAAACGGGCACCCCTTTTTCCTTTCCAAAAATCGACAGCAGAGGTTTATGATCCGTCCGCAATACAAATGGCACCGTACGGCCATATCAATAATGATTAAATTTCTTAATCCCGAATACAATAGATGTGGCTTCCTTCTGAATTTGCGCGTAGTTCAGTTCGGATTTCAACAACGTACGCGAGGCATAGGCTACCACGCGCTCTGTGCCGTCGGGCTGTTTCTGCGCGAGGACCGCGCCCAGGCCTGCCGGCCCGGCGGCGTCACAAGTGACGACCGTCGGGTACTCCAGGTGGTAGTGGGCCAGTACGCGATCAGAGGATAAATCTTTCTTTATTTTATCGAACGCTTCAGACTGATATTTACCCCACTCCTATTCCATACCTTTTTTCAATAACTTGTTTAGAGGACTAAGTACCGATGATGTATTCGGATTAAAGCAGCGATAATAATTCATTATCCCTAAAAATTACTTTAGTTCATTAACGTTTTTTGGTGGTTCGCACTTAATAATAGCTTCGATTTTACTGTTGGATGTATGCAGCCCGTTCCTATCTATAACGTAACCAAGATACTCCACTGAGCTTTTGAACAAATCGCATTTATCGTGTTTTACCCTCAACCCTGCGTCTTGCAATCTTTTCATTAAAATCAAATCAAATCAAAAGTCATTTATTCAAATTAGGCTGAGAATCAGCACTTTTCGAACGTCTAAATTACAAAAGACAGTCCCCCAAAAACGCCCGCCCTTCACCACTTCCTAGTGCTATCGCTGGGAAGAAGAAGTGACGCAACAAACTCCCCAGCAGCACAGCTGTCTGTTCAGTTAGAATATAGTTGCATGTATACAATACTAGGAACCTATGTTCAGTAATTAACATTATAAGAAGCTTAAATTATTTGCCATATGTCAGCTAGCCACGCCAATATACCAACAAATATAATAAAAACTATACGTACTCAAGCTGAAAAATAATTAATTAAAATGTAAATAAAAACTTACTACTTAAATAAAAGCCTCCAGGCATAAAGGGCGTGACAGCTTACATATTTATGCATAGCTGGGTTCTGGTCACATAGCTGTCACTTGAGTCACAGATGAAAAACTAGGACCATCGAAGTAAAATAAATAAATAAGTTAATACTAATAACAATAACCTGTCAGTAGGCTAATTCTGGAGAAAGAACATGAACATTGTCTTGAGTTAATTAGGGCGACCAACTATTCTTATCGTGTAAGTAGTCGTTGATGGAATAGTAAGCCTTTGAACAAAGGTTGGATTTTACTTGAGCTTTAAACGCTCTGAAAAGGCCAGTCTAGCAAAGAAGAGGGTATCTTGTTATAAAAGGTTATACCAAGCCCAACAAATGAGTTATGAACCTTATGAAGCCGGTGAAAGGGGGCACGTAGATTGTCCTTATTTCTAGTGTTAACACTGTGAATATCACTGTTTTAAGTGTAGAAGTGCAAATTTTCTTTAATCCAACATTTCATTATATAGAACAGCTACTAAAAGCTATTACCGAAAACTACACGATAAAAATAAGTCAGAACTTGAAGTGACTTATGGAAAGACTGCACTAATGAATAAGAGTACGTTCTGTATGGCCCAAAAAATATTTATCAAACTACCTGAGAAAATAAAAACGCTAAATCTGGATAACTTCAAAAAAGAACTATTGAGAATATTGATAAACAAATGTTATTACTCAATAAAGGAATATTTGGACGACAATTCTATAATTACTGCTTCACAAATTTGCACATGACTTATTTTGATGATTTAAATTTTATTGGCACTAATATGACATGTAACTTAATCTTTTTGACATTTTATAGAAACTAATTTTATATTTAATTTATAATGATATGCATATGCCTAAAAATATTGACTTAAATAATGACATAAAAGTTTACATAATGAAGTTGTACATCACCTGACCTATTGATAATCCTAAATTGTATTGTATTTGACATTATGAAACTTAATCTCTGACATTTAGTGAAACTGATATATAATTTAATCTAATTTGTAATGATGTGCCAATTAATATTAATTTTAAATTTATTAATGATGTGAAAGTTTACATAATCTCAGAAGGTAAATGATAGTTGACAATGTTAATTATATATATTTGTACGCCTCTGGGCAAAACATAGAGAATCTATCTATTTTTAACACCTCACACTCCGTTGTAATCTGACCTATGTTTACAAATAAATTATTCTGATTCTGATTCTTTTGCCTAATATATAAGATGTTGGCGAAGATGAATTGTGATGCAACCGTGAGAATACCAATATCTTTAAAAAAATCTCTTAGAGAAACTCTGGCACCTAGCTGGTAAATTGCTCGAACAGCTCGTTTTTGAAGGACAAATATATTTTGTATTTTGTTTTTTTGTATTTTGTTTTGTTTTTTGTTTTGACGCTGTAGGTATCTTCCACCTGCGCAGTGAGCAACAGCTCGTCTTCTCATTCCAGACTTATCGGTGTCGTCTCCAATGTCGTTCGCCGTGCAGTACTGGATAAAACGACTTCTAAAAATGCTCCACCGATGCACGCGGTGATCAAATGAGAGGTTGCCCCCAAACGCCATATTAAAAGATTTTGCGTGCTCCTTGTTCATTGAAATCACAATCACTAGTGATACAGACAATACCTACTAACACACGTGAATAACGCTTCGTCGCCAAATGTTCTGTATTAAAGGATTATATCAATAAAACACTGTAATCACATAGACTCGTGTAATGGCTGAAAACCGACTGCTTGACAAGCCTACCCACTTATAGGATTATTATCAGATATACTACACACTTACTAAACGTCGCACTACATAGACACGAGCGCGGCGCGGCGCCGCCCCGGGGCGACGGCGAGCGCCTGACGAACGTAATGAGCGGCAAAACAAAACAATCATGGAACATTCCGCACTGTTGTCTAAGCATGCCTCACACTGCAATGCATACATAAGTGGAAATATTGAAAGAAAACAATATTTTTAGGCAACTGTTGGCGATTGTTTCCTCGTTGTTTTGATCCATTTTTTTGTTTATTTTTCTTTCAAACCGCTACAGCAACAGATCGGCGTGACATTTCGCATAGAGGTACTTTTAAAGCCGGAAAGTGACATACACTGTTTATACCATTGACATAGAAAAGTATGGACTGGAAATACCTACAAAAAAAGGGTGCATACCTACAACTCATATTGTCGCATAAAATGGCTGCCATTGCTAGGGTTGTGTCAATCAAGGAACAACTGTTATCTCGTTGTTACTATAACGAGTAACGATACTATATACGAGTTTTACTAGTTATCACGTTTGGATCACGATGGATTTTGGTGCTGTGAAGTGTGAACCACAGGCCGGACCTAGCTAGGTCACTCGGACCGAATAAGACGCAAGATTATTTATGTTAACATCGCAGAATATACTGATATCGTTCCAGCGGAGGAACTAGTTTCGGAAACTATTACGGTAAGTCGGCAACGGTACAACACTATTCCATTATGACATCTGTTTGTAAACAAACGAATGAATTAACAAATATAATAAAAAGGCCTGGTATATGGAAATGAACCCAAATATCAATACTTTAGCCATAAATTCATGATCGCGTTACAATTGTATCATCGATTGTGTATTATTGTATGTATTAATGCATGAAAACCGGCTACTAACCTGTGCAACTACAATTGAGGTTGATTTTCATTCTTTCTTGCACCACACTTCACAATACAACACACAGGCATGTTGAACTTCTGTTTTCCAACATTTACATGCAGTTTTAAAAGGTAAAATCCTCGTAATTTTCTCGCAAATCTCAATAATACAAAAAACAAACAACCATTTGACAGCAAAACTACCACGAAACTCGTCACATAAGATGGCTGCTACGGCACTTACCTACAACTGTCACTACGTCAAGACAAAATGTTGCCATAATTAGCAACAACTTAAAATATAGTTGTCTCTTTTATCAAATGAGATTATCTCACTAGAAAGAATGAGACATAACGATATTTCAAATTCTGAATCATATTTCACTCATATTTGTATAAGCAAATGTATGTATAGAATAACGCGGCATCTCCATGTTTTTTCCTATCTCAATGGTTTATACTCAAACTCAAATCATTTATTTCAATTAAACCATTTCAGGCACTTTTCAATTGTCAACATTTTAAATAGTCGGTCAGTTAGTCAGAAAGTGAAGCTAGTTGCCCATTCCAAAACGTAGATCTCTTTGGAGAAGAACGGGCAAGAAACTCCAAGGACACTCTTTTAAATCAAGATATTATTACAAAATCCTGGGTACATTATTCTTATTGCTTCTACATGTGAGAACAATGAAAAAGGGACAATTTAAAATATAAAATTAAAAATAATTCCTGGCAGTTAAGAGGATATCATGGAACAACTCGCATTTTTAGGGTTTCGTTGCCAAATGGCAAAAAACGGAACCCTCGTCATGTCTGTCTGTCTGTCCGTATGTCACAGCCACTTTTTTCCAAAACTATAAGAGCTATACTGTTGAAACTTGGTAAGTAGATGTATTCTGTGAACCGCATTAAGATTTTCACACAAAAATAGAAAAAAAAACAATACATTTTGGGGGTTCCCCATACTTATAGAGTTGAATGAAACTCAATTTTTTTTTTATCATACCCATACGTGTGGGGTATCTATGGATGGATAGGTCTTCAAAAATTATATTGAGGGTTCTAATATCATTTTTTTAGTTTGCGCAAGAGACACTTCCAAAGTGGTAAAATGTGTGCCCCCAATGTAACTTCTAAAATAAGAGAATGATAAAACTAAAAAATATACAGCGTGGCGCTTTAATGGCGACATTAATTTAACACACGTATACGGTTTTGCGTTGTATTTTTATGAATGTATTTTAATTTAATTAAACATTAATATTTATTTATTTATTAACAATTTTATAAAATAGCATCTTAGAGCAACCTGACTTAAAGAACTATAGCGCAGGGGTCATTTGCCGGGGTCACGGATAATAACATCGCATCAATGTAATTAAAACAATTAACGAGCAAAGAGAAGGCGAATTGAAGGAAAGAGAGAGAGCCCTGGCCCGTATTCCCGTAATTTAAAACGTTCAAAATCTAGTCGCAGTCTCATCTCGGCGACAAACAAATGTCAAAAACTTGTCCAAATGTAGGGAAATTAGACGTATTTTTGACAGATTAAGACTGAGATCAGACTGTGAACGTTCTTAAAATTACGAGAATTGCCCATCCTATGTCGGCGCGCGGCGCAGGTGGAAGTTTTCAAGTTACGTTTTTTTTTATGTTGTTATAATTTTTATGATTACTGGCCACTAGCCCTACCCGTGTGTTAAATTAATGTCGCCATTGTAGCGCCACGTTGTATATGATGTACATTACCATGTAAACTTCCACCTAAAATTGGTTTGAACGAGATCTAGTAAGTAGTTTTTAATACGTCATAAATTGTAAACCGCAATTTACCTTTCATTCAATCAACTCATGATTGATTTTTATAGATAATGGTACGGAACCCTTCGTGCGCGAGTCCGACTCGCACTTGGCTGGTTTTTACTTGGAGATGAATCTGATTTCAACTAGAGCAAATTAACACAAGACTCAAAGGGCGGGTGAAAAGTCATCCTATCGTACTGGTGACGCTGCTTCTAATCACCTGTGTCATTGTATTCGCACTCGGCCAAGGTCAGCAGAAGTCAACAAAGCCGGCTATTTCCTAAACTCGACCAATTTACAGTGTGACCAATTAAACCAGCGAGCATTCACAAAAGTCACAAAACGAGCAGAGAGAGACATCACACAGTGCGAGGGTGGCCATCGCCCATCTGTAAAGCAAAAAACATTATCAGAATGTTTTGATAAGATGTCGCCGTTTGGCAGCTAGCAAACTATACATCCAGCCACTGCAGGTATCAGTCAGAAGGCCAACTCTGCACAACGCTCGAGAACATACTTACACCTAAACAAAAATCATGACTACGTTTGTGGGGAAAGGATTGCCTATAAAACATCGACGATAGCAGCGACTGCGAGAGCAGTGCTGGCCCAGTGGTAATAGCCAAAGTTCGAACCCAAGCAAGAACTTTACTTTGTGTACAGACGCCAGCACATCAAGATTTTCAACTTTATCGCTAAAGCATTAAGGTTCAAGGTTGATTGGGAAAATTTGACAGTTTCGGGTAGCTTGACCTGCTGGCGTCTGTACATTATTTCATCACCACTGCTCTCAAAATAGCGTGAAGGAAAATATCGTGAGGAAACCGACATGTCCTAGAACCAAAGATTCGAAGACATGTGACATCTGCCAACCCGCACTGGGCCCGCGTGGAGCATTATGGCCCAGTACCTCTCGCAGAGAGCAGGCTTGTGTCCCAGCAGTGGGACACACTATAGGCTGTTTATGCGTAACAGACAGGCTCAGTCGATATTGTTGTTGATATCGTCGCCACGAGTGCGTGTGTCACGAGGTGTTCTTCTGTGCCTGCGGTGTGCGATGTAAGTACCCGCGGCCGCAGCACCGCGCGGCGCTTGCCAAATGAACCGGCATTAACTTCAATACACCATGTAGCCCTCCCTCCCTCACACAACGAGTATATAACTGTAGTTTCTAATACTGCATCATAAGCACTTCATCTGAATTTGCAGCGCGAATATCAGATGAGTCCCGATAGAATAAATAGTCGGATATTTGTAACAACAGTTATTGCAGCGCAGTTTAACGGATTATCAACACTTACGCGAAGGCGCGTACATACAGGTATCAAGATACATTTCTTTAACTTGTAAACCTTTCAAAAGTTGGAACGTTCATGGCCCGATTACCTAGTCAATGAAGCCTGTTGTAGCTAATATCTTATAAAAAGTTTATGTTTGTGCCGCAACATAAAACGTTTCACTTCAGTTCACATCCTCTCGAAGAGCCGAAAACGAGTGAATGACGAGGCGACAATCTTACAATATTGTTCAAGTTACGTTACGGGCTGGTCAAAAAGAAGTTATCGGCGGAACTATAACTACTTGTACCGTCAGTGATGCCAAATTGCCGCGGGGAGCCCACACGAGATCGATGCACAAACGAATGCAAGATAACAGCAGTCCCACTGTTGACACGGAACTGGTTAAAATCATGAGAGTACTACTCGTACGCCTACACCGGCTTTATAGAACACAAGCAAGCTGTGCCGCAGTCTGACTGGCTGGCCTATGGAAAAGTAGTCACGGGAAACTTAACCGCAGTTTTTAGCTCGCTCGTCGATCAGCCGATAAATTACGTTTTTGCAGTAAGTAAACACATACAGGTGCGTGAATGTCCCCCACATTTTATCCGGTGAACCTTCTATCCTCCCGGCGGGTGACACGCGACCGGCGGCGTTTGTTCCCTGCTCTAGTTTTAATTGCAAAATTGAATCGTAATCTGTTGTTGTCGAAGTGGCGTGTGACGGACGTGGCGGTGCCCGTATGACAAGCGGCCACTTGAACTTGAATCTTGTGCCGCCGCAATAAAGGCGACCGCATCAACAGCAATCAACCGAGGCAGACCGAGCGGGCAATATTTAGCTTCGGTACCGTTGACGTGGCACGCTGAACTGTGGCAGGCTCATGAATGATACGATATTTACAATAAAGTAGCAATTATTACACAGCAGCCGGACCAACATGAACATGAAGAGCATGAGAGAGACGAATGTGAAGCTCATGAACAGGTGGTGACACAAACAAGAAATCTATGCTAATTTCAACCTTACCTTTTAGTTAATTGAGGAGTTACGTGGAAGTTGAAATTTAAACCTTAATGTCTCGAAGATTAGACCGTTTTCAACCTTGTTCGATAAAACTTCTTTTAGCGAAAAAGGTTGAAAATGCTATTCGAATTTTCGTTGAGATTGATAACTGAGGCAATAGCCTAGTGGTATAAGGCACGGTCTAAATATGATCGGCTGGCGTCTGATGATGCGGGTTCGTATCCTCAAACGTACGTAAAGTGTCTTTTTGTAAGTTATTCTTGGTATACCGTTAGGCCTGGAGCCGAAAAAATACCATATTACTAAAAATATGCAAATAATATTTGAGTGGGATGAGTGGATGCTCGGGCTGATATGGGTGCGGCGGCGGGGGAGGGAGCTGCTCGGGGCCAGAGCCCGCCGTCGCTCGGGCGATAATCTATAAGTATTGGGGTGGTACCTTTACTATGACGCCGACTGTACAACAGAACAGAAGCAGTGAATGATTTTAGGCGGAAAATTAACAAACATGTTTAATTATGTTTCGAGATGGTCACAAAACTCTCGTTATAAATAGGCGTGTAACGTGAGTTTGATCGTGAATAGGAACAAAGTCCACGAGCCCACGACTCCAACCAAGACCACGATGCCCACGACTCCAACTTACTAAGACCACGATGCCCACGACTCCAACCAAGACCACGATGCCCACGACTCCAACCAAGACCACGATGCCCACGACTCCAACCAAGACCACGATGCCCACGACTCCAACCAAGACCACGATGCCCACGACTCCAACCAAGACCACGATGCCCACGACTCCAACCAAGACCACGATGCCCACGACTCCAACCAAGACCACGATGCCCACGACTCCAACCAAGACCACGATGCCCACGACTCCAACCAAGACCACGATGCCCACGACTCCAACCAAGACCACGATGCCCACGACTCCAACCAAGACCACGATGCCCACGACTCCAACCAAGACCACGATGCCCACGACTCCAACCAAGACCACGATGCCCACGACTCCAACCAAGACCACGATGCCCACGACTCCAACCAAGACCACGATGCCCACGACTCCAACCAAGACCACGATGCCCACGACTCCAACCAAGACCACGATGCCCACGACTCCAACCAAGACCACGATGCCCACGACTCCAACCAAGACCACGATGCCCACGACTCCAACCAAGACCACGATGCCCACGACTCCAACCAAGACCACGATGCCCACGACTCCAACCAAGACCACGATGTAAAAGACTGCAACCAAGAGATCCGAGACTGCGCTACACGGGGCACTATGCAAGCTCGCGATGTACTCGCCGGGCGTCGTCGGGAGCTCTTAATTGCTTGTATTCGCTTGATTGCTCACAAGCCACATCTGATCATGTCTGATCGACACGACCACGTGACGCACACGACACAACTCCCGGTATAATCGTCGTTGTTTAATTAATACACAAGGGACTGAAGGACACTCAGGCTCCCTCAGATAACATTAACTGCTCTATAGACTTTGTAACTTCTGAATACTCCAAACTGTGTGTACGTGAATGTGTTCATATTACTACATCGTGAATAACGTAATACATTGCTTAAATACGCCAGACACGGTTTTACAGGGCCTTCAATATGACGGTTCATCATGAATAACAAGACGATTCAAAGGAATTTAGTATTAGTTTGTGTAATAATTATATCGATCCACACAATATATAAAATAGTTCTGCGTGCCACAATCTAAACGTGAATCGAAATAAAAACACGCCGCGACCTAGTACTGTGCTAGTACGCCAAGCGACGCCGTGCTTCATTGTATTCGATTTCGGTCTCTCTCAAAAGTTAATAGATAGTGCAGGTGGTCTTCGCTCGTCGCTCTACCACATTAAAACTGATGCTTCCAAATAATCAGGATTCTACACGAGTTACTACTTTTTACTGGCAATGGTAACTTCCCAGGAGCGTGCACATACGTTCATTATCAGACGTATGAACGGCTCATGAATGCTAATGTCATTCTTCTTACACTTAGTATTACATAATCAGCCGATAATGTGCCCACTGCTGGGACATGGACCTCCTCCCTGAGGGGTTCTTACACTTACCTGCTGGAAATCTAGCCGGGACCTCATTGGCAGCATTTGCGACTGTTTTTTTGCATTTGTCAATAAAATTCAGTCCTGCATCATGATGATTTGCAGCCTTATCACCCTCCAGCCACAGAGGGCATCAGTCTCCTCCAGCCATTTTTCTCTACTTTGTACCAATCTTGTCTTCCCTAAAGTTTAACGAACTAAATATTGAGTACGTGTATGTACAAAAGTAGGTCTTCCAAACTTTAAGAATAGCAAACGCATTATTTTAGTGCAGCAGTAACACAACATCGCGACAGAGGTCAAACTGGTATGCTATGTATGACATACAACAATGACTAGCCTCTGCCGCACCGCCCCGCGCCGGCCACCTTCCGTGGAAATATCAGCGCTGCAACAGGTGCTCGGCTGACTTCACAAAACTATTATAAAATGACTTACACTCAAGATAATAGTGGCCACATCTAGAGGTCCGGCCGAGAGCTGGCCTATAGAACTTATAAGAAACTTAAAATAACTTTGCCCTATTTTCATTTGTGATAATTAAATTTGAGACTTTATTAAACTTACAATAGTAAATGCCTTGTGTCCTTTATGGAACATCACGTGTTTGGCAGCCACATCAAATAATTCCAGCACGAGTGGACTAGCTTCAGTTACGTCGAGAGTCCAGGCTATCAGTAAAGCTGTGCCCTGTCACCGCGTGGCTCCACGACTACACGCGCAAGCAGCGAGGGAGGCGCGCCAACGAGCTGTTTACTGCTTTAGTGCGTGTTAAGTTGCGCCGCGCTCCGGGACTCACACCGCCGACCTCGTCCGACGACTTTGCACTACTTTGTAACAACTAACGGTATTTTACATTAGCCGACAACAAAAATGTTCTTTACTTTTATTGGTTACGTACATTGTGGAGCAGCATGTCATAAAGAAGGATAGAATTCAAGATCTGATTTCCATTGGCGGAAAGAACTCGTTTATAGACAGCATCTTAAAGATCGGCTATCCGAATGAAATAATGGACTTCGAAAAAAATACTGCCCTACAAAATCCTTGGAAACCCCGAAAGATTGGTTTAGGTTAGCAACACTATTTCAGTAAGAAAATGGTAAAATGTGTTAAATGGCAAGCATTTGAAGTGTAATGTAGCGGAGCGATCGATGCCCGCTTCAGATATAACATATCAACGTGCAGAAGGTTTACTTGCAAGAGGTGAAACGCAAATATAGCGTGCGAGCCTTAGTTGGTATTATCATTGTCAATTCATCCGCTGTCTGAAGTGCACCTTCTGTATGTATGTGCTGGTTGTGAAGCTGGTGGAGATAGGCCCGGTGGCGTCTCGTCGAGGCTGAGCGCTATCGCCGCGCTCTAAAGCGCTACACCGCTCTCAACCACCGCTTTATTAGCTTTCAACGTTCCATTTATCGGCTGCTGCGCCCACAAACTTACTTCAGAGTTTAGGTAACTGGCAGATTTTATTTTGTTTCTGTCGGCTTCTACGTCACAGCCCTCTTATGTCTTACAACGCTCATAAGCTCATTATTCTAGGCGCTTCACAGATGCATATTTATAAATTGTTTCATTTATGGGATGGCATGAAATCAGAAAAAATATTTTCAAAAGATTTTCATTTAGTCTTATGTTTTATGTAGTTTTATGTGTTTGTTATGTTTACCAAGGAAGCTTCAGATACATTTACAGTGCCAGGAACCGAAGTGACAACGAATGCATATAAACGAGACATCGCCATGTCATATGTCACAAGATCGCTCGTACGCGACGGGAGCAGCGCCGCCGGCTGGCAGGTGATGCAGTGCACGACGCAGACTAGAGCACGCGAGCAGTGGCTGTGACATTACAATTAGCCAGCGAGTGTGTGGCGGTAAGCAGCGGCGCGGGAGGGCGTGGGCTGCGGGGTGCGCAGGGGGCGGCCCCCGAGGAAATCATCGAGACGACAATCTGCTGCTTCCGCGCCGCCGCGCCGCCGTCTGTCGTGTAGCTGTAGGACTCAGGACTTGATCACACTGATAAAAAAGGAATCATCACTGATACTGGTTCGCAGCTTCCATCTTAAAAAATGTGACTCAATTGCAGTGGATCCGGATTCCGGACCATCGGAACAAACAATGGTTTAGCAGAAACAGATGCACTTACCCTTACGGACAGACATCCGCTTGGAAGCTGTTCTGTGAGATCAGAATTATTTCTATTCTAGCTATTGCTCAGTTTTTGTTTTCTTTCTTGCACTAAAGATTTGTAGATTTGCTCAAGGTGGCAGTAGCGCACGTCATGGTACAGTCAGCAACAAAAGTCGATTAACTCTGTTACTTTTACAAATCATCTAAATTGATATAAAATGATGGGATACATTGGTTTTCATTATTTTTTGTAATAGCAAAGAGTTAATTATTCTTAAATATTCTATTACTACACGTTTTTCAAGAAACGACGTTTTTTAAGATTTAAACAAGTGTTAACCGATTTTTGTTGCTGACCGTACAATCGAACCAACCTATTTAGTTTACATTACATAAAGGTTGAATTTATGACGATTCGATCCCATTCATTTATTTATTGGATCGCCAACAGAGGCTACACAGTTACATGCATGTAAACATTAACAAGGACAAATACAAGTGTGCGCTTCCAATTATAGGCGACCACATCATTCACTAAGTACCTAGGAATAAATTAATGTAACTGAAGTGCAATACTAACCATAGTTATCATATAGGTAACTTAATAATAATAATAATAATAATAATCATTTATTTGCAATAAGTATTGGTACAGTGTTGGTCTTAAATTTAAAAATAAGTTTCCTAATACATAGTCAGACATCTGACATGCAAATTTTTTAGAATAGAGTATATTTACGTCCAATGGCATGCTTTAAATACAAATTTCTAACAATCATTACTTACTTTTTACAATACATACATTCAAAATTCATTAACTTCATATTACATGATCTAAAATACATTATTTAACATTATTTATTAATTCATTTACAGAATAAAATCGTTTTTCCACCAGCCATAATTTTAACTTTTTAAAAAATAAATTATTCGGTAAGTCTTTAAAGTTTTTAGGTATTTTATTATAGATAATTCCACTCATGTTATAACAGTTCTTTTTATACAGAGCAGTCCTTGGTGCCCTAGGCAGAACTATTCTATCTGGATCTCTTACTTTTCGAGGGCAACGGTCTTGAGCCTTTTGAAACAAGTCAAAATTTTGTCGGACAAATTTAGCACATTCTAAAATATACATACTTGGTAATGTGAGGAGTTTTAACTTAAGAAACAGCGGTTTACAGGATTCCCATGGTGGAATGCCACAAATGGCTCGAATGCATTTTTTCTGTACCCTAAAAGCTTTGTCCGCGTCTGTTGAGTTACCCCACAGTATAAGGCCGTATTGTAAAGTCGAAGCAATGCAGCCGTGATACGCAGTCAACATCGTACTCTGCGAAGAGGTCTTTCGCAGAGTGTAGAGGACATAAACGTATTTGTTCAATTTATTACATACTTTTTCTACGTGTGGTTTCCAAGAGAAGTAACCATCCAATGCTACTCCCAGAAAAGTAGTTTCGTCTGCCTCTAATAGAGGTTGTCCATTATAATTAATAGTCAGTTTATCTCGCTTACGACCATATGTTCCAAACTGAACAATTTTTGTTTTATTTATATTTACATGCAAATTATTAGAGCTTAACCAAGAAATTATTGATTCAATTGTATTATTAATGTCAGTTTTGTAATTATTTATGTCAGTATTCATTGGTGATGTCATAATTATTGAAATGTCATCTGCAAATAATGTGCATGCATTGAGTGTATGTTCAGGCAGATCGTTAATATATAATAGAAATAAAGGGGGGCCCAAAACGCTCCCTTGTGGTACACCCGAATTGTTACACTTTGATATAGATCTAATTCCCTCCAGTTCTCCATTCTCAGTCATACTTAGAATCTCAACACATTGCTTTCTACCCACTAGATAGGATTCAAGCCAATGAAGGGCTGGACCTCGAATGCCATATCGTTCCAACTTCAAAAGCAGTAATTTATGAGAAACAAAGTCAAAAGCTTTCGACATGTCGAAAAAGATAACTGATACCCGGTTTCCTACGTCTACTTCATCAATTATATTTTTTACCAGATTAAAGCATGCAAGAGTGGTCGATTTACTTTTTTGAAACCCGTATTGTTCCTTCTTAAGAATCTCATGTTTCCCAATAAATTCTAAGAGGCGGTGTTGCATAGCTTTTTCAAAAACTTTAGAGATGATTGGTATGAGACTGATAGGTCTGTAATTATCTACTTTCGAGCTATCGCCCTTTTTATGAAGAGGCTTAACAATCACAAACTTCAATGACTCTGGGAAGCAGCCTTCCGAAAATGACAAATTTATTAAGTGTGTCAGCACAGGAGTTATTTCTCTTGAGCAAACTTATCATAAATGTATTACAGTTTTTTTTTTGTCTAAGATTTTTATTTTAATAATTTGTAGTTTATTTAGTATTAGAAGTTTCTAAATATTATGTTTATCCAATGAATAGGTAGGTAGGTCTAGCCAATTTTTGTCCCATTCCGTAATGGGACAAAAATTGGCTAGACCAAGTTAATTTTATCATAATCATCTGTGTTTTGCAATTTATTAACTTTAGCAATAAACATAATATTTAGAAACTTCTAACACAGGCCTTTAGATACATTAATGAAAAGCCTTCGAATAACGTAAATAAAAATAGATAATAATAAAATAGATTATTATTTTTACCGGGAGTCGGCAATGAACGGACCCGTCGACGTCGAGCAGGAGGGAGCAGGAGGGGTTCCGCGGGGCGATGACGCAAATCTGCGACGCGTCCATGACCGGGGTCCACGCACAGTCAGCAAGGCGCCAGGTGTACTGGTGGACCGCCGAGATTGCGCAGCTGCGCGTCGCGTGCGTGGCGGTTAGGTACACCCGATACCAGAGGAGACGTCGTCGGGTCCCTGACGAAGAAGCCGCGCTGTATGAGGTGTACCGCGCGGCGAAGGGGACTTTGTGGCTGGCCATCAGTGAGGCGAAGACGCGAGCCAGGGAAGAGATGTTGGAGACTAAACGGGGATCCGTGGGGGCGCCCTTATCGCGCGGTCCGAGGGAAACTTCGAGCCGCGGCGCCCCCAATTACGGAGAGTCTCCAACCCGAGCTGCTGGAGGAAGTGATCGCAGCCCTCTTCCCAGCAAGAGCGGAGCATATGCCGCCACCGATGGCTTTGTCCACAGCCACAGAGTCCACAGAGGAGAATGCCATCAGCGTCCCAGAGGTGACACAGGCAGAGATGGGGGCAGCCGTGATGAGGCTCCGGGCCAAGAACGTAGCTCCGGGGCCCGACGGGATCCACGGCTGTGCGTTAGCCCTCGCTCTGAAGGAGCTTGAGCCCCAACTGAGAGGACTCTACACAGTGTGCTTTGAGCAGGGCCAGTTTCCCTCTTTGTGGAAATCTGGAAATGTGGAGGCAGCGTTGCTGGCGACGGCTGCGGTCTCACAGGTGGTGGGCCGCATACGTCGCCTAGGCCTGGAGGTGGCCCTCAGCAAGTCGGAGGCCATGGTGTTTCATGGCCCCCGGCGGGCGCAGCCGCCCGGCTCACACATCGTAGTCGGGGGGGCTCGGATCGCTGTCGAGTCTACCATGAAGTACCTGGGATTGGTGCTCGACAGCCGGTGGGACTTCGGCCCCCACTTCCGGCGGCTGGCGCCCAAGTTGTTGGGCGCGGCTGGGGCGCTATCAACGCTGCTTCCCAATCTGGAGGGCCCGAGCGCCGCCTGTAGGCGGCTCTATGTGGGGATCGTGCAATCGATAGTGACCTGTCGCTGCCGGCCGTGATCGAGTCGATGGTCGGCAGCGAAGAGTCCTGGGACGCGGTGGTTTGCTTCTGCGAAATAGTCGTCTCGCAGAAGGAGGCTGCGGAAAGGGAGGGAGAGATCTCGTCCAGTCACCCGGCCCGCAGCAGGCGCACCGGGCGTCGGCGGAGGGTAGACAACGGCCTTTTCCAGCCAGGTCCAGGGGCGACGGACTCGGGGACGTCCGTTGCCCCCCACACATCAGGACCCGAGGTGGCGGCGCGTAGTGTTACACGCGCGCCCCTCTTAGACGTCGCGGGGGGAGTCTTACACCTCACTCACCAGTCGGGGGTCGCGGAAGGATCGTGCGTTCCCGTGACCCCCGGCGTAGGTGTGATATGGAACACCGGGGTGGTTTTTAGTCAGTAAGAGTCTGACAGACCCCGTCGCCCGCCCCAGGGCGGCGTACATCCATGAGGATTTTCCACCCCGGAAACAAAAAAAAAAAAAGGGTAGGTTAGGGAAACAGTTAGGTTAGGTTAGATTAAGACAAACAACGAATGAGCCGAGCGAGCGAAGCGAGCGTGTCGCGGCTGCGGCCGGCGATGTGCCAGAAGTGAATCGCTTTTGTAAAAGGAAACAGTTAAGTTAGGTTAGGTCACATTAAAGATAATGTAAAAAAAAAAAAATTGTAGCAATAACTACCTGTTTTTAATTTGTCCCAAATGAAAATGGCATCCTTGTTAATAAATTTCTTAAAAATTTGATCGAAGACTCAGTATTGCAGCTTTTTCATATATATAAATATATTATTACATCATCATCTGCCTAGCCTTTTCCCAACTATGTTGGGGTCGGCTTCCAGTCTAACCGGATGCAGCTAAATACCAGTATTTTACATAGAGCGACTGCGAAACGAAACGGTTCCCTATCCATTTGCATAAAATTTTAAGACCTAATATAACTTGGCATACGTTTGTTTGTCCTAATTATAGTTTCGCATAAATAATTTACGCATAATTTTTTTACGCATAATTTCTCTAATCATCATAATGATTAAGCATAACATTCTAAAGCATAAATTTTTTAAGCATAACATTCTAATGCATAACAATAATAATAAGGCGTGGTCGACGGAGCCCCGCTTCGCGGGGCCCCTATTTCTGTCTGCAGGGCTTAAAGGAACCTAACACGAAAGGGATGACGGAGGCTCGTTCGCTCGCTCCGCTCGCTCACTTGAGCCCCCGTCATCCCCTTCGAACCTAACCTGTCCGAGTCGGGGTGCCCCAATTCCCGAGCTCGCTTCGCTCGCTCTTGCATCGTGAGTTCTCATTGCCTTTTTACTAAATCGAGATGTGTTAGACCTTGGGGCACCCCGACTCTTGGAAAAAGTGATTCAGAACCGAGTGAAAATAAATACGTAAAAATAACTCTTTGTTTCCGTTATTTCTATTAATTGTATGCCTAAATATTATTATGCTAATAATCATTAGGCCTAGTAACGTTATGCGAATTAAATTTATGCCAAAACAAATCAGCCTTCAAGATAATTATGCCAACATAAACTGTATGCCAAAAAAAAATATGGCAGTGTATTATTATGGCAAAACAAATTATGCCAAAATCGTTATGCCAAAGTATATTAGGAAAAAGAATATTATGCGAAAAGAAGGGATCCCAAACGAAACCCTACTAGATTTGGTAAACAATAAACAACTAAATGAATATTACGCAAACTAAAACATTCTGCTACTTGAAAGTTGGCATTTTAAAGTGTCGTTATGAAAAGCAGTCCAAACGTACAGTTGGTAACTGTGAGGTTGGGAAATAAAACAAAATTATATGATAAGTTGGCAAATGATTATTCGGCGAAATAAAATTCTGCGAAGCGTTAGTAGGCAAGTGAAAATCTGGCAAACAATTTTCGGCGAAAGGGTAGAGAACCGCGTTTAATGCATGTTTTAAATTTCTTCTCATTTAGTTGAAGAATATCGAGTGGTATTTTATGTCATTATTATTACGTCCATCTTTAACCAACAAAAAACTTTGTCTTTGTCAAAAAAAACTGATAAACAACAGTGTTTTACTCATTTTGAACGGATAGCTAAAGAATATAATGTTTAAAAACAGTTTGCATTAAATCATTGTATCGGCCACCCAAGTTTTTTTTTGCTAACATACAGCACACAGAACAGATAACCTCTTTTAGATAACTTCTATCTGTTCTGTGAGTGTGCCCACACCAAATTAAACCTTAAAATAACCATTGTCAAACTCAAACTCCTATTAAAATTTATATCAAATAAACCAATTACAAGCACTTTTGAATTGTCAAGGTCGGTCAGTCAAAAAGATGAAGCTAGTTGCCCATTCCAAAGCGTAGTAGGTACCTATGGAGAAGAACGGGCAAGAAACTCCGTGGACACTCTTTTAAATCATAATAATTGTTACAAAGTATTGGTTACATCATTCATGTTCAAAATTATGCACGTGAGAACGATGAACGTTAATAATAGCGTCCGTGATGAAAAGATAAAAAAAACAATTCAAATATTACTTAAATTAAATCAAAATAAGCCATGGCAGCAAAGGGTTGACCAGTCCCTACTGGCGTCTTGTAAAGAAGGCAAATTGGAAGAAACGATACGGATCATTTGTTAATGACCCAAGCGATAAGCTCGCTCATTCCAACCAATACCAATGTTTACTTAAAATGATTTTATTGGTTTTATTTAATTAACTTTCTAGTATTTTGCTTGAGTGATTTTTTTTACAACAAAATTAATTTAACAAAAAGTAAAAAGCAGTAAAACAAAATTCCTCAGTTGGGATCGAACTCACGTCGTCTAGCTTACATCAGTAGCTATCGCAGGCGCTTACATCACTTAGCTATGGAAACCTCGTTATATCAGACTAAAATATGGGCTCATATTCTTTCATTGTGTATCAGTTTATTTTATCTTTAACCGCGTGTGTATATTACGTATACCCACACAATAATAATTCAGTCACCGATGTAAGCGCTATGTAAACTAATTAAATGGGCCCTATGTACAAACCTCATCACAATACGCATGACTCTTCACTTTTCGTCTAACATTGATCTGCTATTTACTGCGTTCATGGTAACAGCAATTCCCCTGGCAGTGAACCCCGTGTATTTTAAGTTACCTCTTTAAGATTGAAACAGAATAGTGTTATGGTTATGACTCAATTCTCTCGTCACAAATAGAAGTTTCCAGAGATAATCAGGACTTACTTAATAATGAACGATGAAGCTCGAATAAGGCGGTAGCTGAATTTAATTAAATTGTTTTTTACGAAGGTACTTTACGAGCTTGGAAAGCCTTAGAATGGCTAAAGTTAGTTTATAATTTAGGTTACATGTCAGAGGTCGAGGGGAATTGGTAGAGTTTCAGAAACCATAATGAAACGAAGTGAAACTGCCTAAACACTTGATTGGTACGAACATACAACAAAGAAGCCATTAAAAACGTCGAGACAAAGAGAAAAAAAGCAAGCCAATCTTTGCTAAGTTTCAGTGCCTAGTATCTGAATACAAAGATCGAGTGCCCCGCCCCGTATTACTCTAGTACTGTGTACGCCACTTTGTATCACAAGCGATCAAATTCGTATTAGCATCATTCATTCGATGGTGACGATGCGATGCAAAACGATGTCTTTGGACAGTTGACAACAATTGCACGAGACATGTACGCGTACGGTTGCCGACTTGCCGTAGAGAGTGCGATGTAAACGAAGTGCGCACCTTATGTGTCCCCACGCAGCGTGTCCAATATACACGTATCGAATAACAAGCGGGCGGTCTTGGATCAATCGGTTGGACATAAAATCTATTGTACCTAAGTATGATGAAAGCGTGACAATTTAAATAGTGATTCATAAATAGACATGATCCTTTTCAGAGAATTCGGCAGTTACAACCAAGTTCAACCAACGTTCCTCGATAAACCTCTTCCGCGAACAGTCTAATAAAATGCGTTTAGTAAATAAATAATTTAAAAAATTAAAAAACACGCCTGCTTTGTGAAAAAATTAATGAAAAAATTAAAAACAAGCTAAATGATTTTAGTGTTGAATAGGCACAAGGTAAGTACTAAATATATTACAATATTTACTGTGCAATTAAACCGCCATTGTGCCCAAAAGTGGAAAACTGAAAACCAATTTTTTCAGCGAAGTCGACCTGTAAAAATCTGTTCAAGGAACCGTCCCCCGACTGCTATTTTTTTATTCACTTTTTGGCAAGCCAGGCGTGTTCTTTTAATTATTTATTTTTATACATTTACCTATATACATATTTCATACATTTTAGTGATAGTGACAAACAAGTGCCACGACAGATAACTTTTACTTTTTAGGAAATCGATATCGCGCAAATAATACCTAACGCGAAACTATTTTTATTTTGGTTTTTTAATTGTGATTAGATCTCTGAGGCGATCTTTTGTTATGTTATTAGTGAACGAATGCACATTGAATACTACTGTAATATATTTTTGTTATGTACTTATCACGCTCTAGACGATGATAGTATACGTAGACAAATTTTAAGGAAAAAAAACCTTTTTCTTATGAACCATGGCTCCCATTATATTTTTTTTTAATTTTTAGCCTATGTTACCCAGGATAACGCAACGCTTCTAACGATACCATATACATTGATATCGGTTAAGCCGTTTAGAAGTTATGGTTGAATAAAGGAACTCACAAATATACATGAACCCTGAAAACATAACACTCCTTTTTTGGGCAGTTGTGTAATGGCCGAGGATTGTTCACTAACAGCCTCAACGTGAAACTATTCTATTTTAGCGTTAGGGATAGCCACATTCAGAGTTACAATAACAACGGGCCATGCGCTTGACATAAAAATGTAACGGATTTACTTCTCGTATCAAAATGAACTGCCGGGCTGAGGCATGCAACGGACGAAGCAATAATACGCAGCCTCATGTGACCTGACCGCGCTTGGGACGAGCACGACACGAGCACGTGACGTGGTGACTCGCGTGACGGGATGTGGGAGAAATTGTGAAGCGGCTTATTTTTCGACTAGCTTCTGCCCGCGGCTTCGCCCGCGTGGATGTCGGAAATTATCCCAAGGGAACGTGCTAACAGGATAAAATGTATGTGCTTCCCCAGGATGCCATCTATCTCTGTGCCAAATCAGAAGTTCAGTGGTTTAGGCGTGAAAATGTAACATACAGTTTTAAGTTCAAATCCTCCCCTTAAAAACTGAATTACCCCTTTTTGTCCCGTTCAGGGGTAGGGGGGTAAGATAAGGTTTTTTTTTTTTTTTTTTTTTTTTTTTTTTTTTTTTTAAATATGATCTTCTGACCTTAAAGTCAAGACGGAAACTTCTGGAAGTTATGACTCTATTTAATGTGTGCAATGCCGCAATCGTTTTGATTGTCCAGACTTAGTTAGGAGTCTGTGTTACCTGGTTCCTCGAACAGTTCATATACGTGAGTTACGCACTCGACGTCTATTTTCTACCAGCCTATGTAAATCCAACGCTGGCTCGCGCTCACCACTTCATCGTTTGGTCGAGACATATAATAATGAGTTTAATTCTATCGACATTCTTTTCTTATTATTCTTTTTCTTAGTAAAAATGTATTTAGGAAGCAAATCCAGGCAACCCTTAGAGATCAGCAAACCAATATACAATGTGTGACATAATTGACGGAAGACCTTATTCACCCCAATTAGAGTATTGAGTTTAAAAGCATAATACAATGTACATTACCTTTATTTTTTTATATTTTTTTTCTGATTGCCCTGTCTTATTTTCTTTTTTTTTTATATTTAATATTTTTTATATTGCCTTGTATAACGTACGCACACAAATTTACAAATTTGCTTTTTCTTTTTTCTTTTACACATTTATATATCCAGATAAGTACGAGTTATGCATCTGTGTTACTAGCTAGTTTTAAGTACTTTAAATGGTAATCTGTGGAGAACGTAGTGGGTAGCATAATTGTTGTAAATTGTTATATTTAAGATTTTATGTCTGCTTCTTATTGTGCTACTGTTTGTTTTTCCTTAAATAAATAAAATAAAATAAAATAAAAATAAACTGTATCCCCCGCTTTTTACCCCCACAGGGTGGAATTTTGAAAAATCGTTTGGGACTATTCATAACTTGATTCAAAGATTATTTATACCAATTCACGCCACGCATTATAATCCTCCCTTGTAAAATTAACTACCCCTTTTCAACCCGTTAGGGGTAGATTTTCGAAAACCCCTGATACATGTTACTCTTTATTTTTGGTCTTAAGTATAAACACTGAGTTTCGAGTTAATCGGACCGCGCATTCAAATTATTCCACACAAACTTCAACACCTCTATATCCCCCTTTGAGGGGTAGTTTTGAAAAACTTATAATGATAAACTTTATTACTTACTTAGGCGAGTATTCTTGAAAAGTTTCAAGTTTATTAACCTAATGAAGAAGATTTTTCATATAAACTGTATCCCCGCTGTTCACCCCCACAGGGGTAGAATTTAAAAAAATCGTTTAGGATGTATTCATAACTTGACTCAAAGATTATTTATACTAATTTTCGAGTTAATCAAGCCATGCAGTAAAATCCTCCCCTGAAAAATTGACTACCCCATTTCAGCCCGTCAGGGGTAGATTTTCAAAAAACCCTGATACACATTATTCTTTACTTTCAATATTAGGTATAAATACTGAGTTTCGAGTAAATCGGACTGCGCACTAAAATTCTTCCATACAAACTTTGAAACCCCCCAATCCCTTATTAGGGGGCAGTTTAGAAAAACAAAACTGACAATCTTCATAATTTATTTAGATAAGTATTCGTGCCAAATTTCAAGTTTATTAACTCAAGGAATAAGATTTTTCATACAAACGAATTAACCCCTTTTCACCCTAATTAGGGGTGGAATTTCGAAAAATCCTTTCTTAGTGGATGCCTACTCTTCACGAAGAACACACCCTCCAAATTTCATGTCTCTAGGACCAGCGGTTTAGGCTGTGCGTTGATCTATCAGTCAGTCAGTCAGGACTTTGAATTTTATATATATAGATGAATTGTTGCTAAATACACTCGAGAGCAATGAATCCGGGTCACTTAAAGAATGTTAAAAATCTCCGAAACTAAAAATGATAGGTTAATGCAATAAATTGTATTTAATAGACAATGTAATACTCCTTAAATGAAAGTAAAAAGAATATGAGTCACCATACATTTTATTAACACAAAATTACATAAAGAAAAAAACTGCTGATCTCTCCTTAAAACAAAAATAGGAAACATGAAATTTTTGAACTTTATTACGATTTTCTTGAATTTTAATACTTCGTATTGCCTCCTCGTGCTTCCATTACTGCGTTTACGCGGTTTGGCATGCTGTACACCAAGTTCCTTATACGATTTTGGGGAATATTCTCCCATTCCTCTGTGAGAGCAATTTTGAGCTCACGAAGCGTGATTGGGGGAGGGTTTCGTTGTTTTACGCATCTGCCTAGCTCGTCCCAAGCATGCTCGATCGGGTTGATATCCGGGCTGCGCGCTGGCCACTCCATACGAGTAATGTTCATCTCTTGAAGGTAGTCATTCACAATCCTACCTGTGTGAGGTCGGGCATTGTCATGCATAAATATAGCATCCTCACCTAAATTGACCATAAATGGACCAACGTGATCATTGAGGATTTCTTCCACATATCTTACGCTAGTTAAAGAGCCGTTTTCTATGATCACCAGCTCTGTGCGACTTTCAGAAGAAATTCCGGCCTACACAAGTACAGACCCACCACCGTAGGCTACTTTTTCTTCGATGCATGCTTGCTTGAATCTTTCCCCTGGTCTTCGATACACTCTGTGTCTTCCATCGTGCTTGTAGAGCATAAATTTTGATTCGTCGGAGAACATAACTTTTGACCAATCTTCAATACTCCAATTTACGTGGCTCTGGGCATATCTTAGTCTTGAAATACGATGCCCACGCTCCAGTTTAGGGCCGTTTGCAGGTCTAAGGGGTTTTAAGTTAGATTCAGCAAGCCGACGTCTTACTGTCCATGCACTTGGGTTACTTCCTCCGAGGCGTCGAAACTGATTTGTGAGTTCAGTTCCTGTGAGAAAGCGATTTCGAAGCATGGTGTTCACCAAGTATCGGTCTTCTCGTGCTGTGGTACACCTGGTTCTGCCCGTTCCTGGTCTGCGTAGGTTAGAACCAGTTTCTTCGTAACGTCGGAGAACTCTTTGTACTGTTGACAGCGACACACCGACAGTCCTGGCTGTATCGCGCTGACTCCGGCCGGTTTCCAGCATTGTAAGTATTCTGGTGCATTCTTCAGGCGTAAGCGACATAATTTCAGCTTGAATAATGAATATAGAGCACTATCAACATGGTTTATGTACCCACATAAATGACAGATTACAAACAAAAGCAAAACCAAATGCTGTAATTTCGTAGCTCCATCTTCGAAAGTGGCCCTTTTTCAAATTTGATTTTTTTATGATATAACTTTACAATAACTAAGAAGTTTTAATACCTTCATTTAAGGAGTATTACATTGTCTATTAAATACAATTTATTGCATTAACCTAGCATTTTTAGTTTCCGAGATTTTTAGGATTCTTCAAGTGACCCGGATTCATTGCTCTCGAGTGTATTATGTTTTGAGGTTTTGAATTATTATGAATAACTGAAAAGAATTTATTGCTATTGGAACAAATCACGTTGCATAAGCTGCTTGTAACTAGGACGGGACAGCTGCGGGCTACATAGCACTAAGAGTAGTGGCCGAAAATGTGCTTCACTTCCGGCAACTCGGGATATGTAAACAGCGTAGGTACAACAGAAAACATCCAAAACCCGCATAGGTAAAAAATTAAAAGGACGAAATACAAAGGACGAACGGGTATCAGCGAGACATAAGCAAATCCTACCTTACAAAGTAGCTCAGTCCCCGCGCTGAGACCCCCAGGGGGGGGGGGGGGGCTGTGTGTAGGGGGGTGATCTGTGAGCATCACGTCTCACGTCGCTCATCCGAGTCGCAACGCGGTGCGATCTCTCACAGATTAAAAAGCCATTTGCGGCCATCTATCGAGCCAGCGTGTCGCGCCGCTCCGCACCGCACTGCACCGCTCCCGACGCAATCAGCATCACACTGCACAGGAGAACGAAGCCGTGGCGCCGTGACACGATGACCCATTTACTGCTGCAAGAGATTCATTCCACTCAGTTATCGTGTTTGTGCACCTTCGTCGATAAAACACCCATTATCCCACCTGTAGAACACCAGTTATCATTTATTTATCTACAACAATGGCGTTCACCATTATTATGATTCATGCAGCTATCCTGAATTCCTGACCACGGAGCTAGATAAACTTTCTTTATTCAGTTCAGAAAAGAAGCACGGTACATATAGAAAAAAACAAGACAAGTAGTAAATTACAATGAGCCTTAGGTGCTAGGTTTTAACAAATTCCCTGGATCCCACACTAGGATTCCCTGTGTCGTGGGGTCCAGTCTCTTCCCAAGTAAGACACACAATTGAAGTTATGTAAAAAATACAAATTAAGAACCTGAGTACAGTGTATAAGAAAGTATTTATATAAATGAAAATAATAAACTAACTAACTAAAATTATTATGATGACAAGAGGTTTAGGTGCTCTGGCAGGGTGGTGAGTGTGTGTATTACTGTAGTGTGTGTGTTAAGTGTGGGGTGTATGTGGGGTGTGTGTGGGTGTATGTGGTGAAAGGGCGCAGATATTATGTCTGTATGTGCAAAAGGTTTTCCGTTTGATCATAATTTATGGGGTGCAGCCATTTAAATATTGCATTTTTACAGTTGGTGTATGTTAAGGTGAGTATATTTTTCTATTATGGGAATAAAATTTAGAGTACAGAATGATATTATCCAAGAAATGCAAAAGATCTACGTGCAAAAGAAGAATTTACTCTTGGCCGATCCCACCTTAACGTTCTGGATGAATGTCGTGCTAGATCTTTAGCATGTCTATGGAAGCGTAGCAGTGCCGAGCCAATAAACAGCTGCCTCACACGGAGGAGGCTACATTCAGAGTAAAGGGCATCAGTAGAATATCGCCAGGGTTTTTTTAAGGCTATTTTTAGGATAGCTCGCTGAGCTCGTTCTAGCGCAAGCAGATTGGTTTTGCTTGCTGCTCCCCAGACTGATACACAGTAACTTAAAATTGTCTGGCACAAGGTATAGTAAATAATGCGGATAAGTTTTGGTTCTGCGATAGACTTTAATTTTTTAAATATGTGCGAGAGTTTTCCAATCCGTTTCACGAGTGCATCAATTTGCGCTTTCCATGTTAGATGTTTATCAATTAGTATCCCTAGGTATTTTATACACGAAACCTGTTCAATTTGCGCGCAGAGACGGCTCTCATTACCGACGCCACCACATACATGGATCTTTTTTTTCAGCGCTCCGTCAGGTGCAGACCGATCCGTAATGCTAAAACACACCGACTTGGTTTTGCCGACGTTTAAGGTCAGCAAATTGTTTTGCAGCCAGATAGCAACCCTTCCAAGCCCCTCCTGAGCTACACAAACGACATCACTCCAGGTTTTTGCATGAAAGATTATTGCGGTGTCATCCGCAAAGGTAAAGACGCTTGCATTATGGAGTTCAAGAGAGCATAGCTCGTTAATGTAGATCAAGAACAACGTAGGGCCCAGAACACTGCCCTGTAGTACACCGTAGTCCACATCCGCAAATTCACTGACGTGCTCACCAATACGAACGCGCTGTCTTCGTTCACTTAGATACGACCTAAACCAATCCAGAGCTAGGCCCCTGATTCCCAGAGCCTCTCAAGTTTTTTAGCAGGATCGGCCGGCAAACTGTGTCAAAAGCTTTTGCTAGATCCAGGAAGACGTCGACGCATCTTTGTCCTTTATCCACTTTGCTAATGACAGAATCAACAAGCTGGGTGACGGCATCCTCCATGGACCTGCCAGCCCAAAATCCGAACTGATTCCCGGCCAATAGGCTGTGTTGGTCAAGAAACTTAAGTAACCTTACATTAATCACCTTTTCAATTACCTTAGTAAGTGCACTCAAAAGAGAAATAGGCCTATAGTTAGCTGGTTCGCATGAGCCGCCTGATTTACTATTGGTCGTACCAATACTAAATCAGGCGGCTCATGCGAACCAGCTAACTATAGGGCTAACTATAGGCCTATTTCTCTTTTCATTATTAGTTGACGTCATCATCAGCTGTGTTCAGGTCATTAGGTACCACGCCTTATAGGGCTTGCTATTATATGTTTGGTCTGCTTTAGCATATCGTTGCTAATGTTATCGTGTCCAACAGCTTTACTAGATTTTAGTGTACTAATTAGTTTAATTATTTCAATTTCATCTGTTGGTGTCAGAAATAGCGAATCTGGTGAGGTGTTTCCTGGTTGGCTTGTGTTATTTGCCAGTTCAATTTCTGTTTTTCCTAATCTACTAAGTACCTCATTTGCCAACTGATCTCCAATGGAGCTAAAATATTGGTTAACTACATTCAGTGACTCTACAGGATTAGGTTTAATTTTGAGTAAGTCTTCATTTTTGTTGGCAACCTTTTTAATGTTACAGATAGTTTTAATTGAGTCCCATGTTTTTTTAATATTATTTTGGGTATCAGTTAGGAGTTTTTGATCGTATTGTTCTTTTTGTTTCTGTAATGTATTTATACAGTAATTTCTGTACAATCTGTATTTTTCCTGTAAATTGAGGACGTTACGATTTTTTCTGGCTTTACTATGCAGCTCATCGCGGCGTCTGATGCACTTTAAGAGACCTGGAGTTATCCATTTCTTAACAATCACATCAGCATTTCTGACTTTACGTGAGCATTTATTCCGGTTAAGGACAAGATTAAATTGTTCGATAAAAAGTTTAGTGGCTTTGTCAGTTGTCTCATACAGGTCAGACCAGTCAATTTGCTTGAGGTCTTCAAGTAGATTTTTGTAGTCAATTTTGGTGCATGTGTTAATTTTCTTGTCCTTAGGAAAGGAAGATTCCATGATGCACAATATTGTGCTATGATCTGTTGTCGGAATGACAGACAATATTGTTGTAGAGGCCAGTCTCGATTTAATCATACAATGATCCAAGCTATTTATACCACGCGTTGAAAAAGTGTGACCAGGAACATACCCATAGTGGGCTATAAGGCTTGATGATCAGTGGATGTTTCTTTAATATCTAGGTTAATGTCACCAACTAGTGCACAATGCTGGCTGGTGCAGTTACTCAGGACCTTTTCCAGGGAAGTCAAGAAGTTACTAATGTTATAAAACGATGGTGAACGATAGATTACTATAATAGAGTATGATTGACCAACCTCCACTTGTAGACAGTTGGCATGATTGAAAGAGGGCTCAGTTACAAGAATACAAAGTTCCGATTTGGAGAACACTACAATGCCGTCATTTTTGTTGATGTAGTTTTTTGAATAATTACAGTTGTAACCTTCTAAATTAATAGTATCAAAGGAATCATCAATCCAGCACCCAATCAATATTATAAGATCGGGCTTGAATTTTAAACGCTGCAGAAATATGGGTAACGAATTGAAATTCTTATTTACACTGCGTATATTCTGAGATAGGATTGTAAGGTTTCTGTGGGCAACCTCGAGATATTCCTTAGATAAAGTACGTATTAACGATTTTATACCTCTATCTATCGGACAGCGTTACCTGTGTTAAATTGTGACAATACGAGACTTAGGGCTGATTTTTCAATCGAAAGATATTTTTTTATCGTGGAATAAAATTGACGTCTGATAGTTTTTGTATGGAAAAACTGTCAAAAATTCAAAATTATTCCTCCAATAAAATTAGCTAGGGTTGGAAAAATCAGCCCTAAGTATGTAATGCAATCTGATAATTATAATTATGTAGGTTTGAGTGTCAATGTCCATAACTCCTACACAGATTACCAACGGTTCGAAATTAAACAATAATACGTACAACACACAACAATACATAAATCGTAACTGGTCGCTGTCTGTAAATGGAAGATATATAAGAAAAACTATCATAGAGGGGCTTTATGAACGTAATAGAACCCAAAACAATGATTTTTAAAAGCTTTTATTTAACTTGACTTGTATGTATGTGAAGGTGAACTCTTGCAAGTTAAATTTGATCCACTTCCCGGTATCCGATTGAGCTGAAATTTTACAAACTGGTCCAGTCCCGATGACAATGCATGTTTATGACAAGAATGACGTAATGCTGCTGCCAGGATTGGCTCTAGATCGATTAGTGCGCCGCGCAATGATTGTCGATGTTATCATTCCACATGACGGGAACCTCGTGAAAGCTGAGAAAGATAAACAAATCAAATATCTTGACTTGGCACACGAGGTTGTTGACATGTGGAATGTGAGCTCGACTGTCATAGTGCCGATTGTCGTATCCGCTAATGGCCTGATGGCCGAAAGCCTCGATCAACATCTATCGAAGCTCTCGTTAGGCGGTTGGATCAAGGGCCTGATTCAGTACAGTACTGGCAGTACTCTTCGATACGGCTCGCATTGTGAGGAGGTTTCTGTCTCTGGAGCCCTAACCACCGGTAGCTTGGACCCTGCTCCAGACACCGGTGGATTACTATTTTTTTATACTAATATTTAAAAATGTATTAAAATAAGAAATATAAATAAATAAACGACATAATAATAATAATATCCCTGGACATTTCACACAGCGCCATCTAGTCCCAAGCTAAGTAACCTAATGCTTGTGTTATGGTAACAAGATGGCTGATAACATACATAACTACTTATATACCTACATGTAAAGAAAATCACGACACTCGTATACTTGTGTCGCTCTTCTTAAGTTTGGTTGGCCGCGTTATCAAAAGAGGCTACCTACCACGCCTACCACAGACGAGGAGATAAGATGACAGTTGTGACACTGACAGTTGGTTGATCTTCCACGGAATTTGATATGGTGGTGATGGCGAATGTAAGCTTTTCGTAAGGAAATAACAAAGACCCGAAATAAAGGCTTTAAATGTTGTTTCTTTCATTTTTACAGGTAATTAAATAAATTGTTTATAGATGATGTAAATAATACCTATTTTTGTTGTAACATATTTTAAATTAAATCTTTCGTTTTTACAGAGAAACGCAATTATCATTTATTATCATCTTTGTTTCATTATTACCAATTGGTTGAAGTAGAAATAACAAACACCATCATATACATTTAAAAAAAAATAGTCGTCGTCGTCGTTAGTCGTTTTTAATAATTACATAAAGTAGACTATAGCACAGAAATCTCGATGTTTTGACAAGGAGTGACGTCGCTAGTATATTTTATGTTATAACCGTCGCGAATGAACTTTTTAATGAAGGCTATCGTGCATAAGCACTGAGAAAGCCCTCCAGGGGGCCTACTCCGAAGTGCCAAGTGCGAATGTTCGGATCGGACCGACAGCGACACATGGCCGAACCGAATATTATTGAAAAATGCGAAAAAAGTTCGGATCGGCTCAGTTGGGTCGGGCCCAATATTCGGCCGAATATTCGGCCGATACTACTTCGGAGTAGACCCCCTGCTTAGTGAAGTAAGTTCCAATCAGGAAAATGACTTCAAAATAATTATTATAAACCTAAGTAAACTCTCGACGATATACGTGGAAGTGCCTGCAGCGATACGTTAGGCGTGAGCTGGGATATCGGTGTGACATCAAAGGATTGAGGAGCAAGACAACGCTCTCCGACAACCTATTTATATCGCGCCGCGCGGCGGCGGCGGCGGCGGTACGACGGGCGACTCGGCGCGACCATAGTATAAAGAGAGGAAGTACGTTATCTTCATACAAACGCACCGCGCGCGGCGTGTATGTGTGCGCCAAAGTATCTATGCGTCGCCGCACGCACAAGTAAAAAATACAACTTCCCGACCCTTGCCTATTTATTGGCACTGAATTAAAATGTAACTAAAAGTGACAACCCTGAGACAGTAGGCAATTATATCGCGGATTGTGCCAGAGATAGCCTACTTCCTCTCTTTATACTATGGCGTGACTGTGGGACACGCCGCCGGGGCAACTCGAGGGTAGGATACCCGGAACATGTTGACGTCTGCTTGCTGTGGATACTAGAAAATATGTTTGTCATTAGAATTCGAAAATTAAAGAAAACAAAAACGTAATTCGGTCGGCGGACTCAATCTGTCGGAACCAATGACCAGAACATTAGTTACAAAACCGTTGCTATGACTATGAGGCTGCTGCTATGCATTTTACAATTTGAGCATAGTCTATCTTTTCGAGTCTGTCTGTGTGACCGAGTTATTTTTCACAACTACGCGGCGGATTTTGTAATGTTCACCATAATTTAGAGAATTTATTCCGAAAGGATATAATGCATTAATAATAAACTTACACACAATACAGGAATCTCCATGTTTTGTCAAGCCGTAAAAACCGTGCGAAGCGGGGGAGGGTCGCTAGTAATTATATAAATAAGTCATCCCAATGCTATCATACAGATAACAGTTTGCAGGTGCATCAAGTCTATGTAACCTGTTTCGATTTGTAACGTGTTGTTGTTGCAATGTTCTGAGGAGCGATTCTTGTGTCTAGTTATGTGACAGATGTTGCACAGAATGAAGTGGTTGTTACAGTTCTATGGCCATACACAATGACACAGCGGGTCCAGGCTGGTCTAGAATTGTACAATTGTACCAATTATTGCAATTACTTCTTCGACTGACTCACTGCACTCGTATTTGGCGACCGACACACTTGCCAACGAGGCGCTGCTGGACAGCTCGCTCAGCCAGGGTACCACCCACCACCCTGCTTATAGGGTTCGGATTCGGTATGTGATTTTCAGAATTCCTGTTATCAGTATCTACTCAAGTTTTACAAAAAAGAAATATCTCTTGATGTCCCTGTATCTTTGAACAAAAACTGCACATCACCCGTCTCAGGCGTTTGGGCTCTAAAAGGGATTTGTCACAACAACTACTACAGTCTTAACACCAACAAAGCATTTAGTGCAAATACTACATTTATGTTGAATGTATGCAAGATATGAAAAGAAGAATGGATTGATATTTGATCTTAAAGTAACAGGTTTTCAGCCGAATTTCGTCGGTATCAAACTGATAAGTAGTAGACATTTATTGAAAGAGGTACGCGTCTAGAATCACTTGCGTATACTGTCGCGCTAACTGTGTGTCACGACACTCACGACTCAGTATACTGTCGCGCTAACTGTGTGTCACGACACTCACGACTCAGTATACTGTCGCGCTAACTGTGTGTCACGACACTCACGACTCAGTATACTGTCGCGCTAACTGTGTGTCACGACACTCACGACTCAGTATACTGTCGCGCTAACTGTGTGTCACGACACTCACGACTCAGGGCGCGTTCACATATACGTACAAACGTACGTACTCGTATATGTGAACGCGCCCTGAGTCGTGTGAGAGCGACGGATCCGTTAAAAAGGATCCTGTAAAAACTTACAGGATCCTTTTTAACGGATCCGTCGCTACTGGAGATAGTATTCACACAACATTTATAGGATCCTTTTTAGTGGATCCGTCGCTACTGGAGATAGTATTCACACAGGACTGATTTTAAGAGATCGGATCAGTATACTGGATCCGAAATACTGTATTATGTGTGAACTGGCTCATACAACTACATACGCTAATAACACATACGTTTAAACGGACCTGTAAAACGGATTGCTGCTTATTTTGTCGGATCGGTATTTTCTACTGGATCTGGAATACTGTATTATGTGTGAACTCGCTCTTACAACTACATATGCTAATAACATACCTACACGTTTTAACGGACCTGTAAAACGGACGTTAAATGTGAACGCGCCCTCACGCGGGCCTCCGATACAAGTGATAGGTATCAATTGCGCGCCGCGCCGCCGCGTGTCAAAACACTCACCACACGTGGGCGTGCACTGCCGCGAGCTATTGACAGCCAGTAACAACCACTAACATGTCGCAACTGGTGATTGTAGTCACAGTTACCGGCAGACTATCTTCACTTGACTACCACCACGGACGAGTTATTGATAACCGGAAGGATTCAAGATTTATAAACAACTAGCTTCTGCCCGCGGCTTCGCCCGCGTGGATGTCGGAAATTATCCCAAGGGAACGTGCTAACAGGATAAAATGTATGTGCTTCCCCAGGATGCCATCTATCTCTATGCCAGATCAGAAGTTCAATGGTTTAGGCATGAAAATGTAACATACAGTTTCAAGTTCAACTCCTCCCCTTAATAACTGAATTACCCCTTTTTGTCTCGTCAGTGGTAAATTTTCGACAACTTTACATATTTATTATATCCACAATTCCACGACAGTACCGAAGCGCTCGGCCGATACCCAACCAAATGCGTGTAACGAAACCATAGCGCGATCTATTTCGATCCCAACGCCATCTATCGAGCATAGTGACAACTCGGATTATTTATCTATACTTCGTTCGGGCATTTTCTTTGTACTAAAAGTTTTATTATATTGATATTATTTTTTTCATACCTTTTTACTATTTATTTACTTTTTTCCGATGAATTAAAACAATAACATGAACCGAACTCGTGTAACGATCGACACCATTGCGCGATCACCAACTCGACATATAGTACTAATAGAATTATCTATACTCCGTTAGAGCATTTTCTTTGTACTAAAAGTTGTATTATATTATATTTTCATACCTTTTTACTATTTATTTACATTTTTCCGATGAATTTTCAGTACTGAATTGATGCCGACTCTTGACCAATAGATGGCGCTGTATGTCTGGAATAAATTTTATTTTTTGTAATAAAAACTATCCTATGTCCATTCTCAAGTTCCAAACTATGTCTGTACCAAATTTCACACAAATCGGTTCAGTAGTTTAGGCGTGAAGCAAAGACAGACAGACAGAAAGACAGACAGACAGAGTTACTTTCGCATTTATAATATTAGTTTGGATGCCCTGCAATTCAATTCAATCTTCATTGCCCTGATGTATACAAATTATATTCGAACCATTAAGGAATACACAGTTAACTGGACACTCAGAGGAAAGTGGAGGAACGGTGAAGTGAGCTACGTACGTATCTACAAATGAGGTGTGAAGATATTTACTGACAGGAAGTAAAGAGGTGACTCAGAGTTCTAAGATACTCCACAAAATATACTTTGCTGGTAAATTCAAGTAATCCCACACCATCCCAAAAAGTGTCAGCGTGCGGTCTCACGTGACTGTGAGGTGCACAAACCGCAAGGATCAGTATCGCGGTCACTCCACGTCACCCCGTACGACTGCGGCGAGTGGTCGACACCGAGTGCCACCGAGTGCGATACACGCCACTCGGCACTTGAGCCACGGCACAACGGCAACGGATACATAACGGCGAAAACTATTGACAAGCTTTGCTCAGGCAAGGTTTTGACTTTGACATAAATACCTACGATTAACAGAACAGTTGCGCCCGTCGGCTGCAGTCAGTGGGCACGGCGCGGCGGCGGCGACCCGCGACGGCTCACCTCTGGCATTTGGGTACCTGCCCGAACGAGCAGCCCGTTACTTAAGTACATACCTACACACGTATAGCAGTCCCGACTGTGTAGGTGCACATAACTATGTTTTCATAACTGACCTCTTCATTTACTATATCTATATCCCAGTCCTCGAATACACAATTAAATTATAAATGCGAGACAATTCAACGGTTGAATTAATACCTATTACGCTCATCGCGCACATTCAATCAATAGCACGTGGTATTGACAACAGATTCGCTGTATTATGAAAAGTGTCCGCAAACCTCGGGGCGCTACGGGCTCTTACACGATGCTCCTAATTAGTACTAGCGAGAGCGAGACTGCTTACATGTCACAGTACAAGACCGGGCTCGTGTTTGCAAAGTATTTTGCCTTTTGTAAACTATTTGCAGTGTTTACCGTCACGTTCTTTGTTCCGCTCGCGCTCAACCTTCGTCTCGTCTGAGGGTTGTTGTTACACCGTTTCTGACCGTAATGACAGTCCTTCCGAACGTCGCGAGCGACGTTTCGCTGCGGGTAAATTGGGCCGGAACGAAGAGCCCATTGTGACGCGTTGTGATATGATTTCGACGTTTTGGGCGAAAGTTGTGACGTTGGTCGGTGAAACTCGAGAGCCCGGGTGTCGATCCTCGTCATTACACTTGCACCTCATTGTAAGCACCGCCACATGCAGCCGATCGCTATCTACCCCGCCCGTGACACTGTGTTCGCGCACTGGTCGGCGGTGGCGCGAATGTTAAAGGCACCGTTGTGACATCCCGGAATATCGACATGCGTCTATCTACATTCATTTGTGTGTAAATATAACGAGGTTCGTGTAAATAAACTAACGAATGTTGACGTATTGTTTGATATTCAGCTGTTTCCGGCCGAACCGTTCAGTCATGAGTCCTGCTGCTGTAATATTCAGGTGAATCATTAATGTGTCAAAAACTTGTCGGAGCGGAAGGCACGCTGTTACAAGTTGAGTTGCGTAACGTGTCGAGCGTGGTGACCGTGTGGTGACACAGTTGCAGCGAGGGTGCGGCGCCGCCTGCAGGCCGCGGCCGCGCGGGGGCAGTGCAGCAGTGGTCGCGCGGATTGTGAAATGCACTTACTTGCTCTTACCTACTACACAAGCACCAATGTACTCAGTACTACTCAGTAAGTTTAAATAAAACCACAGGATTTGGTGTTTTTGTTCTGTCTCTTAGTCAAAACCGCCAACATAATATAATATAAATTATCTTCTTGGGAACAGACACTGAAAACTTGATTCATCAAGTCATGGACTAGTCCGATTACTTTTATTTTATTTCTTACTAGCTTCTGCCCGCGGCTTCGCCCGCGTGGATGTTGGAAATTATCCCACGAGAACGTGCTAACAAGATAAAATATATGTGCTTCCCCAGAATGCCATCTATCTCGCGGGCCCTTTGTGGCTAATTACAATAGAAAACCAATCATCATCTCATTAGTGGTGATTAAGAGGGTACCTATATGATATCTTTACCTAAGAACCTACCTTATAAAAAAAAAAAAAACTCAATAACAGAAAATTAAATACCTACCTACCTAAATAAACCTATTTCTGATGATAAGTAATCTAAACTCAATAAATCCTACCTAACAGTATTATAAAATAACCTACGGTCACTACGTACACTATCCAATATACTACCTATACTTTAAAATTAAAATCTATACCTACGACTTAAAAAATTAAACCTAAATAACTCTAAAAACTAAAAGGAATAAAAAGGTCGCACTGAAAAGCACTGCTAGTAAAAAGAATTGGAAGTAGCAGTTAAAATAAGAACGAACGCTCGCCACTCGACACATCCTGCATCCGTTCAAATCAAAGTTCAAAAAATGTAATGCGCGCGCTCAGACTCCGTCCCTTATACGGTAGCGAGCCGTGGCGGCCGCGCGCCACCGCCACGCGTTTGCTGCGAACGGTGCAAGCCAAATTCAACCTTCAGCACTACATTTAGCACTTCATTTCTTTCCTTAATTAATGTAATTGGTTTTAAACCTTAATTGGTGTTAATTAAAGTTATAAATAAATAAATTTAGAGCATAACTTAGGGGCACTGAACACGGCTAAGATACTAGTTATAATATTTTACTCGCCATACACATTCATCTTAAGTTACGAAAATATGAAATACTAGCTTCTGCCCGCGGCTTCGCCCGCGTGGATGTCGGAAATTTACCCACGGGAACGTGCTAACAGGATAAAATGTATGTGCTTCCCCAGAATGCCATCTATGTCGCGGGCCCTTTATGGCTAATTACAATAGAAAACCAATTGTGTCTCATTAGTGGTTAAGAGGGTACCTATATGATATCGTTACCTAAGTACATAACTAATTTAAAAAAACTCAATAACAGAAAATTAAATACCTACCTACCTAAATAAACCTATTTCTGATGATAACTAATCTAAACTCAATAAATAAGCAAAATTCCTAAAAACTAATATCTATACGAATGACTAAACCTACCTAACAGTAAATAACCTACGGTCACTACGTACACTATCAAATATACTACCTATACTTTAAAATTAAAATCTATACCTACGACTCATATAAAAATAAACCTAAATAACTCTAAAAACTAAAAGGAATAAAAATGAACTCCACTGCGGGTGACCCAACCTACGACAAACTTAGTATTTGCGGTTGGTACAGTATAGACAGTGGTAATCGGGTATAGGGATCGAACCGCAAAATTAAGTTTGTTTTTTATTGTATATACTTTTCCGGGATAAAAAGTACCCAGTGTGGTGCCCAGGATATTAAAGAATAATTATACCAAGTTTCATCGAAATCGAACCGGTAGTTTTTGCGTGATGCCTGAACAAACAGACAGACAGACAGACAAAAATTTTTTTAATCACATTTTTGGGTTCGGTGTCGGTCAAGTAACACCCCCTGCCATTTATTTTTTGGATATTTTCAATGTACAGAATTTTCACTTCTACAGATTTATTATAAGTATAGATTATGTAGCGGTATCTACTACGCCACATGCGAACAACGCGTCTACTCACGTCACGCAAATCCTGCATCTCGCAAGCAGAGTTTACCGCGCAATTAGCTTAGATACAATTTCCCAACATCAATCGTTGGGCAATAGCCCGCCAGACACAACACCCGTCTGGTCGGAGGATCCTCCCTTTTCTATGGAAGTTGAGTGAACTATACACCCTGTTCCTCATACCTCTTAACTGGTGACCCCGAGTATAAACGTCAGCGCAGCCTTCGTGCAAACACTTCAGCGTGACGTCATCATCATCGCTCCCGCAAGCTTCAGCGGTGAGTCACCCAGCCAGCCAGCATCCACGGCTTCAACAGGTATCCTGACCACCAGCATGCAGCGTCCGCGCATACCTGGTCATCACCCTCAGCCTCATCAGCAACCTTGGCACAAACACACTGCACCTTCGGCCGGTCAACAAGCAGAGCACCCTCTCCTAGTTGACGCAGCAGCCAGCCTCAACCCGGCGCTGTACGACATCCGACGCACTGGGGACATCTCCGCAGACAGTTCCGACTCACCGTGAACTATGCGACAACAGGTTCCGACTCACTGGAACCTCAGCTGGCCTGGCAAGCGTCGCAAGATACAAGACTCAGCCCACTATCGACCTCCGGTCTCCGGAGGGGAGTGATGTAGCGGTATCTACAACGCCACATGCGAACAACGCGTCATACTGACGTCACGCAAATCCTGCATCTCGCAAGCAGAGTTTACCGCGCAATTAGCATAGATACAATTTCCCAACATCAATCGATGGGCAATAGCCCGCCAGACACAACACCCGGTCGGAGGATCCTCCCTTTTCAATGGAGGATGAGTGAACTTTACACCCTGTTCCTCATGCCCTAAATTATTTATTATCTTCGTCGTGTGTGATAGTTCATTGAATTGTATGGCGAGCGATATTGTATCTTAAGATAAAATATTATAGTATCTTAGCCGTGTGTAGCGCCCCTTAGTGTACAGAATTTTCACTTCTACAGATTTATTATAAGTAATAATAATATAGAATAGATATTACAAAGTTTAGCGTCAGCATTGAGTATCGTTTATTTCTTTGTTCGAGTGGCTGTATAAACTTCAAAGCCCCGACCAGAAATGTCTTCCTGCTTGAATGCAGTACCTATTGATCAAGTTAAACAAACTTCATCTAACCCGCTATTTATAACGTTAAACTAATAAATGCGTGTGTCGGTAGCGACCTGTCGCACGTCATTTGTTTTTCCTCTTTACACCGTGCAAGTTTTGTTCAATTATTGCCATTCAAGAATTGCAAGCAAGTTGTAACGAAATAAAAATTCACCACTTTAACACATAAATAATATTTAAAAAAAGAATCACATTAAAAAAAATAATAAGCTAAAATTAAATATCTTTCTGTTTGGCCTAAATTAAAAAGATGACTACTAACTACTACACGAATAGAAAAAATTAATGAATAGGTTGAAACCGCAGAGGTGCGATTTCCATAATGGCATACAATAAATGCATGCAAGTTTTGCCTCGTCTAACTAAACACAGAGTTGCATGTCCTTGTACAATTGATTCAACTATCAACTATTAAAGGCTTGGGCACACCAAAAGCAGGACAGGCGCAGCACCTTAGCAGGGCAGGTCAGTTGCGCCGCGGTTCATGTCACACCAGAAACATGAGCAGTCAGAGAGCAGTTTGAAGGCGCCCCCTGCTTTATAACTGCGTTATGTGTGTCGTATCGATAGCCACACTCAATTTTTCATTTCCATGATTCGTTTCCATGATAAAGTTGTAAAAAATCACAACCGTTTACGACCTGCGCTGCGTCTGTCCCGCTCAACTGCTCTGGTGTGACTAATCAATATGGCGGACGTAGTAATACAACGTGTACTCACCGCGGCCGCCCCGCGCCTGCGCTGCTCCCGTCCAAAAGTTTTGTAGAAGAGCAGTGCGTGCGCGGCGCAGTGGCGGAGCCGGTAGGATCAGCGGGCCCGCGTTTGTTCAGTGTGTCATCCCTCATATAACTACATTATTTTCTAACGTAGACGCACTGCTACCGCACTGCAACTGCTTTTGGTGTGCCCAAGCTTTAAGTACCCGTATTTATGCTGCCAAATATTTCATTCAATTTTGTTTAGTTCGCTCATGTTTGAATGATAGAAAATTGTTTTGCCAGAATTCAAAGCGATTTGATTGTTAGTGCTGTGTAAATGTACACCAGTTCTAAAAAGGCAACTAACTGGCCCGTATCGGGCAACAATCGCACGTGGTGTTTAGATGGTGCCAGTCAATTGTTGCTTCAATTTGATGGTGGGCCACAGGCAATAAACTCGCACCGTGTAAATGAAACTTAAGCCAAGGCAGAGCTACGAATGTGACACGTTGCTTCATTTGAGAGTTGTACAAAAAGTTTTTTGGACAGGTATCTGTGAGTAGATGACGACAGCCTGAAGGAAGCAACATTAACTACCTCTGGCTGAAGATAGCAATCCAATTGTTAATATGAGTCGCTGTCCACGCACTAGACGTATGATTTTGAGACTATCTAGACACTTCGAGTCACCTCTACTCGAAGTGTCTAGATAGTCTCAAAATCATCAAAAATTCAGAAGTAAAATATTGTGCGTATCGATGCTCCATATGGCATCGCATGGTGACGGCAGTAGTAACGACATGCGCATAATATAGCCTCCCGACCATAGAAACTATGCTCCCGACCGATCTCGGTCGCGGTGGCCGATCCCAACGGAGATTAGCCATGTAAGTACGCAGGAGATATCATAGTGCTGCTCAGTTCCTTTACTCTCATAGTCCGATGGGGCGGCAATCTGACACGACTGGGGAGAGATCAGGCGCAGGACCAATGCCTTTACGTGCTTTCCGGGGCACGGGGGTATTAAACTGCCATCTCCGGACTATTACTTAGAAATTCCGAGTGGAAAAAATTTGTGGTGGAGTGAAGCTGAGTGCGCGACACATCGGAACCGCGTCATGTTGTGGACTGCCTTGTTATTCTAGTGGCTAACTTAACGGCTGCGGATCACGAGGTCCTGGTTTCATGTTTCGGGCCTGGTTAAAGCAGCTAATGGGTTTTTTGGTCAAAAAATTTACAGTAGCAGTAAAGAAGTTGGCAGGCTTAGTCTCCGTGGAGATGGACCGTGTCGTGACCGAAATTCGGGCAGGAGTATATTATTATTGTTTTGTTTTAGCACGCTGCTGCACCAAGCGGCACACCGCACGGAAATAGTTCACGACCCGGCGATGTAGTGCACGCACGCTCAGAATACGCGGAGTGAATGACCGCGCCGACAGCCAAACTAACGCGCTTCCGATTCCCAAACAAATCACTAAACAAACTGCTTCAGAAGGACCGATCCGAATGTACGGAGAGATCAATCTGAACAGGCGGAACTGATCCGGTCACTACTTTTATCATTGTCGTACTTTTAAGACGTCTTCTTATATTATGCAAACGCCAATCATAAAGTTGGGGTTTATTTATACCATACACTCATAAAGCTAGTCAGTATTAGTCAGAAATTCGATTTTGTACAGACGCCAGCACATCAAGCTACTACAATCTGTCAAATTTCTTTAATAAATTTTCAACTTTATCATTGAAGCTTTAAGATTCAATGTTGATTGGGAAAATTTGACAGTTTCGGGTAGCTTGACCTGCTGGCGTCTGTACCATGTGCGCACTAACTGCAAACCCAGAAAATAATTAGGTATGTACTCAGTAGGTACTCAATATTTATTTGCATTCCACAATGTGAACTTAGGTGATAGGTTTCACGACATGGTCATTGTGGACCCTGTCGGAAGCACATTGTTGGTTTGTGTCTGACCTTCTGTGTTGATCTTTGTAGCTGGCCCACACTCAGACGCCCGGTATTCTGTCTTGTTGATACTGCGCTCAAGTTTTCGGCGTATAGGTAATTTTACGGTATCACTTGTTATGTATTTTGTGCTAAACTGTAATAACAGTAATTCAGGGAGTAGCTATCTGCATCGGCCGCTAACTTACTTGTACATGTTGTCTGGATCCGAAATAAACAAACTATTACGGCACATTAGGTACATTTTGTTTATAGTCCATAAACGCGTGATGTCATGACGTTATTTAATGAAGTTTAACGATGAGCAGAGAGTACAATGATTAAATTGGTAGTCGTTTTTTAGGGTTCCGTAGCCAAATGGCAAAAAACGGAACCCATATGGATTCGTCATGTCTGTCTGTCTGTCCGTCCGTATATCACAGCCACTTTTTTCCGAAATTATAAAAACTATACTGTTGAAACTTGGTAAGTAGATGTATTCTGTAAACCACATTAAGATTTTCACACAAAAATAGAAAAAAAACAATAAATTTTGGGGGCTCTCCAACTGAAACTCAAATTTTTTTTCATCAAACCCATACGTGTGGGTCATCTATGGATAGGTCTTCAAAAATTATATTGAGGTTTCTAATATCATTTTTTTCTAAACTGAATAGTTTGCGCGAGAGACACTTCCAAAGTGGTAAAATGTGTCCCCATTGTAACTTCTAAAAAATAAGAGAATGATAAAACAAAAAAAGATATATGATATACATTACTGTGTATGTAAACTTCCACCGAAAATTGGTTTGAACGAGATCAATTATTTTTTTTTTGTTTGTTAAGGCATAACTCCGTCGCTTGCCAACCGATTTGAAAAATTCTTTTTTTGTTGGAAAGGGTATACTTCCCAAATGGAAATTTCGACAAGATCTGATGATGAGTTTCGGAGACAGACAACGGAACTCTTCAATAAATGCCAGCAAATCAACGGCTATTGCTGCTATCGCTTATGTATGTATTGTTTACGCAATCACACAACATAACGTCACGCCTGTACGCTCTAAAGGGGTACGCAGTTGTGTTCAGTATACCACGGTACACCCTCTTTTCTGTCAAAGTTGTTATTGGGATACCTCTAATCTTGTAAGTATATACTTTGTGTGGGGTAGGTACAACTAAAAAGTGAAAAATAAAAACTTTTTTACAAAAATAAAAACAACTGACTTCCAAAAAAAACACCAAAAAGAGAAAAATAACTTTAATTTCGGAAGTCGGTGTCAAAAAACGAAAATGCGTAACCAGCGGCACCGACTTCCGAAATTAAAGTTATTTTTCTCTTTGTAGTGTTTTTTTTGGAAGCCGGTTGTTATAGATAATGGTACGGAACCCTTCGTGCGCGAGTCCGACTCGCACTTGGCCGGTTTTTTTTAGTTTACATGAACCCCTACTAATTTGAATTGCGTAAAGAAAACCTGAGAATAATTTCCTGAGACACAACGAAAGATATACCTAGTTTACATGTCTGTTGTTGGGTGATTCATGTGACACGAATTATCTCTCCAGTACAATCTTCTGCAGCTGATGAATGGCGGCGTTTCCCAAACACGAGGTATTTTTACTTGTATGTATCACGGAGCACGGCGGACGCCGGCTGTTAATTCGATTCCTAATGTGACAACCCGACCGTTTCGACATTCATTTGGAGAGTTTACAATTTTCGGACATGACAATGCAGTATAACAGGTTAAAGACTAAGCGTTGACCAAGAAAGCATTCATTACACATGGCTTACATTTTGTAAAAGTAACATCACATAGATTTAAACTAGTTCACTTATCCAAATTATTTCAAAGTGAAATAGCTTTTTATGAATTTGAGCGCTGCTTTGGATGGCCAGCTAAAAAGTTGGTTGACCTAAGTTTGTATTGGAATCATGATGAAAGTGAAGACTTGGAGCGGTCTTCAGTTATGTATTCAAGATGTTATGACTCGAGAGAGCATCATAATTATCATCCAGGGGCTCTAGTCGTATTCGAGGACGTCAAACTTATAATGTTTTGATTGCAGGAAGCGTTTTAGAAAGCAGGTTGTGTTCGGTTAAAACGTAATTCCAAAGAGTAAAGTAATATAGCGTAATTCTAAACTTACATTAGAAGTCAACGAAAAAATTCCAAAAAATCATGGTAATACATTCCTATTATTGTTGAATATCCAATCTATTTTGTCAGCTTTGAAAACCAATCTCGATGAGCGTAGCCAACTGTAAAACAAGCAGTAAGCCATTCGTCTTCACAACAGTGTGGATTACCCACTCGTGGCTGTGGCGCCGAAGCCGTGGGCCGGTGGGCCGCGTCCGCGACACACAATGGTGCCCTGAGTGAGTTCAATTGTGTATTGTGCTCTGTCGATGACACAAATAGAATACATTGTTTAATGAATCCGGCGCTAGGTCGTTGTGTCTGACGCACTTTGTTGCTGGAATTACTTCGTCTTTGTGCTCTTCCTGCGGAATAAATAGTTGAGCACGAGCTCGTGTCGGGAGGTGCCCACCACGGCCCGCACCTGCTTGTGACGGCCCCGCCAATCATTTCCATCTCCTATAATTACTAGGTAATGATTCTATTGCCGGCACTAGTTCACGGCTCATATTAATTTCCTAACAACTAGTGTTTCGTGTAAGTTTTTGTTGACGCCTCTCATATTAGATGCAAACGTTGAACAAACAACTGCTGATTAACTGTTGACCTCGTTCCGAACATTGAGTTTAATCACCGAACGACTCGATCGCTTTAGTTCACGCATTAGTGAAGTGACCAACCTCGCCGGTCAACTACACTTCCATAATGGACATAATGGTGCAGAGCGCACCTTTAGCAGTTATTGGAACGAAGTTCCTTATCGCGCGTTGCGAAAGGGGGCTAGACGGAAAAAATTAAGACCAAAAGTTGGAACGACACTTTTTGCTATAGTTGTAAGCCGTGCGGCGTGCGCGTGTTTCTCTGTCTGTCTCTCTCTCTCTCTTTGAACTTCGTTCCATCCGGGTGTCCCTTGTTGGAACGAAGTTCCTTATCGCGCGTTGCGAAAGGGGGCTAGACGGAAAAAATTAAGACCAAAAGTTGGAACGACACTTTTTGCTATAGTTGTAAGCCGTGAGGCGTGCGCGTGTTTCTCTGTCTGTCTCTCTCTCTCTCTCTCTTTGAAGTTCGTTCCATCCGGGTGTCCCTTGACACCTCTCAAGTTTTTAATTAATGTTTTGGAACGAAGTTCCTTAACGCGCGTTGCGAAAGGGGGCTAGACGGAAAAAATTAAGACCAAAAGTTGGAACGACACTTTTTGCTATAGTTGGAAGCCGTGCGGCGTGCACGTGTTTCTGTCTCTCTCTCTCTTATAGAAAGCAAGCCAGTTTTTTTTGTCTGTTTTTTTATTTGTTAACTAGCTTCTGCCCGCGGCTTCGCCCGCGTGGATGTCGGAAATTATCCCACGGGAACGTGCTAATAGGATAAAATGTATGTGCTTCCCCAGGATGCCATCTATCTCGCGGGCCCTTTGTGGCTAATTACAATAGAAAACCAATTGTGTCTCATTAGTGGTGATTAAGAGGGTACCTATATGATATCTTTACCTAAGTACCTACATAATTAAAAAAAAAAAACTCGATAACAGAAAATAAAATACCTACCTACCTAAATAAACCTATTTCTGATGATAACTAATCTAAACTCAATAAATAAGCAAAATCCCTAAAAACTAATATCTATACGAATGACTAATCCTACCTAATAGGTAGTATTATAAAATAACCTATGGTCACTCCGTACACTATCAAATAAACTACCTATACTTTAAAATTAAAATCTATACCTACGACTTATAAAAATAAACCTAAATAACTCTAAAAACTAAAATGAATAAAAAGGTCGCACTGAAAAGCTCGGTTTAGAATTGCAGGTAGCAGTAAAAATAAGAACGAACGCTCGCCACTCGACTCGTCCGTTCAAATCAAAGTTCAAAAAATGTAATGCGCGCGCTCACTCCGTCCTTATATACGGTAGCGATCCGTGGCGGCCGCGCGCCACGCGTGTGCTGCGAACGGTGCAAGACAAATTCAACCTTCAGCACTACATTTAGACATAGTAAAGTTTGCTTTTATTATGATTTAGACAACACTACGACAAACTTATTATTTGCGGTTGGTACAGTAATCGGGTCTAGGGATCGAACCGCAAAATTAAGTTTGTTTTTTATTGTATATACTGTTCCGGGATAAAAAGTACCCGGTGTGGTGCCCAGGATATTAAAGAATAATTATACCAAGTTTCATCGTAATCGAACCGGTAGTTTTTGCGTGATGCCTGAACAAACAAACAGACAAAAAATTTTTTAATCACATTTTTGGGTTCGGTGTCGGTCTAGTAACACCGCCTGCCATTCATTTTTTTGATATTTTCAATGTACAGAATTTTCACTTCTACAGATTTATTATAAGTACAATAGAATAGATAATAAAAAAAATATTATTATAACTTCAAAAAAAAAAAATGATTACAATTCCTTCACTAATTAATCGAAAGGAACTTCGTTCCATCCGGGTGTCCCTTGCTTGACACCTCTCAAGTTTTTTTTTTCTCACTTTAGAGAGGTTCGTTGAATATATCTGTCCTTGGATTTCCAATATATCGGCAATCTTTTTAAAACTACAATATTGTATGCCTACTTATGAATCTTACTTCACTCGGACGACGCGGCGACGCGGCGACGTACGCGCGGCACTGAGGCGTCGATGGCGAGAGCGGTAACCACAGAGTACAATATTATTATACTGGCGGTAACTGCGCGGGGCTCGGGTTACGTACATCGCTGTGAACATTCCCGTCACGGAGGGGTGCAAGCTCGGTGGCTGGCGTCTAATGGCCAACTAGGTAATATTAGTGTATATAAAACGTTTACAACGGAAGCTTTATGACTGAACTTGGCTCAAGCGTTGTAATCATTAGATCCTTCGTACAACTGCCACCGCGTGTACATGTCGCGTCATCGCGTGTCGTAGTGACCCGTACGCGAGCGGGGAGCGGCGGGCGTCGCACGCGACTCTTTATTTCTGGTCCACAGATTGCACTTCCTAAATATATTCACGCCGCGGCTCGGAACCGCGGAAAAGAACTTGGTTTCAAATTGATCTGGGTACGTGATGGCAAGGTCTTCATGAAAAAAGACGAGAGAGAGAGAGTCTTCGCAACGAGTTGTAATTAAAAGCTTAGATAAGTTAAAATCATTAGTATAGTTTTATAAAGTATGTAATACGTGTCAAGTTCCTATTATTTTTATCTAGTCACATTCAACTATCCACTACATGTATACTATCAAAATGTACGAGGCTTTAAAACCAAAACAATTGAATTCTACCATAACATTTCAACGAATAATTATGACATTGTGGTGCTAACAGAGACTTGGTTGAACAGTGGTGTCTATGATTCTGAGTTGTTTGAATACATGGTTTACAGGCGCGATCGTGAATCAATTAGATATAAAACTCGTAAAGACGGAGGAGGTGTTTTAATTGCCATCTTAAAAACTCTGAAATCATGTCGATTATCCCACTTTGAAAGCGAAATAGAAGATTTGTGGATAAGCGTTGATATTGGCCCAAAAAAAAATAATAAACTTTACATCTGCGGAGTGTACCTACCGCCACCAATTCATTGTGACACATTGGAGTTGTTTACCAAAAAAGTTCATAATGTACTCAATAAGAATGAACAAAGTTTGATTCTGGGAGACTTTAATCTCGCTAATATCACGTGGCTCACAAATAGTGACCATATATACTTGTACCCTGAACCCAGAAACACGGATATCCATGCGATACTATCTGAATTCTTGACCATGAATAGTCTTAGTCAATACAATAATATCCCAAATAATAAGTCGAAAATTTTAGATTTAATACTCTGTAGTACTTCCATTATGGACTTAGCCCGTTGTACCTACAGTTTATCAAAAGAGGACCCTTTACACCCCCCGTTAGAGTTTAATCTGCCAGTGCAGGCGGAACGTTTTTTGGAAGCTCAAAAAGTAGTAAAACCGAACTTTCTTCGAGCAGATTATGAGAATGTTCTGCGTCACTTATTAGCAGTGATAGGAATAGGTAGTGCCTATTTGCCTAAACTTCGAAGAACAGAGACAAGAAACGGAGACTTCCTTAGGACTAAATTTTTTTCCGGGACATCTGTCCCGAAATGCGGGACAACACTTTTAAATACATTAAAAAAATATGTTATTTGGAATAAGTAATTCGTCTATATTTACCTAAAGTTTGCGACTAGACATAACATAATAAATAACATTCACAGTCGTTACAAGTTACAACCATAAAATTTTCTGAAATTTTTTTTTGGACGTCATTTTGTAAATTACTTGTTGATCTTAATACTATGAATCACAATGTTTGTATAAGGAGCCGTACACGTTTCGAACTAAATATCTTATTTCTAGCTCACTCTCGGCTACGTTGAATGAGATTTCTAAAGTTCAAGTGTATAATTGAAAAAACTTGAGAGGTGTTAAGGGACACCCGGGTGGTACGAAGTATAACTGGCTTGCTTTCTATAAGAGAGAGAGACAGACAGAGAAACACATGCACGCCGCACGGCTTACAACTATAGCAAAAAGTGTCGTTCCAACTTTCCGTCTTAATTTTTTTCGTCTAGCCCCCTTCCGCAAGGCGCGATAAGGAACTTCGTTCCAAAAAAAAAGACATTTTGTCTTTAAAATAATAAAACGGTAATTTTTATCATTTTAGCATTCTATATAGTAGGACGAATTTATCATTTAAAAAACAAACGATATTTGTATTTTAACTTAATTAAATATATTTCTAAAGTATATTTAAAAATGTGCATGATCTATATACTTATAATAAATCTGTAGAAGTGAAAATTCTGTACATTGAAGATATCAAAAAAATAAATGGCGGGGGGTGTTACTAGACCGACACCGAACCCAAAAACGTGATTAAAAAAATTTTTGTCTGTCTGTCTGTCTGTTTGTTCAGGCATCACGCCAAAACTACCGGTTCGATTACGATGAAACTTGGTATAATTATTCATTATTATCCTGGGCACCACACTGGGTACTTTTTATCCCGGAAAAGTATATACAATAAAAAACAAACTTAATTTTGCGGTTCGATCCCTATACCCGATTACCAATGTCTGTACTGTACCAACCGCAAATACTAAGTTTGTCGTAGGTTGGGTCACCGGCAGTGGAGTTCATTTTTATTCCTTTTAGTTTTAAGAGTTATTTAGGTTTATTTTTATACTAGCTTCTGCCCGCGACTTCGTACGCGGATCCAGTCCCTTTCTCGTTCCGATAGAAATTTCGCCAAGAGTTTGAACTGTGCGTTGATATGTCAGCCAATAAATCAGTCAAAACCGATAAAGAATTTCGATTAAGTTTGGTAAAACTTATATTGAGTGTTGTAGACTGGGTAGTTTATAACTTCATTAAAATATAGGTACTTAAAGGTAGAATTATTTTCATTCCGAAATTATGAAGCGAAATTAATATCAATTAGTTAACATTACTAATGGTCCTTCTGATATGAAATTAATATCAATTAGTTAACATTACTAATGTTTTGCACCGAAAGATGTCATTTGAAATGCACTATTGTAAGAACGGATGTTGTCCAAGAAATATTTAGACTGTGTATGGTCAGTATGGTCACCTGTTAGCAATGATTTTAGTATATATCTGGAGGATTTTGTAAAATGCCAATATGCACTTTCCCACCTGAGCAAAATAGTTTCTATAAATAGGACAAATTATCAAATAAACCAGATCATCTTAATACGTCTTTGAATCAAGATACCCGCTCGCCCACTAAAAACACATACCATTTGCTTCTTTTGGCCATTTAGAAGCTTCACAAAAAGAACAATTTACAACCATACCTCCAAGGGCAGCATATGTGGCGTAGTCAATCATTGGAGTATACGTAAATGCACTCTTTTCCTTATCAACCCAGGGAAGATGCCTTAGGACAATTTCTTGAGACTCATCAGATTCTTCAGATGATACCGACAGTCTGTTGAGACAATGTCGAAGTCGATCAGAATTTAAGCGTTCGTTGCGCTGTTCTTCTGTCTCCTCATGCCGTACTTCAACAATTCTCTCTCTCTCACTTTCTAATAGATTCTGAAGATTTTGTTGCGTGCATGTTCGGGACAATATATGGCGATCTCGATCAGCGGTCAGTCGCGCATCACGTTCTTCACTGGTTTCTAGAGACCTATAAGTGTATGTGTAGATATGCTGGAAACTCAAGCGTGATTCGCTTTCCGTGAATGTTTCCGACTCGCGAGACAATGCATGACGATCACGATCAGCGGTCAGTCGCGCATCACGATCCTCACTGGTCTCTAGAGACCTAGATGTAGATGCGTAAATACGCTGAGAACGCAGGCGTGATTCTTTTTGTGTGTGTCAGAAACGCGAGACGATGCATGACGCTCACGATCAGCGCTAAGTCGTGCTTCACGATCTGAAGAAGTTTCCGCGGAGCGAGATACAGCCTGATGTTGTCGAACAGCATCAAATCTTGCCTGGCGTTCTTCATTCGATTCCTGGGATCTAATGATCTTCAATCTTTTAGTTCCTTTCGAACATTGCGTAAGAGTTGACCTCTTTCGTGGCATGGTTATGGTTATTAATGTACTTTAATAACTTTGCAATTAAGATCTAAGTGACTGCTCCCCTGTGTTACCAGGTAGGCCACCGTGTCACGAAGATAAATGTATACATAAATGGGAGATTTAGCCAGTGAAGCCAAGTTTTCAATGATTTACTATCGTCATCGAAAAGAAGGCCCAAACTGTTACCGCCTTCACCGCGTGGAAGTACTCCCAGCTTATGTTAATATATTAGTATGTCGCATCACTGGGTGGCCGAGATGCGAAACATCGGGTCTTCTTCACGATCCGACATAGTTTACGTATGTGTGGGCACTGTAGCAGGTACTCGAACGAAAAGATAATTTGAATTTAAAGTAACTTTAATAAACTAGCGATTATCAACCGAAACGCACACTTGCGTCGGAAACAAACACGTGCGTACGGTACTGAGCGTTTGCCAAGACTGTCCGAGCTCGACTGTCCTCTGTAGACTGTCGCCACACTCGGTCTCTCCACCAGTCCTCGCTGCATCCCCTCCACCGACGATCGTGTCCAAGCGGTAGGGCTCGCTTGCGTTTCCGATCACATGATTACTCGTTTACCCATCAAATTGTTAGATGGCGCTGTTCGCTGTACTGTGTTGCCATCTATCCACGACACGGCCATCCCTGACTAGCACCCGTCCTCGGGTGTAGTACCTGTGGACCAAATATACTCAAAGAGTAAACAAGCTCGGCTATCCTGCCAAATACCTAATAATTAAGGTAGCTCGGCTATCCTGCCAATACCTTATAACTAAGGTAGCTCATGTCTCATTGTTACTTTAATTTCTCTAGTCATAATTTACAATACCTTGTTATAAAGGTTTCGTACAAGGAGCACCCCATACAACATTAATCATTGGAAAAGGTTCGATCAATAAGTTGAACCAAATGAAATTAAAATAGTTGTAACGAATCAGTTACTGTTTACTAAAATCTGTGCAAAAACACAGTCCAGAATCGCACCAACGATTCTTAACAGATCAATTGTTTCATTTTCTACAACACATGAGGGGCTCTATGCACCAACATAGACAAGAATCGCACCAACGATTCTCAAAAATCTAACGCATTATGTGCTACAACACATGAAGCGCTCTGTGCACCAACACAGACAGGAATCACATCAAAGATTTCTTATAGACCCATCGCCACATGTGCTTACGGCACATGAGGTGTGGTACAAAGAGACCTATCGCCACATGTACTCACTGCACATGAGGCGCTCTGTGCACCAACACAGACCTGGATCGACCGATCAAAAAGTTAAATCAAAAACAAAACCGTTAGAATTTACCGAAATTAATTTCATAAGCAATGTATACTCAACTCATAAAACTTTATTTTTAATCTGTGCACCAACACAGACCAGAATCGCACCAACGATTCTTTACCTAACTGCCGCCACATGTGCTACAACACATGAGGGGCTCTGTGCACCAACACAGACCAGAATCGCACCAACGATTCTTTACCTAACTGCCGCCACATATGCTACAACACATGAGGGGCTCTGTGCACCAACACAGACAGAAATCGCACCAACGATTCCTTCTAGACCCATCGCCACACGCGCTACTACGCATGAGGTGCGGTCCAAAATTTCGAGTATGAGTAGACAAGCCATTCTTAATCAGAGGTGGTTTCACTACCACTATCCTTAACTATTACATCTGATTCTCGAGGAACTTAGTGATCGGTTATCCTCCTCACACAATCAGTATTCTAAGGTTGGCTAAGTCAAGCGCCTTTAAAACATAATCATTAAAAGAAAATTAACAGTAATACAACGATCTAAAAGTTAAATTTACAACTGTTCTTTTGTAAAACGGGATCTAAAAATATCACCAGAAAAATAAGAAGGTATTCTAACAGAAGATCAATTAACTGGAAACGAACTCTGCCCGAACGTCAGTATACACGTCAGTGTTCACTTAATCGAAATTAACTTGAAAACAAGGTGTTTAAAACTTTACATAATCTAACAACCTGTTGTGATTACGCAAAACAATACTATCAGATGTCATACTAACGTTAAATCCTTGATCTAATAGCTTACGGTCAGTTAAATTATCTTTTTTAAGATAACCGGTACAACATGAAATGAGATCTCTAAACGCAGATTGTTAATCAAAATCTCAGATAAAAATTGTAGGGTACAGGGTACTTAACACTTTGACTTAACACAATCTTTTGACGCCAGAATCGCAATAAAATGGATATGACTCACCCAGTATTCATCAGTTCACTGCTCGGATTGCTGACATAGCAAACTTAAGCGCGTCGCTCGCTATTAGCCGCTGCTGCAGGCGCTGGCCCGGTACCGCCTGGGCTCCTCGCCGTGCAGGCACCTCCATAATTGCTTCGTGGACATTTCGAAGCAAAATGTCCGGTGTTGCCACATCGAAAACAGATGCTGTCTGATCGCTGCTTTGGCCCAACAGAACTTGACGCCAAATTGGTAGCATTGGATACCTTGCCCAAGGTTGTCATCAATGCACTTCCTTGAAGCGGAACTTTCGATAAGCACCGGCCTGCTGTAGTATTTTTCCATGTCCAAGTGTGTTAATCTGTAAAGAAACATACCCGCAAAGTATCACATAGCTCGGTCACTCCTGGTCACATCTGGTACAGGCAAAAACACAATGAAAATTCGAACTTAAACTAAAAATAACAGAGTTCAGAGCATTACCCACTAAAAAAACAAATCCCAAATCCCAAAAAAAAAAAAAAAAAAAAAAATCCAAAAAAAAAAAAAAAAAAAAAAAAAAAAAAAAAAAAAATCAAATCTTTTGATTCCCAAATCTCAAGATTACAATCAAAAGAATCAACTAAGATGCATGTGTCTCATACTATCTAGTAACCTTCAGTTACTCAACTCGTCAAATTCATTTGCGCATTCCAATCGAATCGCCAAGTCACTCCTGGACTTTATAGTTTCTCACGAAACGTCACATAACACACACAACTTAATCTCCACTCTGTTTCATCAAAAAAAACTATTACTGGACTTTCTTCAAATTCGTTAGTAATACTCTGATCCAAACTATCATCGATAACAAAAGATTCCTCTAAGCCTTAGTAATAATTGGTCAGAAATTATATCAACTAACTCGTAGATTACATACAACGCTCATGGCTCGGCTATCCAGACCCACGTCAGGGACATTATCACAAAAATAATTGGGTCAAATTAAACCGTCTCAGTATTGCGTTTAATGCTTAATTGATTGTGAACCAAACAGAACACTAAAATGAAAGAATAAAGGCACTCAATTAAGACAGTATTTTGACTCTACCAAACAAATCCCCAGCACTTAACCAGCACCATGCATCACTACTTACCCAGTAGTGAAATTCATTGAAGTACTTAACCAGTACTTAACATTTTAGCGCTTAACTAGCGTTAAAAATCCTATCACTTAACCAGTGATAATAATAACGCTTAACCAGCGATATTAACCCACTAACGCTTAACCAGCAATTCAACAGCTAACGCTTACCCAGTGATTAGACTACTAACACGCTTAACCAGCGATAGTCAACATAACTCGCTTAACCAGCGATAATGTATTGGGAAAGAGTAATGTAAACAAATCATAGTAGAGCCATGTACCATCGTTATCCAAATTAACAATCATTTTTATCACTAAGAGCCTTAGACACCTAGAAACCCACACACGAGTAAACCACTCTAACGCCACGGCTCTCGAGCCGACCAGCAATCGCATTGCTCTCACACATCCAGCTCATGGATCAGTGTGTATCACCCTGTGACACCACACAACTTTACTACGGCCGATAGAGAACCCCTACTCGCGTGCTTCCCATAATGTAGGCTTGTTCATCACCAGTGTGATCACTATCTACTTCGACTGGTACATGACCTACTAGCATCTTTCTTTACCTATCGTGAGCATACTTATACCTACGCCTAGAGTTGAAGGCTTTTAGAGTATTGATTCAACCAGAGTATTGTAAACAAATTTTGATTATCTAATCATAATCATTTTAAATTTAACTTAATCCTTTATCAAATTAATCATTTAAATGCAAAATTAAGTTAAGTTTAAGTTAAGTATCAATTGTAGGAATGCATGAGTGACCAAGTACCAATGTCATATCAACCTGCCATTAGCAGTTATCGTTAAATTATCACAAAACAATAACACAAAGTGTGAATCAGATTCGTGGCCTGTGGCTTTTCACTAAGCCCTCAAACACTATTGCATTCCCTTGAACGCCGAGTCCCACGGACTCTGTGGTCTCTGCAAGACCCGACCTCCGCCAGAGTCACCCGCGCACCGCGCATCCACGGATTACATAAAGTAAATACCGACTTCTAACGGACTACGGCTACGAAATGGCTACTGGTACGGTCTGACCAGCCGAACTAAGATTCACCACTATCACTCAACTCAAACTCTTCTACTTCAAGCGGTACTTGGCACTCCGGCACTCTCTTCAACCTATCAAGAGCATACTTGTAAGGTTAGATTTTAAAGTTTTTAACGTATAGCGATCACCCGCCAAAACTTCTGCTTCCGTAAACGGACCTCTGAACTTCTGATCTAACTCAGTTTTTTTTTTCTATTAGCTACTTCTCTACTTCTGATCTAACACTTTTCGTTTTCTAATAACACGAAATCGTCAACCGAACATTTTGTTGGAGCTGCCTTTGTTCTATCAAATCTAACTTCTGCTGTTGACCGTTTAAAACTGAATTTATTACAAGAGCTAAGCTAAGCTAAGCAACAAAAACTCTGTCGCCGACATGTTAATCGAAAAGCCTAGGTTCAATATTTCACGTACTATCATAATATTACTTTGCAAGTAAATGTCGGGTAGATCATAGTAATCAAATCTCAAGCTGTTTCTCGCTAATTGCAACACTACATACGATTTGTTCTGTGCTGAATGCAAGAACATTATTAACTCGTTTGACACTTAATTTGGCTGCACAACTCGCTTTTACTAACGAGCAATCAGCACCAGTATCGCAAACAAAACAATACAGCTCACCTTTATTTTCCAACGTGTCTGAGGGTAGTTGTACGACTTTTACTCGCCGTTCACGACTTCCAGCACATTGTCCACCATCCGCTTAGCTGCCACTACTCGTGCACCAGGCTGCGATATGTCCTGGTTTCCATCACTTGCAGCACACGAAGGGCTTCACTGACGGCTGCAGGGCTGCTTGGCTCGATTCTTAAAGTCATTTCGCGTGTTCTAAACACGGGAACGGGATACGTCGAACTCAAACGCCGGTTAGTCTTTATTTTTCAAACATGGCGGTAGGCGCAACTGGCGCGTCACTCGGCAAAGGTTTTTCTGCATACAGCCTATGCCCAAAACTACATGAACCATAATCGCACATCCGTATCTGGCTTGTCTGGTTCCAACTTGAACAGATCCACACGATTATTTAATAAGCGTTCACATGTTTGCACTTTGTTTTTCAAATGTCAACGGTCACTTTCACTTTAAGTTCTTATTTTGAACACGTGGGTCTTTGAGGTCCAATCCCACTTCTGATGTCGCATCACTGGGTGGCCGAGATGCGAAACATCGGGTCTTCTTCACGATCCGACATAGTTTACGTATGTGTGGGCACTGTAGCAGGTACTCGAACGAAAAGATAATTTGAATTTAAAGTAACTTTAATAAACTAGCGATTATCAACCGAAACGCACACTTGCGTCGGAAACAAACACGTGCGTACGGTACTGAGCGTTTGCCAAGACTGTCCGAGCTCGACTGTCCTCTGTAGACTGTCGCCACACTCGGTCTCTCCACCAGTCCTCGCTGCATCCCCTCCACCGACGATCGTGTCCAAGCGGTAGGGCTCGCTTGCGTTTCCGATCACATGATTACTCGTTTACCCATCAAATTGTTAGATGGCGCTGTTCGCTGTACTGTGTTGCCATCTATCCACGACAAGTATAAAGTGATTTCCACATCAAATGTTCCTGTTCCTTGATTTTTATTATCTCGGCGGAAAATAGTCATCAGACCAAACAAATTTTGTTAAAATGTCATGTCTGTATATGCCATAGTTTAGCTGTGCTCTCCGAGTTCCACATCAGATGTTTCAATCTTCGAATTTTATTCTCCCAGCAGAAAATAATCATCAGACTGAACAACTTTTGCAACGATGTCATTCCTATACACCGTGATTTTTAAGTCGTCTGACAAAGGTGGTCCACTCAATGTATCCGACATAAAATACCTCTAGGCGTGTTTTTTTTTACCATTAATTAAGATAATAGGTACAAAGAAAAATAAATAATACATTAGAATTATGAAACATCCTGTTAATAATGTTTACGTATCAAACAGTAGAACATACCTCACCATCGCACGAGTCGAGTAGATAGATCTTCTCTCGCAACAGAATGTTTCAACTACGTTATGCATCATAATAATGAATATATTTTTCTTTTTTTTTTCTCTTAAATGCCATTTTTTTTGTTATGAATGTTTAGTAGTCATTGGATACATGAAGTGGGCTGCCGTTGTCAGACGACTAAAAAGTCACGGTGTATATGTTATGGTTTAGCTGTTCTCTTAGAGTTCCACATCAGATGTTCCGATCTTCGAGTTTTATTCTCGCAGCAGAAAATGCTCATCAGAATGAATAAGTTTTGCAAAGATGTCAAACCTATATATATTATAGTTTAGCTGTGCTCTAAGAGTTCCACATCAGGTGTTCCGGATCTTCAATTTTATTCTCTCAGCAGAAAATGCTCATCAGACACAACATTTTTTTCTATGGCGTCATTTTTGTAACTCTTATAGTTAAGCTGGTCTGTTGCGGTTCTGCATCAGGTGTTCCAGTTTGCAAAATCAATTATAGCTTATATGTTGCCCAGGTTTAGTAGATAGATAACAAAAAAAGTTTCATTCAAATCCGTTCAGTAGTTCCAGAGATTAGCGTGTACAACCAGACAAACAGACAAACAGACAGACTTTTTTTATTAGATTCGTATTCTATTAATGTTTCTTAACCCCCCCCCCCAATTATTCTTTTTTAAATATATTCAATGTACAGACACAACTTTTTTACATTCTTATTATAAGTATAGATATAGATTATTATAAGTATAGATACTTTTCCGGGATAAAAAGTACCCAGTGTGGTGCCCAAGATATTAAAGAATAATTATACCAAGTTTCATCGTAACCGAACCGGTAGTTTTTGCGTGATGGCTGAACAAACAGACAGACAGACAGACAGACCGACAGACAGACAGACAAAAAATTTTTTAATCACATTTTTGGGTTCGGTGTCGGTCTAGTAACACCCCCTGCCATTTATTTTTTTGATATTTTCAATGTACAGAATTTTCACTTCTACAGATTTATTATAAGTATAGATAAGTCGTAGGTATAGATTTTAATTTTAAAGTATAGGTAGTATATTTGATAGTGTACGTAGTGACCGTAGGTTATTTTATAGATAATACTGTTAGGTAGGTTTAGTCATTCGTATAGATATTAGTTTTTAGGGATTTTGCTTATTTATTGAGTTTAGATTAGTTATCATCAGAATTAGGTTTATTTAGGTAGGTAGGTATTTAATTTTCTGTTATTGAGTTTATTTTTCTTAAATTAGGTATGTAGGTACATAAGTAAAGATATCATATAGGTACCCTCTTAATCACCACTAATGAGACACAATTGGTTTTCTATTGTAATTAGCCACAAAGGGTCCGCGACATAGATGGCATTCTGGGGAAGCACATACATTTTATCCTGTTAGCACGTTCCCGTGGGTAAATTTCCGACATCCACGCGGGCGAAGCCGCGGGCAGAAGCTAGTATATATTAAACGTGATTCGACGACCTAATTATTTTCGATTAAATAAACAATATACATATTAAACGTTAGACCAAATGATTTTCGATTACATAAACCTTATATCAAACAACGTTATACTAATTAAGTTTTAGAATAAATAAATGTTATATGTATAGAAATTATATCACCTGGTATATCTCACGTTGATTATATCTTATGAACGATAATAAAATGAAATTAGACCAAATGAGTTTATACGTTATGAGACGCACCCAAGAAATATACCGTGAATTAATTGGATTAGACGAAACTAAAGGTGCGGGTAGTGATGGTATTGTTCCTTTATTTGTAAAACGCTGTGCAAAGGCCTTAGTATTACCACTACAATTTACAAACAATCTTCAATAGATCTTTGAGCGATAGTATCTTTCCAAACACCTGGAAAGAAGCTTTAGTAATACCCATATTTAAATCTGGGGAAAAGCATTTAGTGGCTAATTATAGGCCAATCTCAATACTAGTAACATTTGGGAAAATATTTGAAAAACTTGTTAGCAAACATCTCATGTGGTACCTTAAACAACACATTACTAAATATCAGCATGGTTTCGTTAAATCCAGGTCTACCAATACTAACCTATTATGTTTTACATCGGCTTTATCTAAATGTCTTGACAACCGTATTCCAGTGAATGCCATATATACTGATTTTAGCAAGGCATTTGATAAAGTAGATCACTGCCTTCTTATTAATAAGTTGGATCAATTGGGCGTGGGCGGAATGTTGATAGGGTGGTTTATAAGCGCTTAAGTTTGATGTGCACATTCTGAATGTTGTGTCAAGATCTTTTAAGTTACTGGGATTTGTTTTGCGAAATTGCAAAGAATTTAAAAGAGCATCTACGAAAATAAAACTGTTTAACACTCTGGTCCGTCCAATCTTAGAATATGGTTCAGTGGTATGGAATCCGCATTACGAGGTTTACACCAAGCGATTGGAGAGGGTGCAACAGAGGTTCCTTCACCATCTATGCTACAGAGATCACGTAGCTAAACAACTAACTAGCTACACTGGAAGGTTGAGACACTATAATATGGAATCATTAGCTAGTCGTAGGACTAAATTAGATTTATTTATCCTTCACAAGATATTGAGTGGATCGATAGACTGCAATGAACTCTTGGGCTCACTAGGGATTAAAATTCCAACTCGAATTCCTAGATCTAATACTTTTAATCTACTTTACACCCCAGGCTCCAAAACAAACCTGCGTCATTACGCCGCTGTACCTAAGACTTTGTAGGCAATACAACATGATGGCTAAAACTACAGATTTGGATATCAGCCAATCTCTCATTAAATATAAGAAGTGTATTAAAAATTTATTGTAATACGAATGATTTTTTTTAAATTAATTTTAGGTATTTTATTATTCTTAGCTTTAATATTTTACAGAATTTGTTGGTTTTTTTTTATGCTCCATTGTCAAACTTTTTATTTTATTTTATTATGTATTAGGTATTTAATTTGTTAGCTTAGTTGTTCATTTTACTGTGCATGCTGTGGTCTCCTGTAATTGAAGGAGTACACCTACTTAATACTTTGTCGTCCATTAATTATATCTAATATTTAGTGTATATCTTTTGTTGGAGATCCTAAAAAATAAAATTAAAAAAAATTAAATAAAAAATAAATATAACCTCCCCCCCGTTGTCCCTCTCATCTCCTGTTGCAGTTCCGCAGCGCACGCGACGCTTTCGTTTATACGCGATGATAACAATGTAAACTAGGACAGAACAGAAGGCTCACTCCACACAACACACTGTTGGTTAAGTTAAATTTTAATAGCCCGCTTAGTAGGTACACGTTACTTTTTATCATAGTGTGATATCGTACGGTATTTTGTTGTGGAGAAATGCCACCGATATTCAGACAATTTTGGTTTTACAAAAAAGGGTAATTCGTTCAATTTTATAAATTAAGTCGCAGACAGTCACACAGTCCAGACAATTTAAAGAGATTAATATGTTTGTTATTAATAATTATGAAAATAAAGGAGATAATTAACATTTATTTCAGAATCACTTCCATATTTGTTACTAACAATTTAAACTTATAAACTAGTGTTGGTAACATTTATTTTATTCTATGCATTTGTCCTCCTTCTGCGAAGCAGTCATGAGTAATGGGTAGCTCACCGCCCGATCAGGACCAGGCCCGTGCCGGACGGCGCGTATGTGTTCCACGTGCGCCTCAAAGAGATGTCAGCATTAGCGACGGGACCCGATAGGGCCGAAGCCTGCCAGGGTAGCGGGATCGTCCGAAAGGGTCACCGCTGCCCTGGAACATAAAGGGCTAAGGAAGGAACACGGGTGGGTTTTAGTCAGTAAGAGTCTGACACTCCCTTCCGCTCCACCCAGAGCGAGTCATTTGATGATTTCCCATCCTGAAAAAAAAAAGCATTTGTTCTACCATAAATATACTGTGCCTTCTATTCTGTATATTTATGAAAATGTTTTGTATGCACATAAAAATATTAACCTGTTTAAAAAATACAGTGATATCCATAATATAAATACATGTTGTTTTTTTTTTAATGGTATAAACTAGTGCTTGCGTTGCGTTGTTGTGTTGCTTGCGTTCCTACAAACAGGCTCAAGAAAATAGGTGGCTCGTTTAAATGCCAATGTATGAGTTGAGTTGCACGATTACTGACAAATGCTTACACTGATTGCTTCCACTGACTCAATCTATGTGGTTCTCTCTTCAAAAGACCATTTCATTTCATTTGCGTCTGAAATGGTGAAAGACCGATGTCTTCACATCTGACTGAAAGTGTTTGTACCAACCTACTTCACTTCTACTACTACTTCAAAATCGACGGAAGATGGTGTTATTTGCAGATGACACATCATTGATCTTTAAAATAGACCGACGGTCACAAAATCTTGACGACGTGAATAACTCTATTCTTCAGGTCCAAGATTGGTTTACGGTAAATAATTTAGTACTTAATGAAAAAAAAACCAAATGCATTAGATTTAAATTACCTAATGTTAGAAGTAGCGAATGTGACATCATATTGAATGGCCAAAAACTAGAATTTGTTAATCAAACAGTTTTCCTGGGAATCACGCTAGACGAGAAATTACAATGGGGACCTCATATATGTAACATCTATTGCGAGGTGGCTAAGCTCGGCCGCTTATGCTGTTAGAAAGATAAGACAGCTAACAGATGAAGAAACCGCGCGTTTGGTCTATTTTAGTTACTTCCACAGTATTATGTCATATGGCATTTTACTGTGGGGTCGGGCTGCTGACATTGAATCCATTTTTATTTTGCAAAAGAGAGCTGTCAGAGCCATTTACAATCTACGTCGCCGCGAATCTCTTAGGGAACTATTTAAAAGGGTTAATATTATGGGGTTATTCCCTGAGAACCCCAATCCCTGAGGCCCCCGTCCCGGAGAACCCCGAATACGTTCCCCTTATTCTTATGATCTCTAATTTGTTCAGGAGGACAGAAACAGACACCGTGTCGAATGCCTTGGCTAAATCGAGAAGGACTCCCAGGGTCTGGTTTCCTTTGCCGAGTTCTTCTGAAATATAACTAGTTAGACTATGCACCGCGTCGGCTGTCGACATTTTTGCTCTAAAACCAAATTGCGCAGGGGATAAGATGTTGTTCTTTTCTAGGTAATTAACTAGTCTACTGTTTATAATTTTCTCTAGTATTCTTGAAATTGAGTTAGTAAGGATATTGGCCTATAATTATTAACTACGTCTTTACTTCCAGATTTAAAGATAGGGATAACAACTGCCTTTTTTAGACAACTAGGGAAAATTCCTTCGGAAAGACAGATTCGAAATATATGCGTTAAGGGAGATACCAAAATATGCTTATAGAGTTTTAGGATCTTATTGCTTATATTATTCCATCCAACTGCACAGTCGTCTTATAACCCAGAAATTAATCGAGTTATTTCATCTTCATCAGTATCCAACATGGCGAAAGATTTCGAGTTACAGCTATTGCTTGATTTTTTTGAAAGATGGCTGGTCGCAGTATTTTGGAATCTGATCAGCAAGAGTTTTCCCAACATTTACAAAAAAGTTATTTACATTGTTAGCTGATAAGAGTGGTGAAGGATTAGCCAGCAATAAACTCGAATTTGATTCACGCTGTTTAGACATGTTAGTGGCGTTTTTAATATGTTTCCAAAGTTGCTTGGTATTTTTACCTGCTTTATTTAATTCAGTTTTATCGTAATTATTTTTTAAATTCTTTAGGAGATTATTGCAGAAATTCCTGTATCTTTTATAGGTGGTTTCAATTATTAGATTATCAGGGTATCTTTTAGTTTTCTGATGTAGTTTATCTCTGTGTCTTATACACCAAATTAGTCCCGGAGTAATCCATGGTTTAATATTATAAAATTTCTTATTTACTGTAGAAACTGTCGTGTTACGTAATATTGTTGAACTTGTTTTATTAAGTACGATAAATATTGCAGTATTGTAAACTAGGCTAAAATCAATGTTGCACATATCATATTCGAGTTTTTTATGTCTAATTTGCTAATAGTCTGAGGACGATTTAGCTTAGGCAGCGTTAGATTTACGTTGAGTAAGACTGCGTGGTGGTCAGTAATTGTTGAGTTAGTAACAAGCGTAATATATGATAGGCTGGTTTTGATCATCATATGATCGAGGCAGTAACCGCTCTGATGAGTAGGCAATGTGTGAGCGGGGAGAAAACCATGATATACGCAGATATTAAGGTAATCTTGGGTCCCTGCATCGCAGTTTTCGGAGCCAATATTTATATTTAAATCACCTGTTAGTATAACATTCTTAAATGAGCTTAGTGCTTGAAAAATCTGGTTTAAGGAATTGATAAAAGGATCTTAGTTTCTAGAGGAAGGGGATCTATACATAGCTATTATCGCTGTGGTTGTGCTAATTTTGATGACTAAACAATTACTCATACAATCTTGTAGAATAGAGTATGTTCCTCGACTGAAACCTTTAAAGATTCCTTAGCAAAGACTACCACACCATCATTTTGATTGTTATTTATAGTGGTATATAATAGGTTATAACCCGGTATTGCTGGGAGATTATCGTGGCGGTTAGATAGCCAGCACTCGGTAAGTACCATTATATCACAATCAAAGTTAAGTCTATGAAGAACAACATTAAAGCTATCTATGTTCTTATAGATACTACGAATGTTTTGGGTAATTACGGTTAGTAGTCGGAAAGATATTGTCTGCAGTCCTCAACGTCACATGTCTTTAATATAGTTAAAAAGGTGTTATCAATATCGGTAATTAAGTTGTCATCCATATTAAACTAAAAGTTACAACAATAAATTAAGTCTAAAATATAAACTAGTATGTAGCGTAGTTTTAGGCATTCGGCAGCTTTTTTAGCAGGGCAATCTGTGTCTCCGGTCTTGTAGTTGGCTTGTTTTTTAAAACGCAAACATATAGCACATTTTGGCGGATTGACCTTCTTTGCGCAATCTTCGATGATGTGCCCTTCTTCACCGCAATGACCGCATGTGGGGGCAGCAATTTTGCATGTTTTGGCTGCATGACCATACTGCTGGCATTTGTAACATCTAGTTACTAGTGTGAAGTCTCGTACAGGGCAGGATGTCCAATTTATAAATAATCTGTCCTGAATGATGAGGGCCTTGCGAATGATGGCTGGAACTATAATATAGTTGCAATTCTCAGCATCCTTCCTGCCAGATTTGTGGCTCAGTTTTATTGAGGTTACAAATGTATCTTGGGACATAGTCGGCAGTTTGTCGGTCAAGTTCTGTTCATAGATACATTTATAAACCTCATTTTCAGACATAGATGTGGGAACTCCTATAACTATAATGCGAGGTTTGCACTTTTGAGGTTCGTCGACGGTAAGCCCTGACGAAGCGAGTTGGACTGTTTGCTTGAGCTTATCTAGGTCATCTTTGGTCTCAGTGCTGATTATTAATCCTCCTTTCCCTATTTTGCGTACGCCTCGTACTTTCAGCTTCATTTCTCCAGGGCATATGATATTTTGGACCATGGCCTTGGTTTCGTCACTGGTCTTTGAGTTATCACTGGGATAAATCGCCACGGAGCTAAAAGTATTAGGACGAACAAAACTGTTGGATTCCTTCTTTACCATATCTGCAAAAGTTGTACCCGCACCCCGCTTCGTACAGGACTCCTGAATCGTCCGATTCATCTCCATTAGTCCGATAGGTCTCGAGCTTCGGTCATGGTTTTAAGAGAGGTATGGGTTTGAATGGCTTTTTGCTTTAATGACTGGTATTGAACAGCCATTTGCGAAACTCCATGTTCAACTTTTCGGCAAAGATTGGTGGTTTTCAGTTTCTGCTCAGTATTGAGCTTACCATCAGAAGCAATAGCACACACCACATTCAGGTACTGCTCAATTAATGTCATCCGGGTCTGGATCTCCGAAGTGGACACTACTGGAATTGTTTCATCTTGGTCCTGTCTTGGTTGTCGGGGCGATGCCGGTGCCGGTGTCGGTATCGGTACCGGTGTCCGTACCGGGCTCGGTGTCGGTGGAGGGCTGTCTCGTATCATCGCACTCCGATTAAAGGGGCTGCCTTCCATATAAGTTAATATTTAAAAATAATATGATTAGTTCATTATTTCAACTTGACACTTAAAATGTTTCTCTATATAACTCGCTAATACACTAAAACTAGGTCACTATTTATGCAAACGTTAATTTATTTTATTTTAAAAAATGCATTGATGAGCACGTCTGTATACTTTGAATGCCTAACATTCAACAATGAACATCAATAGCTCTCTATAATTATCATTTTGACGAAGAGGCGCGTTTAAATGCATCGTGTAGTAGCTGGGGTGCCGGGCGCTGCGCTCATATTAAAATGCATCGTGTAGTAGCTGGGGCGCCGGGCGCTGCGCTCATATTGAAATGCATCGTGTAGTAGCTGGGGTAACGGACGCTGCGCTTGTTAGATTATTAAGTATATACTAGAAGTATATGTACCTATATATTACCCAAATAACAAGCTTTGAATATCAGAATGGTTACTAGTTAGTTATTTACTGTGTATGAAGGTTATTATTGAATATGGTTTGTAGGGGAAGGGTTTTATGAAGTAAAGCACAGATAGATAAAGCTAAGCATTTATTTTAATTTAGGCTTGTCAGTAATTAATCAGAAAACTAGTCGTCCGTTCATAAAACTAGGTCATCATGGAGAAGAAGGACAAGAAACTCCATGGGAGCAGTAGTATTCTATCAATACATTTCTTACGTTGTCATAAATTATCGTTATCTTTAAAAATAATTAATTCTATCTCTTGTACAATGGTCCAAGAGAATTCAAATAATAGCAACATAATAACAATGGCTAGGAATATTGGCCATAATATAACTTACAGAACAACATAGTCATAATAAGCAATAATTAAGGTATAATATCAAATTACTTAACTCACTTGACATCTGGTCGATCTATTCCACATAATAACGGCACTAGAACTAACCAACTGAACATCTGCCAAGCAACTGACTCGATAACGTCGTTACAATCCTTTTTATACACTACCAACGTCTTTTACGTCAAACATCTACCTCCATTTTGAAACAATCACAGATTATCATATATTTTAGCTTAATATCTTCTAACACAGGTAATAACAAACAAATCTTATGTAGTAGAACAGTTTTAAAACATTATAAGGTAATTAATCAATTTAATAGGAGTTGATTACTAATTCTTAGACATCATCAAAAAGTATATCAACATCAACTGACAGTATTGTGCCAATCGTTTGAAACAACCTATTATATTAAAATAGCAATATAAAATCTAAGATATACTACAAGTATAATCAAATATTACTTAATCATTTATAGTAATAACATTTAAGTGTTTTTTACAAGTTAAGACTGTTGTTTTTTGTAAACACAATATCTAGTCAAATTAGGTACTTCTACGTTGGTCCCAGACTTCTTAAATGTGACAGATGCCATTATCCAATAAACAATATTCTAATATTATAATTATATCAAAATGAAATATCTAACACGCTCATATTGAAATCAATTGATTAGCTCTGTTCCTGGAAGCCGCGCCGTGAACGCGGCACGTAAGTACCTGCATGTGACGTCATTACATGTGACGCGGCCTGACGGGCGCGCCTGCTTATTTAATTTTATTGGATGAAGTGTGCGGTGTATTGAGTTTGCGACAAATGTCAGATACCTATTAAGCGGCAGTCCCACGGCCCGGTATCAGCCGTGCATTAAAAAGCGTGCCGGGCATTTGCACGACCAGTAATCCTGCGGTCCCACGGCCCACTTTCTCACAGGTCAGATCTGTCCGTGGCAGATAGACCGTGGGTGTCGTCACATCCGATGAGGCCTGCCGAAGCCTGTCGTCGCCCGTCCCGGCTGCTGTAAGCAGCCGCTGTGGTTCTATATCTCTTGGTATGTTGGAATAAACAGGCCAGACAGGCGTAGAAATGCCTGGCGCGGCCTGTTGGCCGCTATTTCAACATATCAAGTGATACGGAGCTACATATAGATACGGCCTGTGAGAAAGCAGGCCGTGGGACTGCAACATTAGGAGGAGGTAGTTGCTGTATTGGGCATTATTAGTTATCATTGTTGTCATAAATGATCAGCCTATACTGTTAGCACTGCTGGGATGCAGGCATCCTCTCTGTGAGAGGGACACGTCCATACGGTCATGGCTTTATATACGGTTGTTGTCACAGGCACTGCAAACCTGGTAAACAACGGAGGGAAGGCTTTCCCTGGGTAAGTATGCGTAAATTTTTCGTTCTGTGTCATAATTTGGCGTTGTTCACTTTCACGTTCCAAAGTAGCAGGTAACACACACGCCTTCCGAGAGTGTCTTCACGTCGTCAGGTCAGGCTTCCTAGGTGCGCTCTCACCAGCGGAACTATTATGTAGGTAACGGCCCCGACCTATGAGTTGTAGGTCGAAGGCATGCGCTTTACTTTGCGTAAATAATTTCATCACCACTGCACTACTCTTAAAACAGCGAAGGCAAACATCGTGAGGAAAACCGGCATGTCCTATAACCAAAAATTCGAAAACATGTGGCATCTACCTACCCACACTGGGTCCGCGTGGTAGATTACAGCCACACTCCCTCTCGAAGAGAGGCCTGTGTCCCAGCTGTGGGAACATTATCGGCGGATTATGTTATAAGTACCTAGCACTCGCGAGCGTTGTGCTTGTTTCCTATCGCCGAATCCAGAGCTTGCAGACGGAGCTCATGTGCTGTGTTACGTCACGCCGCCGCGCCGGTGAGTCAATGAATTAGTACTCAATTGAGTAAGCGAGCATGACACACGAGCATGCGCACAGCGCCGGCCGCTGTCAGCCGCTCTCGGTGTGATGGCTGCCATTAGAAAACAAGTCAAATTCGTCGCCAGCGCATCTAATCTGCGTTTAATTTAGAAGCGGCCGTCCCGTGGACAGCGCGCGGCGGAACACTTGATGTATTTTATTTTGCACTTAACGAGAAAGCGGTGACACATCCCACCACTCATTTGACACTTCTTTCTGAGGGTGTCCTTCTGTCCCTACAGCGCTGAGGTTAGTCGCCGCGTGTGGGACAGTTGACCGCTCCACGCTGCCGCTGCATCCGATTGTAAAGCTTGATGTCGCCACTCGCCATGTTCCGTTGTCGTCGTGTCAGTTATGGGTCAATATCAACAAAGTGCATTTTTTTTCAATTTTGGTGGCGAAATTTTTTCTTCAGTTTTCGTGAAAAATAAGGACCTGGTATAAGAATAGAAAGTCCAAGCTATAAGGATCTTCAAGTGGTCTAAGAATATCTCGATAACTTTTCGAGATATTTTAGTTCAAAGTCTAGTGTGTCCACCAAAATTTAAAATCGCCCACCAAAATCGAAAGTGCCCACCAAAATTTAAAATCAGTGGCACCAAAATTGGATTTTTCTGTCACAAACCTCAAACTTACTTATAAAGCTCAATGTAACTAATCTCACAAAATATACCCTGGAATTATCAATAGCTTTCATCGGTTAATAAAACTCTTTATTGTTAACAAATATTTATTATTATTTATCTGATAAACTCATAATGATTGAATTATGAGTGTATGACACAACAACACGGAAATAAAAAACATTAATCTTTTTATTGTAAACAAAATTACTTGTCAACAACTACCTACAAAAGTTTCCCAAACAAAACTAAGAAATAAAGCATAATTAACAAAACATATAGGTAATTTAAAAAAAAATTACAAAATACAATATTAAATCTGATTAAAAATATGTTATATTCTGAGTCAGATGAACTAACTATTAAAATCTAAGGCTGATGTTTTTTCAGCAGTTGCTGCAGATTTTTCGAACTTGGAAAACACATCACTACTCATATTTTCTTTTTTAATTTAATTAATTTTTATTTGATAATTATTCTTGTTGATATATTTGTTATACTTGTTGATATCTTTGTAACCATATATTGATTTAAAAGAGTGTCCATGGAGTTTCTTGCCCGTTCTTCTCCATAGGTACCTACGCTTTGGAATGGGCAACTAGCTTCATTTTTCTGACTGACCGACCTCTTGACAATTCAAAAGTGCCTGTAATTGGTTTAATTGAAATAAATACTTTGAGTTTGAGTTTGATTTTATTTCTTCTTTGTAAAGCTCGATCCTCACGTTGTGACTTTTGTTGCTGTGAAACAAGTCTACCTTCTCGCTTTTTTTGGTGATATCTCATTTCTCTATTTCGTAGTATTTCAGCCTGTTCGGGATTTCTCTTTATTCTTGCTTTTCTTCTTCTTCCTGCCATTCTCTTTTTAAGCAGCCTCTCTTCGCTGGTCTGTTTTGGCATTCTAAAAAGCAACAAATAAAAATATAATTATGAATAAGAAACTTGGTCATTAGCATGCCACCCTTATAATAATAGGTTTACTTACTGCCAAGTACATAACATTTATTTACTTTCAAACTGTCTTGCATTGCAACGTAAAAACTGGCTATATAGGTACAAACAATACATATACAGTACATACTTAAAACTTGGTGGCTTGTTTCCAATTTCCACCAAAATTGAGCACCCAAAATTGAGACCAGCCATAAAAAAAATCATTAAAAATAGGGGTTTTAAGTTACAATTAAATTAATATCACTGATTTATGCGTAACCCAAATGACTATCTTTAATGTGTAGCTTATTATTAAAACACTTTAAAATTAACAGCAAATCGATCCACCAAAAATTGAACAATTCTTGTCCCCCGTGCCACCCAAGATGATACTTACGTTTTTTGGCGGGAAATCACAGCATTAATCACATACCTGTTACGCGCAAGTACCGAAGCACGACTGAGACATGTGAAATAATAAAACGGGATTGATCGCACACGCACAAAGCTTCATTTTATAGTATGTTGAATAAGTGCCACCAAAATTTTGATTTTTGCTTGGACAAACTTTGATTGAGTATCCTGTCCTTTTAAATTAGATTTTCTAATATGGTTTAATTGTTTTTAGAGAATGTGTCTTATGCATATACTAACGAAACTGTTTATTTTTAATTATAAAGTAAATTGTTACTTTGGTGAATGCAATTATATCAAAAAATGGAGCTGGGACAAGCCACCTAACTTGAATTTTAAAAGGTATATTTTTTTTTCTCTGATTATTTATACACAATTATTAAAAAAAAAATGTGGCCCTAATTGAAGCAAGTTACGTAGTTCACTATAAAAAAAAATAAGAAACATCCTATCATTTAACACCTCGATTCTCAACGTGGACGCGTAAAATTTGCTGCGGGGATATTCACCCTTATGTACGTGTCACTCTCAAACATTATTAAATTGGTGGCAACTATTCGCTTCGGGAACGTTATTATTATCTTTACTTCACGACGGCAATTTTAATTAACATTTCGACACCAATTAAGTATTTGTTTTGCCTTTTTCTGTTTCGCAAGTTAAACCTATGTACTAATTAAGATAATACTGACATTAATCTACAGCTCCGAATGAGGAAAAAAAGTGGCCGATGAGAAACGCTGTCGCGATATATAATGTTCGTGCCGCTACCTTTAAACGTTAACGATGTCGCTATTAACAACTTCCATCTCACTGGACAAGGTGAAAAGTAAAAAACCTCGCAACACAAGCAGAATCGAAGAATTGATACGTGTACTTTATTACGGATTGCATTAAGCATTCAATAGTACCTATGTCTAGATTTGTCTTGTTGTCAGGAGTTGAGCGATATGTTCGTAAGTCAACACGGAAGGGTGTGGTCGATAGCAAGAGCGACTACTTGAATGTGGCCCAATTTCATGTGAAACGCATCGGTCGAGTCGCGCGGGCGCACCCTGTACTACAGTCGGTATGGATTTATATCGTGATGGACTCAACACGTTTCATTTATTGAGTATTAGAAGCTAGTAAGATATATGAAGAAATGTTACAACAAAAACTTCCAGTCATGCACACTGGAAGGCCAGGCAGCACGCACACCCGACACCTTCGAACTTTAAGAGAACTGGGGTTACAAATGTTTTTGTGAAGATTAACAATAATGAATCAACCGCCACGAACCCTCAAGAGCGCTCGTGAATCTGTGCTTTGTGAGTTGTGCGAGTATGTGCTTGTAAGGCTTCAGTGCAAGATTCAGCCAGCGTCTACCACGTGTCGGTACATTGACGTGCACATATCAACACAAGGTTCAGCGGCTCAGTCCAAAACGTCAATGTATCACGTGCGGGTGAGTGGCAGTGATAGCACTGGCTGTACAACTGCATAGTTTTATGACTATGCGGCGGGTCTACCCTTTATAGCAGAACTTTTTATGTCATAATATTGTTTTGCATAACAGGGGATAGCATAAACTTCATTTCGCAGAAAATCGTTTGGCAGACAGTCATTTATCATACATTCAAAATTCATAATTTTGTAAGTCAGAATCATCTTTAGGCATAAATTTAATATCCATAATAATTAAAAAGTAGAACCTGCATCATATCGCAGAAAGTTCACAGTCAGAATCGTCTTTTGGCATAATTTCATATCGATAGTCATTAAAAGGCAGAACTATCATACCTATCTCAGAAAGTTTAGAGTTAGAATCATCTTTTGGCATACATTTCATATCCATAATCATTACAGAAAATTCATTCATTCATTCACCATGCATGCAGCATGCAAACAAGCATACACCATGCATGCAGCAATCATGCAGCATGCTTGCTTGCATGCAGCATGCAAGCGATAATGCAAACATGCAAACAAGCATACACCATGCATGCAGCAAGCATGCAGCATGCAAGCAAGCATGCAAACATGCAAACAAGCATACACCATGCATGCAGCAAGCATGCAGCATGCAAGCAAGCATGCAGCATGCAAGCAAGCATGCAGCATGCAAGCAAGCATGCAGAATGCAAGCAAGCATGCAAACATGCAAGCAAGCATACACCATGCATGCAGCAAGCATGCAAGCAAGCATACAAGCATGCAACATGCAGCAGGCATGGTTTCTGTCACGGCTCCGGCGCTGCGGGGCTCCGGCGGTCCCACGCGAGCTTATCGTCGCAGATGGTTTTAAGGCTCACCACCGCAGCTTCGGCTTCGCCGGCCAGCCTCAGCTGCGGCGGCGAGCATTAATACCTCCTCAGCTCGCGGGCCGCCTCGCCCCTCCGCGCCTACGCGGGCTTAAATTACACTCTAGGGGTAGGGCAGACAAGACTACGTGGAGTCGGTTTTGCAGCGATTCGTTTCTGTCACTAACTTTTGTAGCACAACATTATTATTGACTTTTCACGACAATGTTTTAATTTAAGGTTAAAAATTATATTGTATTGAAATGTCAATATGCCTAATAAAATTATTCCAAACGAAATTCTGCCATTTTCTCCAAATTCTGCCAGTATGCGAAGTGAACGTTGTGCTAAACGGCATTATGCGAAATTTTAACTTTGCCAAAGGTAATTATGCCAAATAAAATTCTGCTATGTTTAAACTATGCCATTGTAAATTCGAAAATATAAACATTCGGCCAAACAATAATTATATTAAATCATTTTTATGCCTTAAAAATATTCGTTTATAGAAGATTATGCCAAGTGTGTTATGCCAAATAAATTTCGGAGCATCAAGATTCTGCCAGATAGAGGGAACCCCTATGCGGCAGGGGCACTTTGATGCCTCCGACCGTAATTATTTCATAAAACTTCCATTTATCGTATCAACTTTATAGTTTCATTCCTAACTGTTTCTAAATAAAATTATTATTTCACATGTCTCCTACTACAGTTGAAATCGTCGATACAATAAAGTAAACCTTCACGGATTTAGCCTTATTGTTAACATTACCGAACTTCTTTACTGCTCTACCTGAGTATACCCTTAGTAGTTGGTACCTACACATGGAGCTCCATACAAGTCCCAACCTGGTACAACATAGAGTTAATGTAAAAAATAGGAGAAGTGGCAAGGAGGCGTGTCTGTGTCGTCGCGGCGTGCCCGAAATGACCATGCACTAAGCAAATGGTCGTCTCCACGAACTAGTGCGCTTTCGACCGTGATCGTGAAAAAATATAAAAATGCCGTGTTGTTCAGTGGTTTCTTGTAAAAACCGAAGCCAAAACCAAAACTTTGTAAATCATGGAATCACTTACCATATAATATATAAGTATTTTACTATATTTGTCTTTAAAATCATGAAAAACAACAACTTGTAAAATATTTTTTGCTTTATTATGTCAATTTTGTTTTCAAATATCGCAACGACTGTGCTATTTTCGCAGTAAATACATTGCTCCTTAACCACTGCCTAAGTATGTCACTAAGTGACTAGACAAGCAATGTAAAAATCACAAAACGATACTTTATTTATGCGGTGCATCGCATGATACGGCCGCTACTGGTTGCGGCCAGATAGTGATGTGGCTGTGCAGATCCACTAACGTAAGCTATCGACAACAATGTCAATTACTAATATAGATAATTTTACAATTTTTTGTGTTAAGGTTTAAAATTGATTGTGTAGGTAGTACGTTCTGATTTACGAATTGCCAGTGTATGCGTGACTTTGTATCTATTGCTTTTACTGAACTACATGTGTAGTAGTGGCGTGGTGGTGGGATCGTCCACAATGAAGCTTTGATACATTTTCAACTACAGGGCATATCTCCTTCTATCCTCTAAATCTTATATCTCTACAATGTACAAACTGGAATCAAAGATTTTATTCGTCTGTTGACCGGCCTTCACCAGCGAGCGGTTCAGCTTATTTCCTGCCATAACAGAGAACTAGGCTACCGACTGAAGTGACTGATCACCGTCAGTCACTTCTCTCGGGCTCGTGAACACAGAAATTGGGCAGAAGAAGAGCAGCGTTTTTTGTTTTTTTGACGAATCTCGCTTTGGTATGAGCCCAAATACTAGACGTGCACGATATTGGAGGACCCCAGGGCGAATATTTAAAATCGTGCCAGGAAGTCCATGCATACAGTGGTGGAACAATCATGATGTGGGCGGGTATTTGGATCGGCGAAAGAACCGAACTGTTTTGGATCAGAGGCGATCTCAATATACAGATTTACGCTGAGACCATTGCATCAGCAGTGCGATTCTGTAACCATCTCACCGTGAAAACTTAGGTGAAGTGAGCGAGGAGTGAGCTGTCATTCCAAATAATGCTAGGGATTGACACTACTGACAACTCACATCAAGCTCACGTCACTTGAGTTTTCACGGTGAGATTTTTCAGAATCGACCGGCAGATGTTGTCATTCCATTGCGGACCCAATTTGGAGCTTCATTTCTGCATGCATAATAATGCACGTCGACACACTGCCAGAGTCGTTGCAAACACACTAAGTAGCTAATATCAACGTACTACCATGGCCTGCTCAATCGTCATACTTGAGTCCCATTGAGCACGCATGGGATATGCTTCGAATAAGAGCGCTGCCAAATATGGACGCCATACACACACCAGAAAATCTTTATATGGAAGTCTTTATTATTCATGCAAAAACAGAGAGTACTTCGTCGATCTACTCGTACGAAAACATTTAATTTAATCAATCTACATAGACATTTTTATTTAATTTCAATAGGGCAATGTATATTTTTTTTAAATAAACTTAAACCTATAAACTTTTGATGTGTGTATATTGATGCTGAAATAGATAAGACTAAATTAGTTACAACAATAAAAACAATTCTTTGCTGTATATGGCCAAGTCCAAAATGATTGAATAATGTACAGACGCCAGCAGGTCAAGCTACCCGAAACTGTAAAATTTTCCCAATCAACCTTGAACCTTAATGCTTTATTGATCTAGTTGAAAATCTATTAAAGAAATTTGACAGATTGTAGTAGCTTGATGTGCTGGCGTCTGTACATATTAGATTCGCCCAACCGCGCCAACCAACCAACGCGATTAGAATGTTGAATTCGGCATTAAAATGATTGCTTTCAACTAAGTTGACTACTTTAGTATCCTTAAAATAGTGTAGTGAAGCTACTGCGTGGCGGGGCACATAACCCGGGAGTGCTGCGGCACCTGGAGCTTTGCGTGCCAGACCGGTACGTGTGGAGGCGGCGACGCCCGCCCCTGCTTGCTGTGCCTGCAGCCAGAACCAACCTACTGGCGAGAACTCCTCTCACTCGAGCCATGCGTGTGGTGAACGAGGGTCACGAGAGAGTTGATGTATTGTGGTGCAACTTGAGTGAATTCGCAAAAGTTGCATTATATATAATATGTTATTTAGATGTAGGTTAAGATTTAAGACTTAGGATATTGTAGGTAAATTAATAGGATGTAGATTAAGGATTTAGCATGTAAGGCCTCGCTATCGCATTGGATCTGTAATGGTAGTTGTAGGTAAGATTTGAATAAATAAATAAAATGTTATTATGTAATATCTATACTTTCAAGTAGGTGTGTCCTTCATTTCAAATCAGTAAATATAAGTAGAGCTATTTCTTAGCAGATTGTTTTTGAAGTGAAGACTTCTTTAGCGGCGTTGTGCACTTTTGTTGTGATGGGTAAAAAATGGTAAACTCGCGTCAGGACATGTGACCAGAGAGACAAAGGGTGCAACCAGACCGCGAGGCGAGGCCGAGGTGACATTTTGATGCGATAGACAACTTCGATCGACCGCGATCGGAGAGGCAATTCTCGTAATTTTAAGAACGTTCACAGTCTGATCTCAGTCTCAATCTGTCAAAAAATACTTCTAATTTCCCTACATTTTGACAAGTTTTTGTTTGTCGCCGAGATGAGACTGCGACTAGATTTTGAACGTTTTAAATTACGAGAATGGGCCTTCTGATCGAAACTTCGTAGGACGGAGGGAGAGTAGACCGCATTCCAAAATATGACAAATGCACAACGTTATATTCAAGTGTTCACTCCCGCCGGCACTCCCGGAGTGCAAGCCACTTTTATCACGCAGTGGGTTTTCAACGCACTGCTTAGCGCCGAGAGTGCGTGCGCGATAAAATCCCGCCGCGTGTTTTCAACGCACTGCTTAGCGCCGAGAGTGCGTGCGCGATAAAATCCCGCCGCGTGTTTTCAACGCACTGCTTAGCGCCGAGAGTGCGTGCGCGATAAAATCCCGCCGCGTGTTTTCAACGCACTGCTTAGCGCCGAGAGTGCGTGCGCGATAAAATCCCGCCGCGTGTTTTCAACGCACTGCTTAGCGCCGAGAGTGCGTGCGCGATAAAATCCCGCCGCGTGTTTTTAATGTCCGTGCCTACGTGGGCTTACTGTCCTGAATCTTAAATGGTTGTAGATGAACGCAAACAGCAATATTATGAAAGTTATCAACACACTCCTTTGTGGAATGAGGCCACGCAGTAAACATTCGTCTAATGCTAATATTGTTAACCGACGAAAAAAACGGAGGAGGTTCTCAAGTCGACGCGTATATATATATATTTTTATTATGGATGACCACGCATAAATATTTATTTACAGAGTAGTCCGATTTTGATAATTCTAAAAATTCCAACCCTAAGGGTGGGAAAATAGGGGTGATTTATTGTTCACTCACAGATATGATTGCTGAGTTGTGTATTATTATTACTCTACTCAGTGCCACATGCCTGCCCTTTGGCAAACAATTAGTAGATTATAGCGACAAAAAATTATAAAATAAAAACTTTTTAACAAAAAAAATAAACCGCCGAAAAAACTGAAAAGCAAAAAATAATAAACCTTTTTATTTAACCTTAATAATTAAGTTCTTAAACTAATGTAAGTATACCTAAATAATTTTAAGGCAATTTAGTGATCTTTGTTTATTGATTGTTTAGCGCCGACAAAATGCCTTTTTAAACGGCGCCGACTCTGAAAATTACTTAGGTATACTTACATTAGTTTAAGAACTTAGTTATTAAGGTTAAAAAAACTTGAGAGGTGTCAAGGGACATCCGGATGGAACGAAGTTCAAAGAGAGAGAGAGAGAGAGAGACAGAGAAACACGCGCAAGCCGCACGGCTTACAATACAACTATAGCAAAAAGTGTCGTTCCAACTTTTAGTCTTAAGGCGGAGATTTCTCGAAAACGGTCAAAAAGTGGTTTTTTAAAGCAGTGTATCTCTTAAACCGTAAATAAAAAAAAAAGTATGATATTTTTAAGTCTTATTTTAATACAGTGATCCAGCCCAAATCATAATTAAACATACATTAATGCATCAAAAAAATCTTCAAACAAACCTCTTATTTGTCTTTAAAAGCAGTTTATCTCTTTATTAACAACAATAATTATAATAAAAAATATCTAATTTTATACGATTTTATGAACGTTTTTACGACATACGCTTGCATTTCCTCTTTCGCAACGCGCGATAAGGAACTTCGTTCCAATAAAATGGTTTATTATTTTTTGCTTTTCAGTTTTTTCGGCGGTTTAATTTTTTTGTTAAAAAGTTTTTGAAACTTGTTTGTGCATCTCTATAAAGAGCCATCGTTAAAGTGGCGTAAGCGCGACGCCAGCCATCGAGCGACGGCATCGCACGATAGACATCGCGCGATCTATTAGGACACCTGTTAGGTCATCGTACGACCACTTTGATCGTGAGATGAAAAACGCATCGCGCCATCGTACGATCGCTCCCAATTAGGACGACGCCTAAGACCGAGTGTTTGCCGAGCACTAGGTACGTGTGTGGAGTGTGCTCGCCACTAATCGGTATCTAATCGCCGATCGTCCGCCATGTTATCGGAGTGCGTCGCCCCGCGAGTTCCGTTGAACCGCCCCTCTTCACCTGATTTCCGAATCTTATTAATATCTGGTGCCTACACTCGCTGCCTACTTCCTTTATCCGATGCAAGGCCTTCAAACCTTCTGAGAGATGAGACGCCTCTACGGCTGCAGCTAGAGACGATACTGTCTACATTTTGCATACACACCATGCAAGCGCGTCAGTGGTCGTCAGCGTCACCGTTTACTCATAGATACTGTTGCGCGCCACAATTAATGCCTGATATATGGTGACATTAGTTACCACTAGCGCCATTTAGTATCAAGTAGTAGAACTAATTTACTACTAGCGCCATCTAGTATCGAGTAAGAGAACTAATAGATCATTCTAGAAATTTCGATACTAGAACTATCGACATCTGGTCCCAGAACCTTCCCAGAACCTTAGTTCCAGAACCTTCTATTGTAGAAACATCTAGAATGTTCGAGAACATACCGGCCCGGCGCGGCGGCCCCGACTGACCAGATGTCGAGGTTTGATAATTTCACCAGTGTATGTTCTCAATTTCATGTCAGTTTTGAATATTTTCTTTTCTATATTTAATTTTTTGTACTGATTTAGTGACATAGAAAATAATGCGGCACCAGTGTCGAATTCCATTTGTACTTTTTTTATCATTGTCCGGCATTTCGTCGCCATCCTGTAGTCCTCGTATGAACTGCAATGATAAGAAGTTGTCTGAGGTAGACTTCTTGCAATGTTGACATTTGAACTCACAGTTTGAACCAAGTCTCTTTAGTTCAGCAGCGAATGTCGCGACTGGTTCCGTCTGTTGTTGCATCCTTGAAATTAATTTGTGCTGTAGATACCAAACGCTAGGTCTTGGGTCAATATATTCACCAAGTATATCAGATAATTCATCGAATTCTTTGTTCAATGGGTCTTCGGGTGAGCATAAATCGTAAATCTTTGTCGTGCAGCGACAAGCAAAGCTAGGTTTTAAAGTTATTGGTAAGATTAAATTAAAGAAAGGGAGGTAGAAAACAAGTAAGATGTATTTACAGTAAAAGATGGAGATGGACGGAAGAGTGGTGTGTAGTATGTGGAGGTGGGGTGTCTGGATGACGATACGTGATAGGTGGGTTGAGGAGGCTGAGGTGGAGATCCAGTTGGAGCTGAGGAGGTAGACGCGAGGCAGGTGCTGGCGACAGGGGCAGGTACAGCTGCAGATCTAGGAACAGGAGCCGAAACAGGAGGAGCAGGAACAGGTGAGGACAGGTGCTGGTGTGTGGCGACACGGAGGACACCCGTAGGAGGGCCCACGCAGCAGGCCAGGACGCAGCACAGCAGCAGGAGAGAGAGGCACGGCGGAGACGCTGTCAGCCCGCCAGGTGAGGCGGCCCTCGGGTGAGGCGGCCCTCAGGTGAGGCGCGGCCCAATAGATGTAGCAGCCTTTCACGGAGGACGGTAGGCGGAGGCGTAGGCAGGGTCCGTCAGGTACCGTAGCGGAAAGGTACGCTGGGTATTTCCGGGATAAGTGGCCCTGGAGTATCAGGCTCCTTGTAGTGTTCGCTTTAGAGGCGAAACCAGAACTGATCCTTGCATTGCGTGGATCTATAAAGTTAACTCGTAGAACAACATCATGTAGAAAATATGAATTTGAGATAAGAATTCGGCCAGTGATTACTTTACATAGTACATACATAAATTTGCATATAAAAAGATACAGGCCGGTAAGAATTTGAAAGGTACGTTGCTATGGCGACGTATTAAAGGTCGTTGTCAAAGCTGTCATAATAAAATATATTATTACTAAAATACAATAAAATCTTTAGTTATTTTGTATTAGAAGTATGTGTTTATAGGAAAAATTATATCCATCAATGTGGGCGAAACTACCAACCCTTGGATGACACTAAATCGTCGTAGTCTCATGTTAAAGTTGGAGCTGTGTCTGTGTACTGATTGTGGATAGAACGTGTCGTAAGGAATAATCAGATCAGCGCCTAACGGTAACAGAATGCTTGTTCTGACCTGGAGAAATGAATGAAGGTAACTGTGAGTATGTACATTATGTTACATCTTTTGATGTAACTCTGGGCTTAAAGTTGCCAGTAGCCTGTGAACCTTTGCTTTTGGATCTATTATTCTGTTCATTGTCAAGAACAATGTCAATCTTTTGATGAAGTTTCCAAAGGATTCTGTTTCATACCTAAGGGTTGAAAATTCAGTTTCGGGTAATGTTCTTGTTGTGCCAGGTTGACGCAGCTTGCGTAATCTATTGTTGTTGAAGGTTGCGTACTTATTTCATTATTCTTTCTCGTTGTTAGTAATTTGCATTTAAGGGAGGTGTATAGTTGTTCAAATTCGTACTTACCTATATTGAGTTTCCTCCTCCAATTCTTGCTGGTCGGTGTCGAGCTCAATTTCAGATTGTGATTCTTGAAATTTTTGGAAGTTTTCTTGTAGAGTTTGTAATCGAGTTTGTATTTCTTCGGTTGAAAGTTCAGTTTTCGTAAGTAATGTGTTTCCCGTTCATGTAAGCACGCCCCGTAATGAGGCACGAAGTCTTTTTTGTCTTTTAATATCCACAAGTCTCCAAGGAGTTAGTATTGTGAACAAGAAGGCTGGATATATAATATATATCAAGGGTGTTGAATTTCGGCAAAGAACACATCCAAGTCAGGTGGTTTTAATTGGAGTTCGTTGTTTTGAATACACATCCTAGATACTTGCACGATACTGGCGAGTGTGTCTACCTGTGTCTGTCGAATGCAGCAATTGTGCGCATTCAATTGCATCATTGACAATTTAATGGAGAAATAAAAACTAAGTCATGGACAGTACGACGAAAGAAAGTCAACAGTTGTTCGTATAGACATTTGTGGGATATTCCCGGGGACGTAGGTAACATAACATGTCCTGTAACCGCACGCTGGATAGTCTCGAGACGCAGTGAATGTACAGCGTACATAGGATTTCAAGCTATGGCAAATTCTAGTTTGAGAACGTACCAGAGCATTGAAAGAGATCATTTTAATTTTGGCCACAAAGTACTTTACATTTCTTTTGATCAAACCCAGCATTTGCGCTGATTTACAGCTTTATGAGAGGTGAATTTTAGTTTTTGGTCTTAATAACGCCTAGGTCACGGATTTCGAAAACCTCATGCAAGCTAATGTATTTGAAAGGTAAAAGTAATGGATGTAATTTTCGGCTATAGCTATAACGGATGCAAAAACTCATTCAAGGTCATCCTTAGATTCATACCAGAGATCGATTAGATGAAGATTGTGTTGGAGCAGACTGGCATTGCCAGCGACTCTACTCTTTTATATATTTTCCGATCCACCACAATCAGCCTATAATGTGCCCACTGATGGGACTGGGACAGGTCTCCTCTCCGTGAGATCATCAGCATAAGAAGAAAATTTACAGCTAATTCGGACGCAAGGTCAAATGAACAAATCCAAATGAAAAGAAAAGGACCCCTGAGCGAACCCCGTGTTATACCAGATTTGGCAAATTATAATTTATAAAACAGTTTCAAATTACAATACGAATAATATGGTTATAATAAGAAACTACTAGGTGGTGAAAACCGAGGTTATTGAATCACTGTATGTTTAATATAAGTGTTGCGGCAATAAGGCTGTGTCATGACGCGACGCCGACGTGTCGCAGCAAGTCGCGACAGCGCACCAAATGTCGCGCCCCCGCACGCCGCCGCGCTTGTGCAACACAGCACCACGAGTCCACGAGGTACTCCAACCGCTTCGCCAGTCGCCACTGACCCAACCGCACCATACTATAATACGTACGCTTTACAAAAGTCTGGCTGTGTAGAGCGGTGAATCGTACCAATACCTATATTATAGTCATCACGCGTGTGTTGTGACAGCAGTCCCTCTCCTCCCGAGTACTGAAACAAACATGTACTTAATCAAAGTTTTTGCGTGCTAAGTAAGCAACAGGTATCATTATCTAAGTAAGTTCGATCATTTATGATGCCCACAGAACATATCACAATAATCGGGATCGAAACTTACACGGGTGAAACCGCGGGGCGCAGCTATGTAGTATTATATGAATCCTCGATGTGTTGACACGAGGTGGAGCCTGACCGCTGGTTCTTCCGACTTCTTGCATATTATTAAGTCATCGAGTATTTTTTTTAACTATTCACACTAGATACTGAATTAAATGACTAACTAACTTACTATACAAATAAATATAAAACCCCTTTGTTGCCCTAGTTATAGGACATTTAGGCGTCGAAGTACTCGTCCGCATCGCTTTCATCCCGAAACGTGCCCAGAACACTAGCAGCATTGCCACGTTGAATGGCAATGCTAATTCTTTGGCCAAATAAATTAAAATTTGTTGTAGTGATCAGTGAAATACCTAATTCTGATAAAAAAGAAGTGTCCTTTCTACCTCCCTCCCATTCTGGTTCTGTGGACTGTGGATTAGATAGACAATAAGCTGCTAATGCGGTTGGGCTTCTTTTTGTGAATTAGATATTTCGTCAGAAGATGCTCACACTACTCGTAAATCTTTCTGTTTTTGAGATAAATTAGCATGTGCCGTTATGCCGTACCGAAGTGTCTTCTCACTACTAGGTAAGAATAGTTTCTTATTCAGTTATTTTGACACACATTAATAATAATCGCTATGCATATTTTACCACCAATGTACTAGTACACACGGCTACACGTCAAGCTATACAAAACCAGTTTGTCTTGGCCTCACTTTGTATGATATTTTCTCACATTGAACGGTCATCCAATACTGGTTTTGCATAGCTTGATGTGTAGCCGTGTGTACACCGATCAGTGTGCACATTCCGACGCGGTTGCATCATCAGCAATGTTCGGCTTTATTGATTCGGTAGTAACCTGACACCGGCTAATCACCGTCGTTGTGACCGTGTAGCAAGCTGTAGGTACTACATTGTGCACTAAGCATTATCTAGCGGAGACCTCGCTTACTACAATAAGAAGGCTCACTACTTGCACCGCATGCTAGGAAACTAACATGTTTCGTATGTGATCGTGAATCATCAAAAATAAAAGTAGGATGTTACAGAGAAGAGAACTTGAACCAGAACAAGAGATTACATGCGTGACGCGAGTTTGATTTTCTTCATTCTTGTAGACAGCACGTGTCACTCGTATCCTACTAGCCCGGCATCCCGCTCCGTGAACGTGTTCCCTATAGAGCGACCTTCGGGAGTGCCTGCGTGGTACACAAGGGGGCACCCAGCGACCGGCACCGCAGGGCTGTCTGAACTCGACTGCTCGAGTGCCAGTGCCCGTGCTCAGGCTCGCACGCTCCTCTCATACATAATAATAGCAGCGGCATTGCGTTATCAACATATTATAATATTATGGCATTACGTCATGATGTAATTTAGGTGTCAGCTATTGCAGTTATGTCCTCATTCCATGTTATAATGACGCGATATGAGTTCTTCAACTATTTCAATTAAGTACTAGCAGAGGCGGACTTGCAGTCGCTTAACGCCGCGAACCCATGTTTACGAAGAGTGCTGAATTTAAAAATACTCCAAACCGGCGGCGGCGAGCCCTACTAATAAAATACGGTGTTATCCGGGGGGAGCCAATTCTGTCCATCTCGAGGGGACCATGACATAGTATTTATTATACACTTTCTAATAAAAGTTCGGCAGTGGAAGCCACGTGGTTATGGGCGCATATGCATGAAGGGGACCACAGACCAATCGGACGGGCTCGAGACCGCTCCGCATGTCACCGGGCGCACCACCAGTAGCTGCTGGCTTCCTGCTATACATAGGTCACCTCACCAACATCAAAAGAACCGCTTCGCTACAATATTACAATGGTATCGTCATATCGTGTCAATTTAATTTTGTTTTTCTGAACCGCTCGTCTTAATGAAGGGCGGAGCGTGAGACGGGGCGTAATTAGCTCGCTGTTGTCACGAATAATGTTATTCGTCGTTGTGCGAGGCACGACTTCCGCGCCGCACCGCGACGCCCGCACTATATGGAGATTTAGTCGGTTTCGGGTCATAAATCCATAACTTCCATGTTTAATATATACTCGTATATAGCTGATTTTTTTTTTAAGATAATCTATATATACTTATAATAAATCTGTAGAAGTGAAAATTCTGTACATTGAAAATATCAAAAAAAAAAATGGCAGGGGGTGTTACTAGAACGACACCGAACCCAAAAATGTGATTAAAAAAATTTTTGTCTGTCTGTCGGTCTGTTTGTTCAGGCATCACGCAAAAACTACCGGTTCGATTACGATGAAACTTGGTATAATTATTCTTTAATATCCTGGGCACCACACTGGGTACTTTTTATCCCGGAAAAGTATCTTCTATATAAATATATAAAATTCAAAGTCTTGACTGACTGACTGACTGATAGATCAACGCACAGCCTAAACTGCTGGTCCTAGAGACATGAAATTTGGAGGGTGTGTTATTCGTGAGGAGTAGGCATCCACTAAGAAAGGATTTTTCGAAATTCCACCCCTAAGAGGGTGAAAAGGGGGGAATTCGTTTGAGTTTAGATCGATTCATGAGTCGGAGCTGTTTCACTGCTAGTTTTGCTATCATTGTTCCGAGTTCGGCACAGTAGACATCTGCCGTTATTGACCAGATCGGAGAAAGCTATAGAGAATAACACCATGCTGAGACCACCAAACAGTTACCATTACCTTTTTATTGGTAAGCTTAGCTTTATGACACTGTTTCGGCGTTTGACCTGGGGTCAGTAATTGAAATTTTCGCTTTTTTCAGTTATCGTAAAGAATCCACTTTTCATCACATGTCAGAATTCGATCCAATATTCCTTCATTTCTGTATCGATTCAACAAGGCAAAACAAGTTTCAACACGCGTTTCTTTCTGCAGATCAGTCAAATCATCATGAGGCACCCATTTCTCATATTTTTTTATTTTATTGATTTGACGCAAATGAGTTAAATTTTTTGGTAAGGTACTTAACGTTAAACCATGCCGCTAATTCCTGGGTAGTTTGGCTCGGATCGGCTTCCACCATCTCTTTCAATTCATTGTTATTCACCTGTGTGGGCGGTCTTCCACGTGGTTCGTTCTTTAAAATAAAAGTTTCCATCACGAAAGCGTTTAAAAACCAAAATCGCACGGTGCGTTAATTAGCAGCCCCCTCAACGCAACATTGATATTGCGAGCTGTAGTGCGATTCTGTAACCATCTCACCGTGAAAACTTAGGTGAAGTGAGCGTGGAGTGAGCTGTCATTCCAAATAATGCTAGGGATTGACACTACTGACCACTCACATCAAGCTCACTTCACTTGAGTTTTCACGGTGAGATTTTTACAGAATCGACCGGCTGTTTCTGCCGCGTTAGTTCCGCGTCGGAACTCGTATTCAAAACTAACTCGAATTTTCGAAGTATCCATCTTTCTTGTCTAAGCTGAATAAGAAAACAACTGAAAGTCGATAATCGAATGTTGCACATTTTTTAAAAGAAGAACTTCGTAGGTACCTACCATGTGAAAATAGTTTCACTCAAAAATCTCAAACCACGAAGGTTGGTTCTATGTCAATTCGAAATACCTATTACTTACAATAAAACGGCAATTTCATACTTTAAACCCACTCAAGAAACTTGGACAGTCAATCGCACGTCAATATACTAAGTAAAACTTGTTCGAAGCCTAAGGTGACACCAATATTGACGTGCGGTTGAAGAGCATAGGTATTCTACTCCTTGAATTAGGTAAGTCAGACGACTACAAATAGCATCCACAGATTCAATTGAATTACAAGTGTCTCGTTTACGAAGCATTGAGCTTTTGAGTGGTTGCCCACACTGCGCCCGGTGAACGCCATTCACACTCCGCCCACTGCTCCGACTACTCCAACTGCTCACATCTGCTGCCTTTTACCTGGACACAGTCCTTTGCATTTCCTAACTTAGGCAACAAACTAGGCTTTAAAAACAACAAACTTGAACCGAAATAGGCTTACCTAACGAGTTAGTAGTGAGATACCTATGTTGTAAGTATAGGAAACCTATAATTTAAGTAAGTAAACTTTTGTAAACAGAGCCGGTTCCGCAAGCCACTCGACGGGATGCGGGATACAGCCGACCACGCAGCGGTATACAGATGGGTACCTCGGCGATGCGAATAGTTTGCCTTTCACAAAACTGCACAAGGAGCCAGTCAGCCAGCCTACTCACGATATGAGAGCAGGCAGAAAGCAAGCAAGTTTATAGGGCAAGCTGCGTGCGGAGAGAGCGCCTGTGTACCAGTCCCTCCCTCCCCCCTACCACCGCCGGGCCAGCGCCGCGCCTCCCCCCGCGCCCTACGCTCCGGCCGCCAACCGGTCTTTCCAACAGCTCGCCGATGCAGTCCGGCCAGTTAGCCGACGACGGCACCACATAGCGCACGTACTGTGTGCCTCCCGCTCCGCGCCCTCCCCCGCACACCTCTTCGTACAGTCGCGCGACTCACCCGGAGCATTACTTGTGAAACTTGAAACAAATCAGTGACAAAGTGTTGTTGAAAAGCTTGTAAGCGATCTGAGTGTAACTAGTGTGCAGTGTAGTGGTGCAGCCGGTTCACCTCGTGTGCGAGGCCGGTCGGAGCGACAGTGTCTGTGTGGCTTAGTGCTTTCTAAACGAGTCCCGACACACCAGAACGGTGTGCATACTGTTCGACACACATTGGGATTTTATACAAAACTCTTTTAAAGGTGAGCAGAGAGCGGGGGATTTGAACAGAATTCGCATGGAACCTCCCCGGATTATTTATGCATAACGTTAGGCAGTGGAAACATCTCGTAAATAAGTACTAAATCGATGGTGAATACGTTGTTTTTGTCAGGGGACACTCGACACTCATGGCATGTAACAGTGCATTTCATCAATCAATTCAATAATCCTGAATGTTATCTTGAAAGCACAAGTAGAAAAGTTAAATAAAACTGCGTAAACCTACAAAAACGCTTACCAAAACTATGTTTAGGTGCTACCAAATAATATAATTATATAAATTCTTCCCTGGTACCTAAACATTTCAATAACATCCTTCGCATACTGAGTATTGTGGTGAATACATGAATGGTGATAATATATCCTATAGAATACAAAAAAGTTCCGAAATCAGTAACCACACACAACACTAGTAACCCAAAGCAGTAGGTTCGAGCGGATGTAACGATCGTACCAATCGGGATTTTGTAACCCCCTGCAATAACTCTGATCCTCATGTCCCTGGTCGTTCGTGATAGAGAGCAAGTTGTATGTTGACTAAAATATGATTCGCGGCCGTACATTTCCAATCCTGTAAATACATATTTGTTACGGCCGCGAATCACAACTTAGACCTGACCAGTAAATTGCAGAAACCGTAAGAAAATTTGAATTTCGCTGGCTACCTTGGAGCGTCCACCTTAAGCGTAGCGTGACGAATTCGATTTTGTTATATATATGTAGGTATTACTGTCTATGTGCATTTAATAGAATTAGATTTTAGGTCATTCAATAGAACCATATGGCATTGAGCTGTTGAGCAGACGATGGACAAATTGTCCATCGTCTGCGTTTACGAAACGGATCCGTTAGAAATAATCTGAGTCAAATAAAGATAAGAACGCAACACAATATCAAGTGGGCACATTGCTCCAGGTTCAATTACGAATGGCTACCCACATATTATATGTACATGTAGCGCAAGCCGCTCCGACCTTCAGGCAGGAGCTCGGCAATGAGAACGTAAAAATATAGGGATATAATAAGCTACGCTGTTTTATTATAATTATTATTGTGGACCAAATAATTATTAAGACATAGTGATTTATTTCGTTTCGATCTCCTTAACCTGATCCACTGGTTGAGATGGAGATCAGACTGGAATACATCAACTTGGGAAAAACAAATAACCTTGAGGCGCTCAGATAATGATCGATTATAAAAAAATGGCCCTGGTAAAACTTTCAAAATAGTTGAAACAAATGGTGAATAAAAATTATCGAAACGCCGACGAAAACGTAGAAGATTGAAATTTCTTAAAATACCCAATTAGGTATATAATACCTAACGGTTTCAATAAAATCGTGAGAAGTGCGAGGTGACTGCTTCTTATGATATTATTATACAAGGAAGTCCTGAACAGCTATCCAGTAGCATGGACATTGTATGATTGTGACATTCCATTACACATTGTTCTCTGAATGACCACTGCGCTTGAAAACTTTGTTTTGGTTTAGTACATCATCCAGGTTCTGTCCGTCTGATATTAACTCCTTTTTCAGCTTTGTGGTATTTGAACTTCACATATTTGAACCACTATCCGCCTGATCTTCTTGCTTCTGCTAACAACTGCTATTAAAAATAAACTACTCCGCGAGATCACTACTAATCTAGTGTTGACTTTACAGTGTCATGTCAGCCACAAACGTCCCATGTCATGAATACAAACTCAACTTTAGAAAAACGCTGATCATCAATAAGCTGATTCTCTTCTCTTACAACATTGACATCATTGACTACATGATGTATGTGACTCGATCAGTCATACAGTGTCAGATAATGTGCGAGTTGTTTATGACACAAAACATACAGCTATGATGAATATACGGAGTAAATGTTTTTATAATACATGTATAACGAAACAAAAATCATGCTCAGCACTAAAGTGTCGGTGTGGTAGTTTCACAACAGTATGTGCGCAGCTGTTCGCAATGTTTATTGTTTCATTGAGTCCGGCAAGTAAGCGAGAATGAACTGTGTTTGTGTAAGAATGTAAGATGCTTCTATTTCATTAACTGGTACAGACGGTGAACGCCACGGAAAAGGTCACCTTGGAAAACAAATTACTTGAACTGAATGCGGTCAATCGCATGCATTTCTGTATTTGAATTAGGTATATTCTCTTGATACTTAGCTTGATGGATTTTGGGAACACATAACATTGAACGGTAGGTATCAATATTGTGCTGTGCGAGACATAATACCTAAATACGACTCTACGCAATAAATGACAAATGAACGCAGACGTACTATGCCATAGGCATAAGGAAGGCTATAGGCTTCATATTTTACATAGGCATAAGGAAGGCTATAGGCTTCATATTTTACATAGGCATAAGGAAGGCTATAGGCTTCATATTTTACATAGGCATAAGGAAGGCTATAGGCTTCATATTTTACATCACGCTAGGACCGATAGGAGCCGAGCAAAAAGAATAAAAATCAGAATGCTAAGCGAGAAAACGAAGAGACGCGCGACGCCGCCCGACGGAGAGTTTTATAAAAAAAGTGGCTGTTATTTTAGTAGGTATAGGCATAGTGTATCTTACGACTTGCACACGAATGAAGTCGCGGGCCGAAGCTAGTTAAAGATAAAAGGTTCAAAAGCCAATGTTCAAGGTCGGTTCTGGCTATTTCTCTCTAAGTATTTGACACTTGTATTTGCAGGCGCACTGAAGAAAGTTCTAGTTTTGATGCCACTTTCACAGGAGAAAAGGCAGAATCGGTATAATCTTGAGGTTGCAGTTTTTATGGATTGGAACAATGGCTGGCTTCACAACAATCACAACTTCCACAAATGTCTACTTTCAAAGACATGATTGTATTGTGCTTATCTATAAGATAGCATGTGGCGTTTCTCGAAATAAATGACAAATCATGCATTTATATGTAATTGACTCAACACTGATAAATATAAAACATGTAAGCTAATAACACTTTTAATAGTGACCTAAATAACTGCAAAAACTATGTCAATAACTTACAGTGACTTGATTCACGAAAGAGCCTGTGCGCGCCATCTCTTGCCGGGCTCGCGCACTAAGTCGCCAGCATCCCCCGCCCCTCCGCGCTACGTAATATGAAAAGTGTCAGGACAACGTACTCTAGCCTTGAACTGTGAACATGTTGCTATCCCTTACCGAGTGACCTATTATACCTTTGCTTAACAGACCTTGCAAACCATAGTATTCATATCCTGGTGCTAAGAGTACTTAACACCAGGCCAACATTATGGCCCAAACCAACAGGCTATTAGAGTAGATCAATCGGTTTACTCGAACTACAAAAGCCCGAGTGACTCCGCCAGCGTGTGTCTCTAACAGGGAATTGTATTGCAGACATTCTAAAATGTAATGCACTAAGCAAGAGTCGATTGGCAGATCTTAAACTTAATAGTCACATACACGAAATTCTTATCCATTTTAAAAGACTTAAGGAGCCCACATCATCTGGTAAATTTTAAACAACAAAAAAAGTTTTCTCACAGAGTGGAAAAGATTCCAACCGCAAAGAACCTAGCGCAAAAAAGTGATAACTAAAATAAAATTACATTCCTATGTTTGATAGTAGATTTTTCGAAAAAGTGCAAAATTTTAACTTTAAATTCTTAATTTACGTAGACTTGAGTTGATGTCTTAAATGAAATGTATAAATCTGCAGAAATGTTTGTTTCGTTTTCTTTCATTATAAGCGGCTCCACCTTCACTAGGTGTGACCTCTCAGGGTTTTGTAGCGGCAGTGTTATAAAACGCCGACTTTAATTGCCTGTTGATTTCGGCACCTTGACAGTGAGGGTGTCTTTTTTAAAAGCCCGAGCGGTTGGGTTAAGTACCTGGCCGAAATCAACAGGCTGTAATCAGCGGTAATCACGCTGAATCAGTGCCATTCTTTAATACAGATCCAAAATTGTTTCACTGCCCGCTTACAACTTAGTACCTATATTATTAAAATAGGAAAAATAAAATTAAAAGCTTTTATTACTTATTAATAAAAAGGACTGAAAGGTTAAAAATAATATAAACCTGATAAGAAATAAATAAAAGCGTGTTACATTGTGTTCTAAATGTTCCATCAAAATGTAAAACGCTTTTATTTATTACTTATTATCAGGTTTAAATTATTTTTCACTTTTTAGTCCTTTTTATTAATAGGTAATAAAAGCTTGTTTTTAAAAAGTTTTTTTTTTTCTTTTAAAACTTTTTAGCTATTTTGTTGCGAGATTGACTACGGCGTAGTTCGTAGCGCGTAGCACTGTTTTTCCGTTATGTGCGTATACTGCACTTATGCTACCTGCTCATCTTTAGTCCCTGGTTACCATCTAGCACCAAAGTACTCGTCAAGACGAATCAAATGAGCCCAAACTCCCTGGGGTTGTGTCGTTTAATTACCGAGTTCCTATGGCTATCTTCCAGCTCCATCGTCAGACCCTAGTTACCATCCAGCACCAAAGTTCTCGTCAAGACAGATCAAAGGAGTAAAAACTCGATGGGGTTGTGTCGTTTAACTACCGAGTTCCTATGGCCACCTTCCGGTTCGATCATTAGATCAGCTCCATGTCACCATAATTTTGCATTGTTATCCGATTTACACATGCATGCAAAAGGTCATGGCCCATAATCCGACCCGGTTCAAAAATGTTTTTGTACAAAAACGAAAATGGTGGTAAATAATGGTTGTCTGTTGTTTACCCGAAGATTATATTATTATACCATAATCATCATATTCCCGAATTTCATTTACCCGAATTTCATTTGCCCGAATGTTTTGTTTGCCCTAAAAGACATATGACATACTTTTAATTGCCCGAAACTTAGATACCATAAGATACGAGTGCCATACATATTGTTTTTCATATTTTTAATTGCCATAATAATGATTAGACATAATATTTAAACGCCATAATGATTATTAGACATAATATTTAATGGTCACAGTTCTAACCTAACTGAAATGGCACCTAACCAAAACCTTAATTAAAATATTTTAGGCATGGTCGAGGGTGGGCTTTGTCGACGGAGCCCCGCTACGCGGGGCTCCTACTTCTGGGTGGTTTTTAAGAAAATAACCACGAAGGGGATGGCGGGCTCTATCCCCTTCTAACCTAACCTATCCGAGTCGGGGTGCCTTAAAGTCCCGATTGCATCCAGTTTCTCCTAATATAACAACCGTTACACAATCAATATCGATGGCATATGATAATTATGGCATGTGATACCTAATTAGGGCACGTGATAATTAGGGCTTAATGATTATGACAAATGATGTTATGGTAAGTGACTTCATGGGAAACAAAGCTTCTAGCACGTGACTAATATAGCAAATAAGAGTAGGGCAAATGAATATTACGTCATATAATATTATGGTTGTTGACTATTATGGCAAATGATATTAGGGCAAATAAAATTTGGGCAAACGGCGGTATACGTAAATAATGCAGGCATAATCCACTTTTCATTATATGTAAAAAGAAAAGAATAATTCAATGGAGAGATCTTGCAGTAGACCAATAAAAATTGGATATTAATTAGCTGCACCAGCGGTTTCGCCCGTCTGTAAATTATTTTATCCCATGGAAACATGTAACTGGGATAAAAAGTATACTATGTCCGTCTCCTAATATCTCTACCCGTGTAGAGATATTAGAGAGAAATTGCCGTCAATTTAATCAAAATCGGTTCAGTAGTTTAGACTTGAAAATGAAACAAACAGACTTACTTTGCCATTGTTTTGTTGGACTTGTTTTGCTGAACTCAGATTGGCATTGGTTTCTAAGGTCTAATGATGTATTCATATTGGACCGCGGATTACGGGACTCTATTTCAACAATCGAAGGTTGTGGTTATAATCCACACGTGCCACCTAGCCGACCCAGAGGAGAACAATTATCAACGGCCAAAGCCAACAAATCGAGATTGATAACATTGGTCCGATGGCCAGTAGACACCATAAATATTTCGACATACGTAGGTATTTTAATCTTGCGTTGCCGAATAATATGATGACGGACTTTAGGGTTACTGCTGCACTAATTAATGCAACCCGACGTCCTTACGAAGTTAGCGTGTACGTAGAGCAATTTATAATTATATTATAAATGGGAATATAAATAGAGAGAATAAATTGGCACAATATGTACAAGAAAATAATATGAATAGGCAAAGAGTAGCCTTCATGCCTATTGATGGTAATGATCCATCTTTCGGTGATTTCCCTCAACTTTGTTTACATTGGGGAGTTATCACTTGAGATTAGCCAGATCTTACTGCCACGAAGCACATGCGACCAAATGGTCTGTACACATTAGAAGTATACAGACACCGCATGTTGGTTGACAACAAAATATTAATTAGAGGGAGAATACGGTCTCGACATGTCAGGAGTAAACAATATTATACTTATGTTTTGGTGAATCCAACACGATAGCGACAGCGGTTATATGGTCGCTGCAACACGACATGGTCGAGAGAGTATCGAGGGATACTACTGCTCATGTATTCACGGCCGCCGCACTATAGGAAGTTGTGCCCATATTGCAAGCGTAGTATACTTTTTATCCTGGGCCAGATATCAAGAAAATATTGATACACCTGCGGCTTTTTTGGACAATGTAATTTTAGATATTGATGAAGCTGAATAAACATTAAAAAAAAATGTATTTTATTTTCTCCTCCCTAAAACCACAAATTATAAGTTTTCATACTAGGTAGATTACATGTTTTTATTAATTCTTTCATGATCCCCATCAGCCACAGTAATGCGCCACTTACCATTGAAAAGTATAATCTTTAATCTTTTATCGTCTTTGATTCCCGATATTTTCATTTCTGTACGCCGTAGGTATATTTTTCACACTTAGGGGCCGTCTCTACGAGCGAGAGAATCGCGGCGATATTATCGTCGTGCCACGTATTTCTATACACTCTCTTAGAACGTGTCTACACACGGCGATATAATCGCGGCGAGAATTAAATGGCATGGCTAGACTATCGCCGCGATTCTCTCGCCCGTGGAGATGGCGCCTAAATGGGCCATTATCTTTCAGCTCAATCGGTTGAAGATATCTGCTTCAAAATGGAGTTGCAAGACTCCATCCGAACATACATCGCAAGTTAAATAAAAGCTTACCAAATGTCAAAAATAGTAATTATGTAGTATTGAATCAAGAGGAACTAGAATTCGTCGATAAAACTGTTTTCCTGGGGATGACGCGCTCGACTCAAGGCTGCAGTGGGTTCCTCATTTAACATCCCTTGCAGGACGGCTAAGTTCAGCATTATGCTGTAAGAAAAAAATCTTTCAATTTAATGATTTAGATACCGCGAGGCTAGTTTATTTTAGATGATAGTTTATTACCCCGAAGTCGGGATGTACTTAAACTCAAACACAGTTTACAGATAGGTTGAAAGAACAGTTTGCGGACAATCACGAAAAGTTTGATTGATGTGTCTCCGAGGGAAGCTAGGGCGTCACCGTCGTGGGTGTAGCTCGCTGCACTGCCGACTGCCGTGCCGGCGGCGGCGCACTGCCACTTGACCTCTCACCTAATTCCACGGAATGTCGTCTATCATTCATTACATTCATTACTGAACGAGCTCTTTCACATAACTGCGCGTATTTAAAACGATGCATGTTCAGGCTACGTGACCATTGTATCTGTTACATTTTCGCTACCTCCTCTATCTCATGCGAACATGATCCCAGGAGAGTAAAGCAGTTTATTTTGGCCCCATTTTATAAAGTATACTTACATTTATAACAAAAACATTTTTAGGGTTCCGTACATCAAAAGGCAAAACGGAACCATTATTTAAGATTGCTTCGTTGTCCGTCTGTCAAGCAAGATCCTTTTTCTCAGGAACGTGTGGAGTTATCAAGTTGAAATTAATATCAAATACTTAGGGCTGCAATCCCTTGAAAGAGTGAAAAAATCAAAACTTCTAAGTCGACGCAATGAAAAGATCGTTCGTCAATCGAAGACGTTCCGTTTATGCCGCATATTCTGACCCCGAGTTCCTGTTGACCTAGAATCATGAAATTTAGCAAAATTTGCTTTTTTTAAATTGTTGCCTTACTGATTTTGACGGGACTTTTAGCCACAGATAACTAATGTTATGGAGTAATATGTATACTTTTTGTCCCGGCAGTACGTTCCCGTGGGAACCTATATTCTTCCCCAGGATGCCATCTATCCTATATTCTTCCCCATGATGCCATCTATCCTATATTCTTCCCCAGGATGCCATCTATCATTTTGCAAAATTTTATCGAAACCCATTCAGTGGTTTAGGCGTGAAAATGTAACATACGGACAGAGTTACTTTCGAAGTTATAATTTTAGTATAGATTTAAGATTATAAACCTAGGTATTAAACTTAAGTAGAATGCCCCCTATGAGGGTGAAATGAAAATCTGTATGGTTGTTTCCTCAAAATACCATTTCAGGCACTAATCTACATTGTCCTCACATGATCTGACCAAAATTGTGTCTGGACTTTAAGAGACCTTTGACTTTTTTTCGCTAAGCTAAATGAAATTGTTTATTCTGGAAATAGGGTATCGGATTCACTTCCCTGATACCCTGTTTACAGAATAAACAATTTAATTTAATTTCATGGTGATACCTTAGAGAGGTACTCGCAGATTTTTTTAAATCTGTATTTGTCATTTTTTGGAAAGAAGTTCCTTATCGCGCGTTGCGAAAGGGGGCTAGACGGAAAAAATTACGACCAAAAGTTGGAACGACACTTTTTGCTATAGTTGTAAGCCGTGCGGCGTGCGTGTGTTTCTCTGTCTCTCTCTCTCTCTTTGAACTTCGTTCCATCCGGGTGTCCCTTGACACCTCTCAAGTTTTTTTTTAAATCTCAGTTTTAACCCCCTTTCTACAGTATTTCACGCACTCCATTGTTTCTTCAATGTTCCCCTCTCAAAACTCCTCACATCCATCATTATTTTGCATCACATTCCTATAGGAATGGCACTATACGATTGTAAGCGATTTCGACACAACTCAGTCACCGAACTACTTTAAAACTTCCTCTAACATATTCATTTCTTATTTCGTATATTTCCGTAACATCACACCACACAGACTATCCTAATATTCTCATATCAGCTGCATGATTTTTGAGAAATTGTCTTTCGTTCTCCCTTTTTGTGGCCCAAAACTGTAATCTATAAATGAATATAATATAAGTACATTACATCCATATTCAGTCATTTGTATCAACTCACAGAACTCACTGTATACTTTTACAAGGATCTTTCTTTTAACAATAATGCTATTTTGTTTGGTTAGATCTTATGCACTATCTTCGACAGGAATCATAAGTCAAGAGTTGCATGCACCTTGTACTTCACCCGGATTCAGATATGAGAAAGTTTAAATGTTAACTTAATAACTTAACCTGTTCAACAGGCTCTGCTATAAGTATAGTAATATGTTATCTATGCAACGATACATTCATGTGCTGTCAAGCAAAGTCAACCACTCGATCCCTCAGACAAAACATTGAAGTTGGGTTCTAGTACCGCATCCATAATAGCCGCCCGACTTCCGTGTTCGGCGTATTCACATTTGATTTCTTGATTTAGCTTTCAGCTGGTCGAATTTAAAAGAAAGCTTTAATGATGAACAACTAATACCCGACTGTTATCATTCCGCCTTATTTGTTTGATTGTAGACGTCGCGTCGGCTAAAATTCCGGCTGATACCGTGCGTGTCAGTGCTCAGGCACAGTGCTGCGCAGTGTATGACGGCAGGATCTCCTGCCGTCATACACTGCGCAGCATCTAAATCGGCGGCGCTATAACGACCTGGCTTCAAAACATTTAGAATTCACTGGCTAGATAAGTCACTCGCTGGCACTATTCACTGGCATAATATGCCTACATCATTGAATAAGTTAAGAAATACCTATATGTATAATGCTTGTACAGAAGTTTTGGCTGTCGTGAGATAATGAAGAAAAAGACCCACTTTACAAACAGCATTTTGCGAGAGTTGCGTAAGATGCAGCTTATCGCATCGCTCTCTCTCTGTGTGTGTGTGTGGGTGGAGGAGACACGTTGATATAAGCTAAGTTCATCGGCCGCCTGTTAAGGTGTATATAGGGCTCGCTGACCTTGTGCATGTGGGCGGAGCTAAACGCTCTACTCCCGAAAACGTAAAACTCGCGCGATGGCGCGCTGAACTAAAACGACGATCAAAGAGTATGCAGAGGCACAGACATGCCGCCCGCAGGTCGCTATTTTTGCCAACGATTCCAGAAGGGAATTGCGGTTGCAAGTCTGATATATTTTGTATAGATTGATACGTATGTTACGTATATTTTAAGCATTTTTCATTTAGAAATTTCGATTTTATTTAAAATCAGAACTTAGTTCCTGCGGGGGTAAAACTTTTCTTAGGAATCGAATAACATTTTATTTGCATACTGTAGGTAGGAGGATTTAATAAGTACATAAAAATGAGATTTTATAAAAAATGTGATCCTGTTTCATCAATTTGAATTATTATAAATCAGTAATAAACCTACCTAACTAGCACTGTACCTAAATATCATTTTAGGGTTCCGTAGCCAATCGAACGATGTTATAGTTTCGGCAGTGCCCTTGAAATAATTACCTACGGCCGTTTAGTAGATAAACCTCGTCATGGGTGTCATTTTCGTGGTTTTCGAGGGTGCTGGAGCCGATTATAAAGTCCAAATGAAAATCCAAGATGGCGGCTGCAAAACTTTTCAAAATATTCGTCATGGGTGTCGTTTTCGTGGTTTTCGAGGGTGCTGGAGCCGATTATAAAGTCAAAATGAAAATCCAAGATGGCGGCTGCAAAACTTTTCAAAATATTCGTCATGGGTGTCGTTTTCGTGGTTTTCGAGGGTGCTGGAGCCAATAGTGAGGTCAAAATGAAAATCTAAAATGGCGGCTGCAAAAATTTTCAAATTTTTCATCATGGGTGTCGTTTTCATGGTTTTCGAGGGTGCTGGAGCCAATAGTGAGGTCAAAATGAAAATCTAAAATAGCGGCTGCAAAAATTTTCAAATTTTTCATCATGGGTGTCGTTTTCATGGTTTTTGAGGCTGCTGAAGCCAATAGTGAGGTCAAAATGAAAATCTAAGATGGCGGGTGCGAAAATTTTCAAAATTTTCGTCATGGGTGTTATTTTCGTGGTTTTCGAGGCTGCTGAAGCCAATAGTGAGGTCAAAATGAAAATCTAAGATGGCGGGTGCGAAAATTTTCAAAATTTTCGTCACGGGTGTCATTTTCGTGGTTTTCGAGGGTGCTGGAGCCGATTATAAAGTCAAAATGAAAATCCAGGATGGCGGCAGCAAAACTTTTCAAAATATTCGTCATGGGTGTCGTTTTCGTGGTTTTCGAGGGTGCTGGAGCCAATAGTGAGGTCAAAATGAAAATCCAAAATGGCGGCTGCAATAAATTTGGAATTTTGCTTCATAAGTGTCGTTTTCGTGGTTTTCCAGAGTGATAAAGCCAATAGTGAGGTCAAAATAAAAATCCAAAATGGCGGCTTCAAAAATCTAGTTTTAGTTGTAACTAATTATTCAGTCATCATTTGAGGTGTTGGTTACATATAAAACTAATTTTCCTTCTTAAATATCTAAATAAAGAACTGGATAAATAGATAATCTTTCAATAATAAGTTATCTTTTTTTTTTTTTTTTTTTCTTTATTTATTTATAGGGGCTTTTACGCATAGCGTATGTCAGCCCCATCGTATCCTAAACAAATGTACTTTCACAAGACGTGAGCCATGAATTTGAACACACCCTTCGCATCGTCGCCATTTGGTTGGGATAGAATTGTATGGAACATGCCTACATCAGTTCTGTTCAAATTCAGGGACCTTACTAAATTATTTCTGCTGGACTCATATTGGACACATTCCATCAATAAATGTTGTAGGTCCTCGACTACTCCACAGTCCTCACAATTAGGTGAATCGATTTTCTTCATCAAGAAGGCAAATTTTTTGCATGGAATGTGTCCAGATCTGAGTCTAAGAGCAGTAACAATCAGTTTTCTACTAACTTCACTATTCATGAACCAGGGCACGCGAAGAGGTTCACACTGTATGGTTTTATACCATAAACCCTTTTCTAATGACCGTTTATTAAAATATTCTTTCCAAGAATCAAAGCATATATTTTTAAATTTTGGTAAAAAATCTGAATAATCTAATATAATATTTATTTCTAATAAGTTATCTGTATTAAATCAATTGAATTTTAATACACAATGATACAGTATTCACGGAAACGCATTTCTTGTGTCTTAACCGTATAGGATATTGTTTTTGCAATCTATCTGTCACTCACTCACTCACTCACTCATGCGGTCTCGTGATAAATAACATTGTTTATTTGGCAACTCATCACACTAAGTATATTATTGTCAAATAAGTATCGTGTACCTAAAATCAAGTAATAATTAGTAAATTTTAGTTTGATCGGAATAACTTAGGTTATTCGAAGTTCCTTATGTATGATTTAAAAAAAAAACAATTTTTTGTACCCGCCATCTTGGATTTACATTGTGAGCTCACTATCGGCTGTAGTACCCTCGAAAACTATGAAAATGACACCCATGATGAAATATCTGAAAATTGTTGTAGCCGCCATTTTGGATTTTTATTTTGACCTCATTATCGGCTTTATCGCCCTCGAAAAGTGGGAAAACGACACCCATGATGAAATATTTGAAATTTTTTGCAGCCGCCATTTTGAATTTTTATTTTGACCTCACTATCGGCTTTATCAACCCCGAAAAGCATGAAAACGACACCCATGATGAAAAATTTGAAAATTTTCGCAACCACCATTTTCGATTTTTATTTTGACCTCACTATCGGCTTTATCACCCCCGAAAAGCATGAAAACGACATCACTGACGAAAAGTTTGAAAATTTTCGCAGCCGCCATTTTGGATTTTTATTTTGACCTCACAATCGGCTTGATCACCCTCGAAAAGTATGAAAACGACACCCATGACGAAAATTCTGAAAATTTTCGCACCCGCCATCTTAGATTTTCATTTTGACCTCACTATTGGCTTCAGCAGCCTCAAAAACCATGAAAACGACACCCATGATGAAAAATTTGAAAATTTTCGCAACCGTCATTTTGGATTTTTATTTTGACCTCACTAGCGGCTTTAACACCCCCGAAAAGCATAAAAACGACACCCATGACGAAAATTCTGAAAATGTTCGCACCTGCCATCTTAGATTTTCATTTTGACCTCACTATTGGCTTCAGCAGCCTCAAAAACCATGAAAACGACACCCATGATGAAAAATTTGAAAATTTTCGCAACCGTCATTTTGGATTTTTATTTTGACCTCACTAGCGGCTTTATCACCCCCGAAAAGCATAAAAACGACACCCATGATGAAAAATTTGAAAATTTTCGCAGCCGCCATTTTGGATTTTTATTTTGACCTCACTAGCGGCTTTATCACCCCCGAAAAGCATGAAAACGACACCTATGATGAAATATTTGAAAATTTTCGCAGCCGCCATTTTAGATTTTTATTTTGACCTCACTAGCGGCTTTATCACCCCCCAAAAGCATGAAAACGACACCCATGATGAAAAATTTGAAAATTTTCGCAGCCGCCATTTTGGATTTTTATTTTGACCTCACTAGCGGCTTTATCACCCCCGAAAAGCATGAAAACGACACCTATGATGAAATATTTGAAAATTTTCGCAGCCGCCATTTTAGATTTTTATTTTGACCTCACTAGCGGCTTTATCACCCCCCAAAAGCATGAAAACGACACCCATGATGAAATATTTGAAAATTTTTGCAGCCGCCATTTTGGATTTTTATTTTGACCTCACTATCGGCTTTATCACCCTCGAAAAGTATGAAAACGATACCCATGATGAAATATTTGAAAATTTTTGCAGCCGCCATATTGGATTTTTATTTTGACCTCACTATCGGCTTTATCACCCTCGAAAAGTATGAAAACGACACCCATGATGAAATATTTGAAAATTTTTGCAGCCGCCATTTTTGATTTTTATTTTGACCTCACTATCGGTTTTGTCACCCTCGAAATATATGAAAACGACACCCATGATGAAAAACTTGAAAATTTTCGCAGCCGCCATCTTGGACTTTTATTTTGATCAAATCCATCTTTTCTCATTTTAATATTAGTTTATATATGACTACTTGTATTTTACTATCGTAAGTATTCGTAAGCGTCCACGCGCACAATAGAAATGGGCCATCTGCAGCGAGCTAGTCAATAAACGCACACTGATACAATTCGTTCGTAAATATTTGCACTAACACAGACAGACGCGCATAGTCGGTCGATAGCCGGAGCGTAGCAGCGAGCGACACAGCCATCCCGTCTCAATGCTAACGCACGACTGCCGCCCGCGCCCGCGCAGAGCCCCTCTGAAGCTCGATCTCAAAGTGGGGACATTTCCTTTGCAAATGTTAATTGATTTACATAAGCTAAGACAAATCTGTAGTACCTCTAACCATCGATTTTTCAGTGGAAAAATATTTCCAAACATCAAAGCCGTTTAGAAGTAATATCGAATTTCAGAAAAAAATAGCGTGTTGGTAAATATTTTTTTAAGGCAAAAGTATTAGCCATACGAAAAAATCCTTCTACAGAAATGTTGTTCATGAATCTATAGCAAACATATATTTTTTACAGATCTTTTAATCAAGCCGTTAATGAGAAATATTCTTCATAAAGTGACCGTATTACGGTACTAAACGAGAGTAAGGCCCTTAATAAACAAACGCGGACAGCGGCCGAACCCCCCGCCCCCGGCCCCCGACGATCCCCTCCTCCATCCTGGCGCCCTGCTCACGACATACACGATCACTCTACATACACTTCCTAGTAATTCGAAATTGTACACTTTTTAACCAGCTTTTAATGCCTCATGTTCATTCGAGTATTGGATTCTGAGCTGGCGTCCTTGTTCCGAGCTGTCGTCAAGCATGCGTCACAACTTCACAAGCCATCACTGTAACCGGCTGTTTGCAAACCGAGAAATGCAAAGCTTGTGAAACAGTTTTCTCTTTATTTCACAAATTTTCGTACATTCAAGCTTTAGGGACGTTTATTCGGGCGATATCTTAATTTTTTTGAAACCATACTGTACCCACCTTAAAAAACACATTACAAGTAAGTTAATAATAGCGTCGCTAAAATTCTTATTTGAGCGACGCTATTATTCTGAAGGTTTTTAACGAACGAACCCGAAGAACCTAGAGCGATGGTGCGCCGGCCCCGGCCGGCGGCGGCGGCGGGGCCCGCACGCACACACGTGCGCGCCTATTTGTAAACACGCTGTGCCGCCGCCGCGCCCGCCGGTGTGCGCGAGCGCAGCTGCCGGCGCCCGCTGCCGCCCCGCCCCGCCGTACACCGCTCGTATTTATTCACCGAAGCCATCGGCCTACGGGATGTTATCGCGCATACCTGAGCTAACATTCAAACCAAATTCCTCTTTCTCGCACAACTCGGCAACTTTTCGTGTAGGTTATTCGGCTGGCTATTGTGTTGATGTGTTGTGCAGTGAGTCAAATAAACAATGTAAAGATGCTCGTCATTAGCATACGTCTACGACTACAAGGTCGTGGTCGTTTCTGTTAAAATATCTAGAAGAGCAGTACCGAATGCTGAAAGTGTCGATTATAGGTAGGTACGGTCATACGCGTTAAGTTGACCTGGACCTGCAGTCTCGACATAGATAGCGACGCTGTCGCAAACTCCCGATCGCTAAATAATACCGAAAATAATCGGTTGCCGTAACGATCCTTACGACAAACGCAAATCTCTACATCCGAGATCCCGCGGAAAATCGTAAAATAACTTGACATAGCGATGTCGGTAGGCTAGCGAAGAGCGCCATCTAGTCCCAAGCTAAGCAACCTAATTTTTTTGTAAATACATACATACAAGAATATCATTGCATACATATTATAGACAGAAAAACACCCAGACTCAGAACAAATACATGTAGGAATTACAAATATTTGTTCTGTGCGGGAATCGAACCCGCGACACGCAGCGCAGCAGTCCGATCGCTCAGCCACTGCGCTAACCGTGTTGTCATGGAAACTGTATATTTTCAGTGGTATTTTGTTAATATTTTATCATTGATAGCCAAGGTTACAGCATATTTGTTTTACTCGGCTAACTCATTTCTGGCTCAAGCGGCGACCCCACTGCATATAGTTTTTATTTAAGTTATGGTTGCATAATGAAATTTGGGACTACAGAAAGTCCGTAAGGCTGTATTTGAAGAAAACGCCAACGTTCTCCGCGAAGCTCAGTTAAAGTGCTCTGTGAGCTCAGTAAACACGTATCCTGTTATTCTGCAAAGGAACAGATATGAAGAAGTCCAAGGGATTTTCACTTTCGTGGGATTTGCCGTCTCATAGCCATAGCAAGGCTGTCGGAGGACTCACAGAGGCAGGATGAAGCAAGCGTCCACACTTCGGAGGGCCACATAGCTTGGAGATGCTTCATTTGTGATCTGTATAACCTGTAGTAAGGAAACGACGTGTGTGCGTTACCCTGGCAAAATGTTGTGCATTTGAGAGATGAGACCATAACAAATAATTAGTGTATCAAAATCAAAAGTCATTTATTCAAATTAGGCTGAGAGTCAGCACTTTTCGAACGTCAAAATTACAAAAGACAGTCCCCCAAAAACGCCCGCCCTTCACCACTTCCTAGTGCTATCGCTGGGAAGAAGAAGTGGCGGAACAAACTTCCCAGCAGCACAGCTGTCTGTTCAGTTAGAATATAGTGCATGTATACAATACTAGGAACCTATGTTCAGTCATTAACATTACAAGAAACTTAAATTATTTGCCATAAAAATATGTCAGCTAGCCACGCCAATATACCAACAAATATAATAAAAACTATACGTACTCAAGCTGAAAAATAATTAATTCAAATGGAAATAAAAACTTACTACCTAAATAAAAGCCTCCAGGCATAAAGGGCGTGACAGCTTACATATTTATGCATAGCTGGGTTCTGGTCACATAGCTGCCACTTGAGTCACAGATGAAAAACTAGGACCATTGAAGTAAAATAAATAAATAAGTTAATACTAATAACAATAACCTGTCAGTAAGCTGATTCTGGAGAAAGAACATGAACATTATCTTGAGTTAATTAGGGCGACCAACTATTCTTATCGTGTAAGTAGTCGTTGATGGAATAGTAAGCCTTTGAGCAAAGGTTAGATTTTACTTGAGCTTTAAACGCATTGAAAGGCAAGTCTAGCAAAGAAGAGGGTATCTTGTTATAAAAGGTTATACCAAGCCCAACAAATGAGTTATGAACCTTATGAAGCCGGTGAAAGGGGGCACGTAGTTTGTCCTTATTTCTAGTGTTAACACTGTGAATATCACTGTTCTTAGTGTACAAGTGCAAATTTTGCCTAATATATAAAATGTTGGCGAAGATGAATTGTGATGCAACCGTGAGAATACCAATATCTTTAAAAAAATCTCTTAGAGAAACTCTGGCACCTAGCTGGTAAATTGCTCGAACAGCTCGTTTTTGAAGGACAAATATATTTTGTATATCAGCGGCTTTGCCCCACAGCAGAATACCGTAGGACATAACACTGTGAAAATAACTAAAATAGACTAAACGAGCTGTATCAACGTCAGTGTATTGTCTTACTTTCCTGACGGCGTAGGCAGCCGAACTGAGCCTTCCTGCTAGACTTGATATATGAGGTCCCCACTGAAGTTAGTCCTAGAAAAATTGCCGAGCCTACTGTTTCAAGCACCTCTTTATTTAAGACGATGTTGGGTCCTAGATTTCTGACATTCGGTAAGGCAAACTTTACACATTTCGTTTTCTTGGCATTGAGAACTAGGTTATTTGACGTAAACCAATCTGTAACTATTGAGAGTGCACTGTTTACGTCGTCAAAATCTTGTCTATTCCTGTCTACTTTAAAAATAAGAGAGGTATCATCTGCAAACAGTACAACGTCACAGATGCCCTTCAAATGGAATGGTAAATCATTGATATATACTAAGAACAAAAATGGACCCAGTATTGAGCCTTGCGGAACACCTAACTGAACTGGTAGCCCGGAAGATTTCGCGCCATTAACATCTACACATTGGACCCTATTATGTAAATAAGAAATTATTACGTTGAGAGCCACGTTTCGGACACCGTAATGACGTAACTTACGCAAAAGCGTGTCATGGTGCACGCAATCAAAGGCTTTGGAGAGATCACAGAAAACTCCAATAGCATTTTGTGATTTCTCCCATGCGTCAAATATGTGTCTCAGCAGAGCAACACCCGCGTCTGTAGTTGAACGACCCTTTGTAAAGCCATATTGCTCATTATGGAGGAGGCTGTTTAAATTAAAATGTCTTAGCAACTGCTTGAGTATTAACTTTTCAAATATTTTGCTAAACGCAGGTAAAATAGAAATAGGCCTGAAATTGCCAACGTCATTCTTATTACCTGATTTAAATAATGGTATGACTTTGCTACTCTTCATGAGGTCAGGAAAAGTTCCTAAATCAATACATTTATTAAAAGTAACAGCTAGATAGGGGGCTATCATGAGGGGCAATTTGTTTAGTAATAGCAAAATTTGTGTGAGTTGTAGTTTAAAAGTTATTTGAGAAAAACACATTTTGCTGAAGTAACGTTTGAAACGTTACCCTGACAAAATCGTTTTTCAAAAATTCGTTCAGCCTGGAACCAAATACATGAATAGATAGCTATTGTTGCGTAGTAAATGTTTGTAAATAGCAAAATTTGTGTGTGCTATTGCTTTGGTTCTTGAGTTATTTAAGATTTTGCTGCGGTAACGTTTTGGGATTTCCCAGATCTCGAAAACGGCTCAGCACAGAAGATTGAAAAAAATACCAATAAGAGACCTTAATTTGTTTAAATATTAGTTTTTGATTTGGCTGTCGTAAACCAATGGAATTAAATGGTTTCAAAAATCCGATAAAGACGGATTTGCAAGTAAACCAAAACACTTATAACCAAATAAACAGCTATAAAAAACCTTTTTAATTTGGTCGGCGTATTAGAGAATTTCTGACATATTTTTCATGGATATGTAGCGACCTACATATTAGTCTCCATGAAAAATATTGTTTCCAAGATATGATTTACAAATTCACTACACTATTTTCAAGAAAAATAAATTATTTTGATTAAATTATCTATCCAATTTTCCCTGTATTCAAGGAGATTTAGTTACGGCCAATAATTGTCTTTGAAAAAACCAAACTATGAATACCTACGCTCTTCGCTAGCCTACCGACATCGCTATGTCAAGTTAGGATCGTTACGGCAAGCGATTATTTTCGGTATTATTTAGTGATCGGTAGTTTGCGACAGCGTCGCTATCTATGTCGAGACTGCAGGCCCTGGGGGCCTACTCCGAAGTGCAAAGTGTGACCCGAATATTATTGAAAAATGCGAAAAAAAGTTCGGATCGGCTCAGTTGCGTCGGAACCATAGTCAATATTCGAAAGAGTGTAGGAGTGTAGGATTGGAACCGACCCAACCAAATAGTAACTTCGTAGCAGGAAACGGCCGAACATTCGGCCGATACTACTTCGGAGTAGAGACCCAGGAAACGGCCGAACATTCGGTCGATACTACTTCGGAGTAGACCCCCTGAATTTTGATACATATCGTGTGTAGAGTTGGTACAACTTACCTACTTCTGCAACGATTTCACAATTTTGCTTTCTGGTTTCTTAAATTATTACAAATATTATGACCGCGGTGTAATGAGATGGTCTCCTAAGGATTCATCGTAACCAACAATACTTTGTTATATACTTTGTTATAATACCTGTTTTACTCTACATATACAAACAGAACAGACTGTATTGGCATTTACGGCAGACGACGATCGAGGTGAGGCCGATGACCCGCGCGAGCCGCGCTGACATCATCTCGGCTTCTTCTAAACATTGTGTTCAGCAAGACTCGAACTTGATTAATAATACCTAAATTAAATAATACGACGAAGCACCAGCTAAGTGAATCATATTTATAGCAACTTATTAGTGCATGTCATTTAGGTACCTGAGTGAGTTTTCTATACTGGCATCATTATAATGTAAACAAAGGAAGCCGAGCACCTGGGCAGCGCGGCGCTCTGTGAATGAGTCGAGCGGCGCGTCTCCATCGATAGCTCACGATCACGACGCGGCTTATCACCGTGTGCTGGCGCCGCGCCCGACACAAAGCGCACACGACGCGTGACTCACCGGTGACGTCACGATACATCACCGCCCGACCGTGACGCCCCACTTCACACAATCACCATCCACTACTGACTTACTGCGCGCTCACCACACACTCATGTGCTGATTTAGCATACTCTGCTTTATGCTTCTCATGCTTGGCTAAAACAATATTCCGATCAAATGGCCCAACTCTTGTTCGAAATGTTAACAAAACCATACCTTTGATTCCTTCGTCATTGTTGTTGATAAATCAAAGATTCGAATCGAAGGGTGAGTATAGCGTACCATTGCTATTCATTTTACTTATAGCAAAGTTGCTACTTCTCAACACAACATGCTGAGCTGAGACCACTCACAAAAAAAAAAACAAAATATGTTCGGTGGACAGCCGTGCTTTGTTAAAAAATACGTCAGTGTACGTGTACGCACGACGCGCGACGCGGACGCGAGAGCGGCTTATCGAGGAACCAGATAGTATTTAATAGGATTATACAAACACGCGTGGATTGTTATCAGTTCACGGATGGCAAGTAGGCCACCCTAAGTTACGAGCAAACGCTCTACTTAGAGCTGGAGACGCGCGCACTGGCATAGCTCTGACCTGTGGCAGTAGTGAGGAGGTAGTGAGTGAGTAGTGAGGAGAGGACTCACTGAACCCCTTCTGTTTTACATAGCTCATAATGTGATAGCATTCCTCGGATGAAATTGAGAAAGTGATTAAAATAAGTCCAGCAGCAATAAATTACTTGCTGTCCTCGGGCAGGTATTCGCCTTTCTACCAAATTTCTCATTTCAGGGAACAAAAACTATATTGTCTCTATTACCTTTGTCTCTGAATCGTCTCGTTCATGGTAACGCAGTTAGTGTGACTGCTGAATTGCTGAAGCAGGGTACGGTATTGAACAGTACAGGGTTCACGCCACAGAGTACATTATACTATAATGAAAGTTAACGCTAGGCGCTGGAACCATTTGTACCAACTATGTAACCACATAAATGAAATTAATATTTGATTTTTTGATCATCAACAGAACAGTAAAACGGTGTATTTATCTTTGCTAGGCGCCACGCGGCACGCGTGCTGTTCGATTAGTATTTTATCGTCAAGATTAGATCTCATTGTCAATTGCCTTGTTCACAAACAAAACTAAATTTAAGTTCTGTGCATCTTTTTCTTTCTATTTCATTAAGAAAAGGACAGCAGATAAAATTTTAGTTTAGTCCTGTAAAATTAAGATACTCCATAGACAGATTTGACGTGATTAACAACATGGCTAATAAAAATACGTCAATTTACGTCAGGCGCTGACTAGTTTGACAGGACTAAACTAATATTTATCTTTTGTACTTTTCTAAATTAAATAGAAAGAAAGCATTGAACTTTAGTTTAGTTTGTGAACAAGGGAATCCGCGCCATGTCTCGGTGTCATCTCAATTTGGCTTCGTAACTAAGGGCCATCGCACACTAGAGACACGACAGTTTTTAGACAATCTTGTTTCAGATAGACAAGTCAGCTTTAAGATTAAAGAGAAACAGTTGTGTCTACCACACAGCGCATACCAAGACGAAACTGTTTTGTTTACGACGACGCAACGCATACAAATGTATGCATAAATTCCACCTCGTTAATTAATTTTTCAACAAGTTCTTCGTCTGTAAACATGATGGGACGTGTTTACGCTCTGAACGCTCGGATCAGACTAAGGTACATCGCTAACATTGCTAGACGGTTTTGTCACAGTATTACAATATTTTCTACAGTAGCGCAACGCCTTTGATGTCGCGCGATGCCCCCGCCAGTGTAGGTACTTACGCTGTCACATGCAAATATGCTAGGGTTGTCACCAAATGGGAAATAAAAAAATTATGATTATTACTATTATGATGTAATCATTTATTCATAAGTACATTCAAAATAATCACAATTTATTAAATCTAATGTAATTATTTATTCATAAATATATATTTACATATGTTGCACTGCTAATTATATTTACGTAACACTTTATTTTTGGATGTTCTTAATTGTCTATTATAAAATTTAACTACGTAATGTATTCGCATTCGGATGAACAATCGTGTCCGTTACCCCAGCCAGATGTTGTCGAAAATGGTCATTTGAATCTTATAGATAATTAGTTTTGCGGCTTCTGTAATTGTTGCACACATTTTTAAATTTGTTGCGCTTAAAGTTTTTTAATTATTTCACAAAAACATATCCTGCTGGGGTAACGTTACCCCAGCCAGACCTTTTTTTTCTAATGGGAGTATTTAAATAAATACTAGCTATAAAATTAGTTGTCTATATGAAGTAAATGTTGTGCCTTATTTTGTATTTGTTCTTTCTTCGGTTGCGAAGTTATTCGAGATTTTGCTGGGGTAACGTTTTTGGTTTTGCTAGATCTTTGAAACGGTTAAGCGGATTCTTATCATATTTTGTACATGACTTCTTAGGAATTAGTTTAAATTTGTTCTGCAATAAAAAAACCAAAATAATGCATAGCTTAAAGGTTATTTCATTAAATAGAAAAACACTTCAATTGGTCCCAGCACTCTCAATAAGAGGTTTAAAGACTTACTTTAAACGTTATTTTGAAGCTTGTAATTGCTTTCAAATGTATGTGAAGTTTCATTAGTATCCTGTAAGTATTTAACAAGCTATGATGATATTCAGTTCTTCACGAGCACGGTCATGAAGCGCGCGGTGTTATTTGGTCACTGATAAGCTTGTTTATGGATATATGAACTGAATGTTATGTCAATTATTAGTTGTTTAGTTCAGTTGTATATCAGTAAAATTTCAGCGTAATACATTGGATAATTAATGAGATCATACGATTAAAGTCATTAGGAAGTGAATGACCGTGGTAACCCGACCAAGTTGAGGTGGTTACGAAAAAGCGAAAACGTAGAACACTATGCTACCTTCTAAAATATGTAGAATAGTGTTACAAACGTAGTACAGACATGTACACAAGTTTTAAAAAAAACGACATGTTTATTAAAGAATTTTTATTAACAGGTAAAATAATCAATTCAATTGAACTTTTAAAGTATTAATTATACTTAAAAACAATCACAGATTAAAATTACAGATAGTAATTTTGCTTTTTTGAAATTTTCTATTACTTTGTCGTTATCATTGTCAAGAATTCCAGTCCAGGTAATAACTAAGTAAAAATAAGTAAGTTCCTAAATTCAAATATTTAAGCCTTAAAAAAATACAGTTTTAGATAAGTACCTAACAAAATGTACTAATAATAATTTTGCTACTATTTCTGCAGTTACATTATGCAAGCTTACCTTGTTCGTGAATTCATCAAGCAACACGCACCATAATTATGATCATCAATAGAAGCACTCCACATTAACAGTAATTCGCACACTTATTAAATAGCTCTCACGCACTCAATAAATATTTGCAAAAACAGGAAACTGAACTACGGAAGCGCACGCGCACTCTACAAGATGAATTATGTGATTATGGAGCATGTTTAGTGCGTTATGCAAACAATGAATTACCCCTTCACCCCACCCCTCCCGCGTCCCACCGAACACGTGTTTTCGGTGATTTTTGATAAGTATGTGCAACTGGAAGATAATAATAATGTTTTCATAGTGCAGATATTATTATATTATAATGTATTTAACAGTGTAGGCGTCTGTACCGAAATTGTAAGGTGTATTATACTAAACATTTCAAAAGATAGCATAATGTTCTACGTTTTCGCTTTTTCGTAACCACCTCAACTTGGTCGGGTTACCACGGTCATTCACTTCCTAATGACTAATCGTATTATCTCATTAATTATCCAATGTATTACGCTGAAATTTTACTGATATACAACTGAACTAAACAACTAATAATTGACATAACATTCAGTTCATATATCCATAAACAGGCTTATCAGTGACCAAATAACACCGCGCGCTTCATGACCGTGCTCGTGACGAACTGAATATCATCATAGCTTGTTAAATACTTACAGGATACTAATGAAACTTCACATACATTTGAAAGCAATTACAAGCTTCAAAATAAGAGGTTTAAAGACGAGGTTAGTTCATTAAATAGAAAAACACTTCAATTGGTCCCAAATTGAAGTGTTTTTCTATTTAATGAAATAACCTTTAAGCTATGCATTATTTTGGTTTTTTTATTGCAAAACAAATTTAAACTAATTCCTAAGAAGTCATGTACAAAATATGATAAGAATCCGCTTAACCGTTTCAAAGATTTAGCAAAACCAAAAACGTTACCCCAGCAAAATCTCGAATAACTTCGCAACCGAAGAAAGAACAAATACAAAATAAGGCACAACATTTACTTCATATAGACAACTAATTTCATAGCTAGTATTTATTTAAATACTCCCATTAGAAAGAAAAAGGTCTGGCTGGGGTAACGTTACCCCAGCAGGATATGTTTTTGTGAAATAATTAAAAAACTATAAGCGCAACAAATTTAAAAATGTGTGCAACAATTACAGAAGCCGCAAAACTAATTATTTATAAGATTCAAATGACCATTTTCGACAACATCTGGCTGGGGTAGCGGACACGAACAATCTGATAAGAAAAGAATGAAATATTGTTTCCAAACGAGTGGTTTGTCTAAAACAGGCTTGCAGTTTAGTACCTACAGTATTCAACGAAATCAGCTGGAGGTACCTGTAGTCCACCAAAGGTATCATGCATGCAAGGTATGATATTGTATGCACGTTTACGTAAGTAAAAATTACTTATTGTTGGTTCGTCAGAATAATTTGACGCGTAGTTAATCATTGATAAACATTTGTGTTCATCTACTGGGATTTCGATGTCGATTTACATCCATACACAGAACAGTTTGTGCGCACCATTATAGAATATGTTATTACACAAAAAACACGCCCGAGTCTGCCCTTCGCGCTCGGTACCGCGCCGCCCGACCCCCCGCGAGTTCCCCTCCGTTGCTCTACGCAAGTACATTCGTCGCGCTACTGTAGGAAATATTGTAATACTGTGGTTTTGTCGTTGATGTGCGCGCTCGCATACACTTCAAAGGGAAGCCGACAGTCGGTCAGACTTGTCGCCGTGCAGTTGTTGTATGCATTAGACAGCTTTGACTATGAGACGAGCTGATTTTGGTTTTGAAATGTTTGTCGTAGTCCAGGGAAGGTTTAAACGGTGAGAAAAATGAAAAAATTGCGAGGAAGATAGTAAAAACAACAATTTCATTTTCCCATATGAACTGTTCTACCTACTTTCCTGTCAAACATTTGACGATCGTCCCTTCGGTACGGTAGACTCGGGTCCACTCGAAATGAAGCACGTATTAAATTAAGGGTTTTGAATCGACAACATACATATAGGTATCCACATAATTCGGATTATCTAGGATTAGTAGATTAGGAGTAGGGTAGTAGGAGTAGTGTAGGAGTAGGGTTGCCGTAGGGTAGGGATAGGGTAGGAGTAGGGAATGCAAAGCGGTTTCACCGAGAACCCGGTTTTTCGGAATATTTGAAATTATTAAAAAAACCGTTTTTTTTTTCGTTTCCGGTTTTTCGAGTTTTTTTTATTATTTTCATATGGCAACACCCAACACCACGTGTCAGTCAAAACTATGAATTTGGTGTCAGCCATTTGATGACAGTGATTCTGTATTTCAAAAACCATCCGCAGATTTTATAAAATCTATCGTATCGAAAATCGGCAGCACTTTGGCAGCACTTCAGAGTTCTCCAACTACTACTTTCAAATGTTTCAAAGAGGAGTTTATGCATGCGTCGAAACCACCAAAGAGTAAAACTCTTTGGTGGTTTCACACCTTCTTTATCTGCGTCAAATATAGAAATTTAAAAAATAGTGTTATGTGAAATGGCATTACACGAGAATGGCGGTGGACGCGGCAATTTTTAACAAAGACATGCAAAACCCTCGTGACTATCAAGCCAACAAGCGTCGAATCAGAACGAGCATTTTCGACGGCTGGTTATTTCTGCAGCAAAATACGGTCTCTTCTTAACGATTCAACTCTAGATACTTTGCTTTTCTTAAGTTCTGTAGTTTTAATTGGGATATTGGTAAAGAAAGTTGTAAATTCCTGAGCAACATCGATGTTATTGCTAATGAGACCGCGGGAAGTGTTCAGTGTGTAATCAGTATTACGTGTTTTGTTCCTGTTCGTTTCATTGTTAATAATCTTCCAAACTGTCTTTATTTTATTGTCTGCTGATTTAACCTTGTTACTAATGAATGAAGCTTTGGCTGCTTTGCAGATATTTTTAAAAGTTTTAGAATAACTAGCAACATACTTATTAAAAGTATCCGTGTTAATATACGGCTTAAGGCCATACAGTTCAAATAATCTTTCCCTACTTTTTCTGATTCCTTTAGTTGCCCAGTCACTGAATAAAAACTTAGGGCAAATAGTTTTAGAGTTCTTCTTAAAGTAATTATTGAACTCTGTTTGTACTAATGAAAATAATTCTTCATACAAAATATTACCATTAGTCATACTTAGTCATAATTGTAATGTTGTTAGCAAATCAGCCACTTGCAATACATGTTTATTTAGGATTAGGCGTGTCACGCAGGTCACGCTGTCCTTGACAACGCGGCCTTAAAAACGGACAAAACCAGACAATATTCGCGTACATTTTAGCTGTCAGTAGAACCGTGATTTTTATGTGAAGTTCTGTGATTATGAAAAATAAAGAAATAACGATTTATTCTTTATTGTTTAATTTTTCTGCTGCCTTTACGGAAATCTATATATATAAAATTCAAAGTCCTGACTGACTGACTGATTGACTGACTGACTGACTGATAGATCAACGCACAGCCGAAACCGCTGGTCCTAGAGACATGAAATTTGGAGGGTGTGTTCTTCGTGAAGAGTAGGCATCCACTAAGAAAGGATTTTTCGAAATTCCACCCCTAAGAGTGTGAAAAGGGGGGAATTCGTTTGTATGAAAAATCTTATTCCTTGAGTTAATAAACTTGAAACTTGGCAGGAATACTTATCTAAATAAATTATGAACATTGTCAGTTTTTTTTTCTTCTAAACTACCCCCTAATAAGGGATTGGGGGGTTTCAAAGTTTGTATGGAAGAATTTTAGCGCGCAGTCCGATTTACTCGAAACTCAGTATTTATACCTAATATTGAAAGTAAAGAATAATGTGTATCAGGATTTTTTGAAAATCTACCCCTGACGGGCTGAAATGGGGTAGTAAATTTTTCAGGGGAGGATTTTACTGCATGGCTTGATTAACTCGAAAATAAGTATAAATAATCTTTGAGTCAAGTTATGAATATATCCCAAATGATTTTTTTTAAATTCCACCCCTGTGGGGGTGAAAAGCGGGGATACAGTTTATATGAAAAATCTTCTTCATTAGCATGCCGGGAACGCTGGCAGCGTTTCCCCTGTCCACATCCACTGTCCAGTGTCCACAATAATTGTATGTTGATAACCTATTTGTTGAAATACATATTTGTTTATTGCTAAATCTTTATTAATGATCCACTGACATTCTAATTTCAAATTAAATTCCAATAATCAAATTAAATTCCAATACTTAATCAAATTAAATTCCAATAATAAAATTAAATTCCAATAATCGTGTTATTTATTTAAGTTGTGTTACATGTTCTATTTCGTACCTTTCATATTTTTCATGCCTTCCTGTTTTTCTCCAAAGCTAGTAAGTATTTATCATTTGTAAATACTCTGTTTCTGTGCCAAAGCTCCTTGTACAGTGTATCTCAGTGGCATGTCGGGTCACCCTCCAGTACCCAAGATTTTGTCTTTTTAACGGGTCCATCTCATCTTTCACATTCACTCAAAAACGCATAAAGCACTGACATATATCTTTTGCATAACACATTACATCATTGGCCATTTTGTAATTCCTTACATAACACAGGTTGTGAACCTTTATAGCAGAACTTTTTATGTCATAATATTGTTTTGCATAACAGCGGATAGCATAAACTTCATTTCGCAGAAAATCGTTTGGCAGACAGTCATTTATCATACATTCAAAATTCATAATTTTGTAAGTCAGAATCATCTTTAGGCATAAATTTCATATCTATAATAATTAAAAAGTAGAACCATCATATCGCAGAAAGTTCACAGTCAGAATCGTCTTTTGGCATACATTTCACACCGATAGTCATTAAAAGGCATACTTATCTCAGAAATTTTAGAGTTAGAATCATCTTTTGGCATACATTTCATATCCATAATCATTACAGAAAATTCATTCATTCACCATGCATGCAGCAATCATGCAGCATGCAAGCGAGCATGCAAACATGCAAACAAGCATACACCATGCATGCAGCAAGCATGTAGCATGCAAGCAAGCATGCAGCATGCAAGCGAGCATGCAAACATGCAAGCAAGCATACAACATGCATGCAGCAAGCATGCCGCATACAAGCAAGCATGCAAGCAAGCATGCAACATGCAGCAGGCATGGTTTCTGTCATGGCTCCGACGCTGCGGGGCTCCGGCGGTCCCACGCGAGCTTATCGTCGCAGATGGTTTCAAGGCTCACCACCGCAGCTTCGGCTTGCTGGCCGGCTTGGCCGGCCAGCCTCAGCTGCGGCGGCGAGCATTAATACCACCTGCTCCTCAGCTCGCGGGCCGCCTCGCCCCTCCGCGCCTACGCGGGCTTAAATTACACTCTAGGGGAAGGGCAGACAAGACTACGTGGAGTCGGTTTTGCAGCGATTCGTTTCTGTCACTAACATTTGCAGCACAACATATTATTGACGTTTCACGACAATGTTTTAATTTAAGTTAAAAATGCTATTGTATAGAAATGTCAATATGCCTAATAAAATTATTCCAAACGAAATTCTGCCATTTTCATAAATATGCGAAGTGAACGTTATACTAAACGAAATTATGCCAAATAAAATTCTGCTATCTTAAAACTATGCCTTTGTAAATTCGGACATATAAACATTCGGCCAAACAATAATTATATTAAATCATATTTATGCCTTAAAAATATTCGTTTAAAGAAGATTATGCCAAGTGTGTTATGCCAAATAAATTTCGGAGCATCAAGATTCTGCCAGATAGAGGGAACCCCATAACACAATCATAATTTTTTTGGTGCATGTAAAGCCGGGTATCCACTTAGGTTCGCCGTGGTTTGCGAACGCGCCCGCTCCGCAAACCAAACATAATGGATACGTCGTGATCGCGGAGCGCGACTGGTGCACGATCGGAGCACGGCGGAGCGCTCGGGAAGCGGTTTTTTGCGCGATCTCAAAGGGGGGCGCAGTTTGAGCACTGATGTTGCAGCCTAAGTGTGTACACTGTACACGTTCACGTTCGCGGAGCACACAGTGTTCGCAAACCACGGCGAACCTAAGTGGATACCCGGCTTTAGGTGCGCGTACGTCAAATAGGACGCTTCGGAAATGTTGCCACTACATAAGGCGTAAAACGTTTATTGAAGATGATATTCTCAGCATGTATATTTCCTGTTTTTTTATTATATTCTTGTTGTTTCTATCACAATTAAATTAAACTGTATACTTTTGCTTTAAGTACGCTGTACCAGTACAGCGTCCGAATAACTGTTTATTTGAAAATAAGTGTTGTATTACTTGTGGATGAATAATTGTTTGCTGCATCGGGCGACGTCATTACGTCAGCGCCGGCTGTCGCTGAAAACCAGCGCTGGGGCTCTGTCTCGCATAGGGTCGCAGCATAATGCTGAGCGATAGCCGTTTTGCGTGGATGTGACGCATGTCAACCATTTCTTATTGTTCTTTTTCTTTATTTGTTTTTATGTTCTTTTTTGCGTCATGTTTACCGCAAATAAATGTATTTTCTTTCTTTTCTTTCTTTCATTAGGTTAATAAACTTGAAACTTGGCAAGAATACTTGCTTATGTAAGTACTTACCTAATAAAGTTTATCAATATAAGTTTTTCAAAACTACCCCTCAAAGGCGGATATAGGAGTGTTAAGTTTGTGTGGAAGAAATTGAATGCGCGGTCCAAGTAACTCGAAACTCAGTATTGATACTTTTGATAGAAAATAATTAATAATAAGTATGTAAAGTGGTCGAAAATTTACCACTGACGGGACAAAAAGGGGTTATTCAGTTTTTAAGGGGAGGATTTGAACTTGAAACTGCATGTTACATTTTCACGCCTAAACCACTGAACTTCTGATTTGGCATAGAGATAGATGGCATCCTGGGGAAGCACATACATTTTATCCTGTTAGCACGTTCCCGTGGGATAATTTCCGACATCCACGCGGGCGAAGCCGCGGGCAGAAGCTAGTTTATATTATATAAAAGCTTGTCGCGAGATTTACCTGTGTAGGCTAGTAAATTAAATAACGTGATCTGTATGCTTTTAATTAAAAAAAAAAACTAAATTCAAACTAAGTACTTAATACGAGTCAATGATATTTCAGTAAACAGATATGTTATGAGCGCGCAAATCGTGAAGACTAGAAAACGTCCTAATTGGGACGTATTGCCTTTAGTCTGTGTCACGCACGTCTACGAGATAGACGGTGCGCGCTACTACGTAATTATCATCCAAAATGCCATCTTGTGTATATAAAAAGTGTACCAATTATGTTACCAAAGTTAATAAAACACAAGGGATCTCATACCACACAGAAGTACACAATATACTTCGATTTATTAATATATTTCAATTATTTTCCTAATATTCTGATATTTGGAGGTTAGAAAAAAGAAAGAGATGGAAAATACATTTTTTGTCGTAAGAACGACAAGGATGCGTGTGTTAGATTATTTAGTATATACTAGAAGTATATGTACCTATATATTACCCAAATAACAAGCTTGAATATCAGAATGGTTACTAGTTAGTTATTTACTGTGTATGAAGGTTATTATTGAATATGGTTTGTAGGGGAAGGGTTTTATGAAGTAAAGCACAGATAGACAAAGCTAAGCATTTATTTTAATTTAGGCTTGTCAGTAATTAATCAGAAAACTAGTCGTCCGTTCGTAAAACTAGGTCATCATGGAGAAGAAGGACAAGAAACTCCATGGAAGCAGTATTAAAGTATTCTATCAATACATTTCTTATGTTGTCATAAATTATCGTTATCTTTAAAAATAATTAATTCTATCTCTTGTACAACGGTCCAAGAGAATTCAAATAATAGCAACATAATAACAATAGCTAGGAATATTGGCCATAATATAACTTACAGAACAACATAGTCATAATAAGCAATAATTAAGGTATAATATCAAATTACTTAACTTACGTGACAACTGGTCGATCTATTCCACATAATAACGGCACTAGAACTAACCAACTGAACATCTGCCAAGCAACTGAACCGATAACGTCGTTACAATCCTTTTTATACACTACCAACGTCTTTTACGTCAAACATCTACCTCCATTTTGAAACAATCACAGATTATCATATTTTTTTAGCTTAATATCTTCTAACACAGGTAATAACAAACAAATCTTATGTAGTAGAACAGTTTTAAAACATTATAAGGTAATTAATCAATTTAATAGGAGTTGATTACTAATTCTTAGATATCATCAAAAAGTATATCAACATCAACTGACAGTATTGTGCCAATCGTTTGAAACAACCTATTATATTAAAATGGCAATATAAAATCTAAGATATACTACAAGTATAATCAAATATTACTTAATCATTTATAGCAATAACATTTAAGTGTTTTTTACAAGTTAAGACTGTTGTTTTTTGTAAACACAATATCTAGTCAAATTAAGTACTTCTACGTTGGTCCCAGGCTTCTTAAATGTGACAGATGCCATTATCCAACAAACAATATTCTAATATTATAATTATATCAAAATGAAATATCTAACACGTGCACTCCGGACATAGAATAAAAGTACAGATGCGAATATTAGGCAGTAAAGTCATCTTTACAGCAGAGTTCTAGTTTCCCTTTTAATAACTTTTCTTTATAATTTTGTTTGATATATTTAAATTATAAATTAAACAAACAAACTATAATTGATAAGTATACAACAGTTCGCCTCCATTCCGCTCACGAAATAAAAAAGCTCTCAAGAGACAGAAAAGAAATAAATTAAATCTTTTCGAAGGTGTATGATTTTTTTTACAATATATATACTTCTTTCTTCTTAACCCTTTAAACGCCAAGATTTGCTACCTTTGGCTTACCTTCAGCGCCACGTCACTTTAGGTATAAAATGGAACAGTGTTGGGAATACTTACTATCGATGCATACAGTATTTATTTATTAATAAAATAAAAGTCTGAAACATAATCAATGTTTTATTTACTTATTATTAATCTTACACGTGCTTATAGAGTGACAATATCAGTACTCAGGAGATGGGCGCGTCGTACATTCTTCTGTTGGTGAGGACTCTCCACGAGCATGTCGTATTAAATTATTAATTATCTTCATGTAAACTTCTGAGCGAATTTCTGGCCGCACAGTTTCTTCGAAATCTAATGTTTTTTCATTAGGTACACAATAAGTACCTTCCTAGGTATCTTTAACCTATTACTAAGCTGATAAATTTTAATTAAATAATTCCAGCTTATGAATGTATTTTTAATTTTGGTTTATACACATCATGTAAGTAGGTATAAGAAATACAACTTCTTGTCGAATAATCGAATTAAACATTAAATTAAACTTACCAAATCAACATCACTATCTGCAGAACTGTCGTCACTTGGTAATTCATTATTGGATTGCAAAATCTATACATATAATAAATTTGTAGAAAAGTGGTGTCTGTACAATGGAAATATATAAAAAAAAGTAGCAGAGGTTGTTATTATATCGATGCCGAACCCGAAATTGCAATTAATTTTTTTTTTGTCCTGTTTGTCTGTTTGTCTGTGTGTTTGTGCACGCTAATATCAGAAACGGCTTATTCGATTTAGATGCGGTTTTCACCAATATATTGTAGTAAGCTTCACTTAACATTTAGTGTTTATTTCATGTCAATCGGTTCATAAATAAAAAAGTTATGTCAATTTAAAGAATCACGGCGAACATTTTTGTTAAGGTATTCTATCAGAGTACGTACACGCCTCGCGCCTGCGTGTCCGTGGCTATATAAAGCGCGCTGAGAGCCGCGCCGCTGACCCACCGACCCTTGCCCGCTGAAGTGCCAGCCCGCGCCGTAGCTGAGCCTGTAGCTTTAAATTCCCCGACTGAGACCTCTGAGTTTGTTTCGGCCTTTCTTCTTAGAGATAGTCCTAGGAAACGCCGCGCTCATCAAAGCATTAATAATACTAATTCGGTCCAGCCTGTCCCCTTGCTGCCCTCTCCCAGCGACGCCCTAAGCCGAGGTTCGTACCCCACAGGGGGTGCGCTTAGCGTGCAGTCGCTTAGTTTTAATCTAGATGTAGCCCTGGCTGGAGGCTTTAAGAATTCTTAAGGCAACCACAGGATAGTCCGGTTGTAGTCACGACCTCTCAAGGTCAACAACGTGATGCCATTATTAAAAAAAAAAAAACGCTCCGCTGCCATAAGGACTCAGTTATTCGTAGCGATCGCACGTATCCTGGAGAGTATAGACGAATAGTTGCATTCGATTATTGCGATTCACTTGAATACTGACTGTTTGCTTATTTCATTTATTTATATTTTAGGGTTTGTAGGTAAGGTTATTTTTCTTGATTTTCTTTAAAATTTTGTAAATAAATATTGTAAGCATTTGTTATAAGGTTAGGCATTTCTTTCCTTGATTTTCGGTATACTTATCTTAATTTGTATTTAGGGTTTGTACCTATATAAATATTATAAGTATTTGGTATAGGTTAGGCATTTCTTTTCTTGATTTTCTTTATTAAGTATAAGTTCATTAGCTCAGGTTAGTAATAAATTTTGTCTAGCAATTCTTTTGTTTTATAAAGTTAGTACACACGGCTACACATCAAGCTATGCAAAACCAGTATTGACTGACCGTTCATTGTGAGAAAATATCATACAAAGTGAGGCCAAGACAAACGGGTTTGGTTTACACGTCTTAATAACACTTATTACTTAAACTGTGATAATTTTAGATTGTATAATCTGTAAGTATTTATAATTTAATTATAATATAACTGTGTGTTAAGTAGTAAGTACTATTTTATTGTAAGAATGCCTCGAAGAAGATCCAACCTCTCCCAATTTAGCAGAAATGCTAAAAGGATGAAATTAGTTCGATCACAGGAATCTGAGGAAGGTCGTGAGGCAAGGCTCTCTACAACTCAGGAAAATCGGACTAGGTTTCATGCTGCAGAAACTTCGACTCAGCGAGAATCTCGACTGAGTTCAAATCGTTCTCGAATGATGACAACTCGAAATAGGGAAAACGGGGAACAACGAAAGGCACCTTTATCTGTCGATCGTGAAGCTCACACGCTATCGCGTGAGTCTGAGACTTCTGCGAACCCATAATGCTTCTTAGAAATTTAAGCCCCCCAAAACTTTGCAATGGCACCAGGTTAAAAGTGACCAATTTACAACGAAATCTGATAGAAGCAGAGATTTTAACAGGGTGTGGAAAAGGTGAAAGTGTTTTAATTCCTCGGATTCCTCTCATTCCAAACAATTTTCCATTTAGTTTTAAACGAGTCCAGTTTCCAGTCAGCCTATGTTTTACGATGACAATTAATAAAGCCCAAGGTCAGACGCTGAAAGTTGTTGGTGTAGATCTAAGTATCAGCTGTTTCTCGCATGGTCAGTTGTATGTGGCTCTGTCACGGGTTTGCAATCCTAGGAGCCTGTATGCTTTCATCCCCGATGGCCATACGTCAAATATCGTATACAGAGAAGCATTACTGTAAAGTAAATTTTTAGCTACCCAAACGACGGTATATGTAATTCAAAATATGCTGCCCGAAAAGTCACTATTCCACGCGGACGAAGTCGCGGGCACAGCTAGTATTTAATAATTCTTCGTCTTCCAGCACTTTTTTGCAATTATTAGAGTCTAATACGAAAAAGGCCTACAACACTAGTTACTCAGAGCGATAAAACTTACACGTGATTTCACGGTGACGGCGCTGAGGCAACTGACAATATGGCGGGATTTAACCTTGAATGTCTTTGACCGCACGTAATATTACGGTGACGGCGACCGGTGACTGTCTGAACTAGTGAGGTTCTGCATTGTCGAGATTTCTATATTTTTGTCGTAAAAATCAAATAATTTCAAACTTTAACCCACTCTATTGTATACAGATACTTGGACTAGAGTAACACTAGTTATTTTGTAATGAAAGTATCCACTTTCATTGCAAATGGTGATAGTAATTTCAATAGTGCCTTGTTTATTCTTAGCAACCTTTTTAAGTATTTTCCGAATTCGCCCATCTCTAGTACCCGTAAAATTACGTGATTGGCGATACAGGTAAGGCACGCAGTGATCACACTGTATTTGAACCTCAAAATTCACAGTATTTATCATTCGAAACATTGAAAAATATACTTATCAATAAAGATACACACCAAATCTTTAAATTGACAACAGTTTTTATGGAGTTTGTGCGCATTAAGAACTTTTTCAATAAAATAACGTAATATTACGTGTGTGGCGATTCGGGCATTGTTTTCAGAGCCCGTGATATTACGGTGTCGGCGCTTAAAGGGTTAAAACGTGTTTTATTTTTCACCTACCTACCTTTTAATAGTGTTTATTCGTTGCATAGGCACAAATCCCGACTGCAAATTCTGTACACGCGGTTTGTACTTTCTGCGTAGTTAATTTGTTAGTCTATGATGCCAACGTGCGGTGATTGGTGGCCCGAATAATGTTTGTTTACATTCACGTGCAATTGACAACATCTAGCTGTCACTTTTTTTCTTATTGGTTTTATCGAGCTATCCTTTTTCTATCCTTTTTACTTGTAGTGAAATGTAAAATGAATGAAAAGTGTGTATGTGTGCTGCCTCTCGGCGCGGAACACTTTTTTCTGTTGTTTTGTAAGTGTATAACATATCTGTTTACTAGAATATCATTGATACGAGTGCTCAAATCTACCTGTGTAGATCAACTAGTAACTTGATCTGATTGATTTTAATTAAAAAAAGCTAAGTTCAAACTAAGTAATACGAGTGCATAAATCTCTCGACGCTACCAGATCTGCAGGACATTTGCGTAGGCCATATATAAAATACTCAAAACCGCCAGACAGTTATAGTCATGTATTCAATCTAGCCTGCATGGTACTCACATTCACAGTTAGCTTTCTCTTTAATTCATCGCAGAGTTCACAACGTGGCGCTACAATGGTGACATTAATTTAACACGTGGATAGGGCTAGTGCCCATTAATCATATAAACTTTGATAGGTTAAAATAATTCGTAAATTGAAAAAAAAAATTTTCAAACAAACTAAATAATAAAAAAAAGGGATCACCCTTGCAAAAATTCATTCATGAAATTACTTACCTAGAGCTAGCTGGCTTACGTTATATCGGAGCGGCCACGCGTCGCATCGCGCGCTGGCAACCGCGCAACGCGTCTTGTGCCTACTCGCGATCGGTCCGATTCTTTGATAGACAAACGCTCCATGTAAATAATACTGCGGTACTATTCTGTAAAAATCTTACCGTGAAAACTTAGGTGAAGTGAGCTGTCATTCCACCTGATGCTAGGGATTGACACTATGGACACTTCACCTAACTTTTCACGGTGTGATTTTTACAGAATCGATCGGCTGTAGGGTAATATAACACGATTTTGAACACTCTCGGATACCGATTTATTCTTTAAAAGTCTCACCGTGAAAACGTGGGTAGGTAGGCTGTCAATACTGACAATCCCTGACATTGAAATTGTTTTTTTTTTGTCAACTAATTTTTGCGAGGTCTGGGAACGATTCTTATGCCAAAAATATTGTATTCAAATTCTAGACCAACTATTGTTATCGTTTAAGTAGTCGTTTGCCTTTGAACAAAGCTTGGATGTCACTTTTGCCAAATCCAATAGCAAATCTAGTAAAGAACAGGATAGCTTGTGATAAAAGGTTTCAAGACCAACAAATAAGTTATGAACCTTACAAAGCCGTTGAAAGGGACCACAGAGTTTGTCCTTATTTCTAGTGTTAACAATCTGAACATCACTGTTTTTTGTGTATAATTTGCCTAATATATGTCGGAGATGTTGAGGGATTCTTATCCGAAATTCCATCGGTATCCGTCAGGTTGCATGTGGTTGGGTAGAATCAGTGCGCACACCCGGCGCGGTCGAGCCCTGGATGTCCAATGTATGTCGCTAACACACTAGTCTCACCATGACATCTGACAGATGTCAAACGCCACACGCGACAAGACATTGACAACCCCGACTCGAACTACTGACTCAATGACAACTGTTTTCGATTTGGTTAATCGAGTAAGGTATCTTAAACGCTAATAGATGGCGCTACTAGTACGTAATCAAAACCTTTTACTTCACTGCTCCGACACGGCCATACTGACAGCGAGCGCGTTCTCGCGCGATCTTTTCCGACCGCTATAAGTTCAAAACATGGGGTTTCCATATTGGGACATCAGCCCCGGATCTTCAATTTTTTTTAGGCGGGGCAAAAACTGCAAAATGCCGCCCCCGCCCACTTACATTTGTTTTTACCTTTATCATCCATATAATTTCAGCTATCAGATGTCCACTAATTGATTGAAATTTGGACATAGCCTACATACATAGCCCTTCCGGAAATAATGCATCCATCGCTGTTCTTTCTGTGTTAAGCCTATTTATTTACAGAGATATATATTATAAACGTGTAGGATATATATTTTATACACGGCACAGGATAGGATTTAAAATAAAAATATCTATATCTATCTATACTTATAATAAATCTGTAGAAGTGAAAATTCTGTACATTGAAAATATCAAAAAAATAAATGGCAGGGGGTGTTACTAGACCGACACCGAACCCAAAAATGTGATTAAAAAAATTTTTGTCTGTCTGTCTGTCTGTCGGTCTGTCTGTCTGTCTGTCTGTCTGTCTGTCTGTCTGTCTGTTTGTTCAAGCATCACGCAAAAACTACCGGTTCGATTACGATGAAACTTGGTATAATTATTCTTTAGTATCCTGGGCACCACACTGGGTACTTTTTATGCCGGAAAAGTATCTTCTAAATATATAAAACTCAAAGGTGACTGACTGGCTGACTGACTGACATAGTGATCTATCAACGCACAGCCCAAACCACTGGAGGGATCGGGCTGAAATTTGGCATGAGGTAGATGTTATGACGTAGGCATCCGCTAAGAAAGGATTTTGATCAATTCTACCCCCAAGGGGATAAAATAGGGGATGAAATTTTGTATGAAAAATCTTATTCCTTGAGTTAATAAACTTGAAACTTAGCACGAATACTTATCTAAATAAATTATGAAGATTGTCAGTTTTTTTCTTCTAAACTACCCCCTAATAAGGGATTGGGGGGTTTCAAAGTTTGTATGGAAGAATTTTAGCGCGCAGTCCGGTAGACTCGAAACTCAGTATTTATACCTTATATTGAAAGTAACGAATAATATGTATCAGGGTTTTTTGAAAATCTACCCCTGACGGGCTCAAATAGGGTAGTAAATTTTTCAGGGGAGGATTTTACTGCATGGCTTGATTAACTCGAAAATTAGTATAAATAATCTTTGAGTCAAGTTATGAATACATCCCAAACGATGTTTTTTAAATTCCACTCCTGTGGGGGTGAAAAGCGGGGATACAGTTTATATGAAAAATCTTATTCATTTAGTTAATAAACTTAAAATTTGCCTAAGTAAGTAATAAAGTTTATTATCATAAGTTTTTCAAAGCTACCCCTCAAAGGGGGATATAGGGGTGTTAAGTTTATGTCGAAGAAATTGAATGCGCGGTCTGAGTAACTCGAAACTCAGTATTGATACTTTTGACAGAAAATAATTAATAATAAATATGTAAAGTTGTCGAAAATTTACCACTGACGGGACAAAAACGGGTAATTCGGTTTTTAAGGGGAGGATTTGAACTTGAAACTGTATGTTACATTTTCACGCCTAAACCACTGAACTTCTGATTTGGCAAAGAGATATATGGCATCCTGGGGAAGGACACACTTTTTATCCTGGTAGCATGTTCCCGTGGGATAATTTCCGACATCCACGCGGGCGAAGCCGCAGGCAGAAGCTAGTGCAATAATATATTTGATTTTTATTTTTATTATACACTAGCTTCTGCCCGCGGTTCAAATCAGAAGTTCAGTGGTTTAGGTGTGAAAATGTAACATACAGTTTCAAGTTCAAATCCTCCCCTTAAAAAACGAATTACCCCTTTTTGCCCCGTCAGGGGTCAATTTATCCCAACCTGAGGGGGCCAAACGCCTCCTGCCGGAGGCTTTACGCGGGGGTCGTGCGGTCCATGGCCCTATATGGGGCCCCGGTATGGGCGCGTTCACTGCGGCTGCGAGCCGCACACTACCTGAACGCGCCCCAAAAAGTGGTAGCCGTAAGGCTGATCCGGGGCTACCGCACGATCTCGGGCGAGGCGGCAAGCCTCCTTACCGGACTGCCGCCATGGGATCTGGAGGCGATAGTCCTCGCGCGCCTATATGATTGGCGCGCGGAGGCACTACGCCGGGGCGAAACTCCGCATCCGCGGCAAACCGCGGCGGAGCGGACGAACCTCCGGCGCGATCTCATGGCGGCATGGAAGGAGCGACTATCGCAATACAGCGCAGGGCACGCCACAATAGCGGCGGTAAGACCCCTCTTTGATGAGTGGCTAGAGAGACGTCACGGCGTTCTCACCTATCGCCTGACGCAGATCCTCTCCGGACACGGATGTTTCGGGAGGTTCCGGTCGGAGGAGCCGCCGCGGGAGACGCTCCGGGCGTCGGGAGCCGCGTGACGACTCCCGGCCACCGTAGGCGCGGGCCTGCGGGCGGAGAGTAATGGGTAGCTCTCCGTCCGATCAGGACTAGGCCCGTGCCGGACGGCGGGTATGTGTTCTACGCGCGCCTCAAAGAGATAAGAAGTAGTGACGGGGCCCGATAGGGCCGAAACCTGCCAGGGTAGCGGGATCGTCCGAAAGGGTTACCGCTGCCCTGGAACATAAAGGGCTAAGGAAGGAACACGGGTGGGTTTTAGTCAGTAAGAGTCTGACACTCCCTTCTGCTCCACCCAGAGCGGGAGGGGTCATTTGATGATTTCCCATCCTCAAAAAAAAGGGGTCAATCTATTAATTATTTTCTGTCAAAAATATTAATACGGAGTTTCGAGTTAATTGGACCGCGCATTCAATTACTTCCACACAAACTTCAACACCCTTTGAGGGGTAGTTTTGAAAAACTTATAATGATAAACTTTATTACTTACTTAGGCGAGTATTCTTGCCCAGTTTCAAGTTTATTATTTTATTTATTCAGGGACAATAAACAGCTACAATATGTGTTGGTACAGAGGTATTAACTAAATGAATAAGATTTTTCATATAAACTGTATCCCCGCTTTTCATCCACACAGGGGTGGAGTTTAAAAAAATCATTTGGTATGTATTCATAACTTGACTCAAAGATTATTTATACTAATTTTCGAGTTAAACAGGCCAAGCAGTAAAATCCTCCCTGTAAAATTGACTACCCCATTTCAACACGTTAGGGGTACATTTTCAGAAAACCCTGATACATGTTATTCTTTGTTTTTGGTCTGTATAAACACTGAGTTTCGAGTTAATCAAAAAAACTTCAACACCCCTATATCCCCCTTTAAGGAGTAGTTTTGAAAAACCTATAATGATAAACTATATTACATACTTAGGCGAGTATTCTTGAAAAGTTTCAAGTTTATTAACCTAATGAAGAAGATTTTTCATGTAAACTATATCCCCGCTTTTCACCCCCACAGGGGTGGAATTTAAAAAAATCGTTTGGGATGTATTCATAACTTGACTCAAAGATTATTTATACTAATTTTCGAGTTAATCAAGCCATGCAATAAAATCCTCCCCTGTAAAATTTACAACCCCGTTTCAGCCCGTCAGGGGTAATTTTCGAAAAACTAGGGGAGTTTTCGAATATAGCTTCATCTCTTTCGCATGCACTGTAACCAGACGCGTGCTGCCGCGATCTGCTGTTCCTGCGGGCGAGCGGTCGCGTATTTTGAACTATGCCTACGCGCCTCGCGAATAATAAATGTCCGTGCAGCACGTCTCACTCCGCGCTCTGGGTATCGGTCGAGTTGAGATGGCTATGAAATTTCTGTACTTGTACTATTATTTATTCCGTGGTCAAAGTTAAGTAAATGATGAGTTGTCCATTCGTCTGTAAAGTGTGAATTTGGCCGCCCTCTGAACTTGCCGCCCGGGGCATGGGGGGCCCATGCCCCGGGCGGCAAGTTCAGAGGGCGGCCTCCGCATCCGCGAAACTCCGCATCCGCGGCAAACCGCGGCGGAGCGGACGAACCTCCGGCGCGATCTCATGGCGGCATGGAAGGAGCGACTATCGCAATACAGCGCAGGGCACGCCACAATAGCGGCGGTAAGACCCCTCTTTGATGAGTGGCTAGAGAGACGTCACGGCGTTCTCACCTATCGCCTGACGCAGATCCTCTCCGGACACGGATGTTTCGGGAGGTTCCGGTCGGAGGAGCCGCCGCGGGAGACGCTCCGGGCGTCGGGAGCCGCGTGACGACTCCCGGCCACCGTAGGCGCGGGCCTGCGGGCGGAGAGTAATGGGTAGCTCTCCGTCCGATCAGGACTAGGCCCGTGACGGACGGCGGGTATGTGTTCTACGCGCGCCTCAAAGAGATAAGAAGTAGTGACGGGGCCCGATAGGGCCGAAACCTGCCAGGGTAGCGGGATCGTCCGAAAGGGTTACCGCTGCCCTGGAACATAAAGGGCTAAGGAAGGAACACGGGTGGGTTTTAGTCAGTAAGAGTCTGACACTCCCTTCTGCTCCACCCAGAGCGGGAGGGGTCATTTGATGATTTCCCATCCTCAAAAAAAAGGGGTCAATCTATTAATTATTTTCTGTCAAAAATATTAATACGGAGTTTCGAGTTAATTGGACCACGCATTCAATTACTTCCACACAAACTTCAACACCCTTTGAGGGGTAGTTTTGAAAAACTTATAATGATAAACTTTATTACTTACTTAGGCGAGTATTCTTGCCCAGTTTCAAGTTTATTATTTTATTTATTCAGGGACAATAAACAGCTACAATATGTGTTGGTACAGAGGTATTAACTAAATGAATAAGATTTTTCATATAAACTGTATCCCCGCTTTTCATCCACACAGGGGTGGAGTTTAAAAAAATCATTTGGTATGTATTCATAACTTGACTCAAAGATTATTTATACTAATTTTCGAGTTAAACAGGCCAAGCAGTAAAATCCTCCCTGTAAAATTGACTACCCCATTTCAACACGTTAGGGGTACATTTTCAGAAAACCCTGATACATGTTATTCTTTGTTTTTGGTCTGTATAAACACTGAGTTTCGAGTTAATCAAAAAAACTTCAACACCCCTATATCCCCCTTTAAGGAGTAGTTTTGAAAAACCTATAATGATAAACTATATTACATACTTAGGCGAGTATTCTTGAAAAGTTTCAAGTTTATTAACCTAATGAAGAAGATTTTTCATGTAAACTATATACCCGCTTTTCACCCCCACAGGGGTGGAATTTAAAAAAATCGTTTGGGATGTATTCATAACTTGACTCAAAGATTATTTATACTAATTTTCGAGTTAATCAAGCCATGCAATAAAATCCTCCCCTGTAAAATTTACAACCCCGTTTCAGCCCGTCAGGGGTAATTTTCGAAAAACTAGGGGAGTTTTCGAATATAGCTTCATCTCTTTCGCATGCACTGTAACCAGACGCGTGCTGCCGCGATCTGCTGTTCCTGCGGGCGAGCGGTCGCGTATTTTGAACTATGCCTACGCGCCTCGCGAATAATAAATGTCCGTGCAGCACGTCTCACTCCGCGCTCTGGGTATCGGTCGAGTTGAGATGGCCATGAAATTTCTGTACTTGTACTATTATTTATTCCGTGGTCAAAGTTAAGTAAATGATGAGTTGTCCATTCGTCTGTAAAGTGTGAATTTGGCCGCCCTCTGAACTTGCCGCCCGGGGCATGGGCCCCGGCTTGCCCCCCCCCCCCTAGATCCGGGGCTATGGGACATTAAAGTTAAAAGCGTGGAGCTCAATGCAGCGTCACGAACACACAGCGTGGAGATTTAAACGATCAATCCACACAAGCACAAAGCGCGGAACTTTCAATGCTCAATCATCACAAGCAACAAGCGCGGAGCTTTCAATGTTCAATAGTCACGTGCACAAAGCGCGGAGCTTTCAATGCGCAATCGTCACAAGCACAAAGCGTGGAGCTTTCAATGTTCAATAGTCACAAGCATAAAGCGTGGAGCTTTCAATGTTCAATAGTCACATGCACAAAGCGCGGAGCTTTCAATGCTAAATCGTCACAAGCACAAAGCGTGGAGCTTTCAATGTTCAATAGTCACAAGCACAAAGCGTGGAGCTTTCAATGTTCAATAGTCACATGCACAAAGCGCGGAGCTTTCAATGCTAAATCGTCACAAGCACAAGCGTGGAGCTTTCAATGTTCAATCATCACAAATAAAACTTGTAGGGTACCTTGCACACTACCATAATGGTTCCCTGTTATGTTGACAATATTATTTGCACTCTTGCCAATTCACTTTGACACAACGCAATCTTTGATGCATTCGATGCCAGAATCAAAATAAAACGGATATGACTCACCCAGAACTCATCAAAGCACTGCTCGGATTGCAGACATAGCAAACGCCAGCACAGCACTAGACATAGCAGGCTGCTGCAGGTGCTGCTGGCCTGGAATGAAACATGCCCGCAAAGTATCACACAGCTCTGCCACTCCTGGTCACATTTGGTACAGGCAAAAACACAATGAAAATTCGGACAAACTAAAAATAGCAGAGTTCAGAGCATTACCCACTATTTGATTCCCAAATCTCAAGGTTACAATAAAAATAGTCAACTAAGATGCATGTGTCTTATACTATCTAGTAACCTCCAGTTACTCAACTCGTCAAATTCATTTGCGCATCCCCTACGGATCGCCAAGTCACTTCTGGACTTTATGGTTTCTCACGAAACCCCACACAATACACACAACTTAATCTCTACTCTGTTTCATCAACAAAACTATTACTTGACTCTCCTCAAATTTGTTAGTAATACTCTGATCCAAACTAACATCGATAATAAAAGATTCCTCTAAGCCTCAGTAATAGCTGGTCAGGAACTGTATCAACTTACTCGTAGCTTACATACAACGCTCATGGCTCGGCTATCCTGACCCACGTCAGGGACATTATCACAAAAATAATTGGGTCAAATTAAACTGTCTGAGTATTGCGTTTAATGCTTAATTGATTGTGAACCAAACAGAACACTAAAATGAAAGAATAAAGGCACTCAATTAAGACAGTATTTTGACTCTACCAAACAAATCCACAGCACTTAACCAGCACCATGCATCACTATACTTACCCAGTAGTAAAATTCATAGAAGTACTTAACCAGTACTTAACATTTTAGCGCTTAACTAACGTTAAAAATCCTATCACTTAACCAGTGATAATAATAACGCCTAACCAGCGATATTAACCCACTAACGCTTAACCAGCGAAAGCACATAATAACACGCTAAACCAGCGTTAGTCAACATAACTCGCTTAACCAGCGATAATGTATTGGGAAAGAGTAATGTAAACAAATCATAGCAGAGCCATGTACCATCGTTATCCACATTAACAATCACTTTTATCACTAAGAGCCTTAGACACCTAGAAACCCACACACGAGTAAACCACTCTAACGCCACGGCTCTCGAGCCGACCAGCAATCGCATTGCTCTCACACATCCAGCTCATGGATCCGTGTGTATCACCCTGTGACACCACACAACTTTACTACGGCCGATAGAGAACCCCTACTCGCGTGCTTCCCATAATGTAGGCTTGTTCATCACCAGTGTGATCACTATCTACTTCGACTGGTACATGACCTACTAGCATCTATCTTTACCTATCGTGAGCATACTTATACCTACGCCTAGAGTTGAAGGCTTTTAGAGTATTGATTCAACCAGAGTATTGTAAACAAATTTTGACTATCTAATCATAATCATTTTAAATTTAACTTAATCCTTTATCAAATTAATCATTTAAATCCAAAATTAAGTTAAGTAACAATTGTAGGAATGCATGAGTGACCAAGTACCAATGTCATATCAACCTGCCATTAGTATCGTTAAGTTATCACAAAACAATAACACAAAGTGTGAATGCAGCCAGGCATATTATAAATTAGGGGATTACATCGCTGATAAAAATGCTTGGCTAAACGCTGGTCCTGCTCCATAAGGACGCATAAATAAATTGATTTGCATTTGAAAATACTGTTGGAGCTGCTGAAGATTATAAAATACTTTTTTGCATTATATAAATTCAATCTCCTAGTATTGTATAATTGTATAGCACATGTGTGAGTACTATGTACATACTATAAAGCTACCATATACTGGGTACGTCTTTCACTGACTTGAATGTGCCCTGGCAGCAGAGAGTATGTCATGCTCACTCAAATGCCTCGCTGATGGTGGCGCGTGTGTTGGATCATTTGGTTCCCTTCAAAATGGTTGAGCTGAATGGTGCTGATCCACACGTCATGTTCGTGAACGGGCGCCGTCAGTAGGGACTGGTCATCTCTTTGCTGCCATGGCTTATTTTAATTTAACTTAATATTTGAATTGTACTTATTTTTATTTATTTTTTTAAACTTTTCATACGGACGCTTTTAACGTTCTGCATCGTTCTCACATGCATAATTTATAACATAAATGATGTAACCAATACTTTGTACCATATATTGATTTAAAAGAGTGTCCATGGAGTTTCTTGCCCGTTCTTCTCCATAGGTACCTACGCTTTGGAATTTCTAATAACACGTAATCGTCAACCGAACATTTTGTTAGAGCTGCCTTTGTTCTATCAAATCTAACTTTCCGCTGTTGACCGTTTAAAACTGAATTTATTACAAGAGCTAAGCTAAGCTAAGCAACAAAAACTCTGTCGCCGACATGTTAATCGAAAAGCCTAGGTTCAATATTTCACATACTATCATAATATTACTTTGCAAGTAAATGTCGGGTAGATCATAGTAATCAAATCTCAAGCTGTTTCTCGCTAATTGCAACACTACATACGATTTGTTCTGTGCTGAATACACATGTTTGACCAATACCAGTCAATGCAACAACATTATTAACTCGTTTGCCACTTAATTTGGCTGCACAACTCGCTTTTACTAACGCGCATTCAGCACCAGAATCGTAAACAAAACAATACAGCTCACCTTTATTTTCCAATGTGTCTGAGGGTAGTTGTACGACTTCTACTCGCCGTTCACGACTTCCAGCACATTGTCCACCATCCGCTTAGCTGCCACTACTCATGCACCAGGCTGCGATATGTCCTGGTTTCCCTCACTTGCAGCACACAAAGGGCTTCGCTGACGGCTGCGGGGCTGCTTGGCTCAATTCTTAAAGTCACTCCACGTCACTGCGGTAGCTATTTGCGATAGCCACGTTGATGCTGCTCCTTTGTACGTCTTATTGATGGTCACAACAAGTTGACCACCTTGCAGTGAATTTTCGGCAAAACACAAATCAGCTGTTGTGCACTGTTATGTTTGCACACGCCAAACTGCGTTTTCTAAACACGGGAACGGGATACGTCAAACTCGAACGCCGGTTAGTCTTTTTTTTTTATCAAACATGGCGGTAGGCGTAACAGTCGCGTCACTCGGCAAAGGTACTTCTGCATACAGCCTATGCCCAAAACAACATGTACCATAATCGCACATCCGTATCTGACTTGTCTGGTTCCAACTTGAACAGATCCACACGATTATTTAATAAGCATTCGCATGTTTGCACTTTGTTTTTCAAATGTCAACGGTCACTTTCACTTTCAGCGTTCTTATTTTGAACACGTGGGTCGTTGAGGTCCAATCCCAATTCTGATGTCGGAGATGTTGAGGGATTCTTATCCGAAATTCCATCGGTATCCGTCAGGTTGCATGTGGTTGGGTAGAATCAGTGCGCACACCCGGCGCGGTCGAGCCCTGGATGTCCAATGTATGTCGCTAACACACTAGTCTCACCATGACATCTGACAGATGTCAAACGCCACACGCGACAAGACATTGACAACCCCGACTCGAACTACTGACTCAATGACAACTGTTTTCGATTTGGTTAATCGAGTAAGGTATCTTAAACGCTAATAGATGGCGCTACTAGTACGTAATCAAAACCTTTTACTTCACTGCTCCGACATATATAACAAGATAATGGGCGAAGATGAATTGTGATGCCACCGTGAGAATATCTTTAAAAATATCTCTCAGAGTAACTCTCGTCACTTACTTAGCTGGTAGATTGCTCGAACAGCTCGGTTTTGAATTAATTGCCCAAATCAGTGCATATAATGTCGAAGTGATATAGGAACATACAATACAGACGAATTGATAATCCCCTTTTTGAAGTCGGTTAAAAATATTTTGTATACGCCCGATAACCTTTATGCGACAAGTTTCTAAGTAACCTGGAAGTGGGTTAGGATTGATATGAGTATGCAAGCTCGCTCAATAAAAACGCCAAGTACTAATTTATTTAGAAATACATACCTACAATATTAATTACAGCAAAAACTTTTCAAAACAGTTTTAAGCGCTCCCCTGAGTCAAACATCATGTCTAAGTCGGGTGTATATGGTTGCAGGTTCGCAGGGATGCGCGCGTCGCTACGGTTGATCGCGTGACCAGTGCTGCGCGCGCGCCGCGCACCTCCTCACGCGCACACACACGCTTTATGAGGTAAGAGTTACGACCTATCGGTTATTACAAACAATCCATGTTAACTGGTTATTCCTTGATCGTTATAATAACTAACATGAAAATATAAGTGTTGGTGTTGTTGTCAGTTTGTCAGCGCGGTGTGTAGCGCGATGCGTGGCGTGCGCGCGTGGCTGGCACTGGCGGCGGTGTGGGGGCTGGTGTGGCGGGCGAGCGGCGGGCCCGGTCCTCCTTTCGAACCGCCAGCGCCCCCCGAGCTGCGCTTCACTGCCGCGCTCTATAACCTGAGCATACCGGAGAACAGTCCCCCGCGCACGTACGCGCAGCAGCCGCCCGCCGCCGACCCGCTCGGTGTGCGCCTGCCCGCGCCCGACGCGCGCGTGCGCTTCCGCATCCGCCATGGTGACAAAGACAAGTTCTTCAAGGCGGAGGAGCGCACCGTCGGTGACTTCTGCTTCCTTTCCATCCGCACGCGCGCCGGCCACGCCGACGTGCTCAACCGCGAGCGCCGCGATACGTACCGGCTTGACGTGCGCGCCACTGCGCTGCTCTCCGGCGGCCGGCAGCTCGAGGCCGACGCCGTGCTGGCCGTGTCCGTCGCCGACGAGAACGACCTCAGCCCGTTGTTCTACCCCACCGATTATGAGGCCGTCGTACCGGAGGACGCGCCGCTGCATTCCAGTGTCGCGCGCGTCACCGCCGAGGACGCTGACCTGGGTCTTAACGGCGAGATCTACTACAGCCTGGCGGAATCCACTGACCGCTTTGCCGTTCATCCTACGACAGGCGTCATCACCATCACCCGTCCGCTATCGGCGGCCGAGAGCACGCATCACAAGATAATGATCCTGGCTCGGGACCGCGCCTCCCTCCTCGCGCGAGGTGAGGACGCGCCGGCTGCGCGCGCCTCTGTCGCCGTACGAGTGAAACGGGTCAATCTGCACGCTCCAGAGCTACACGTACGACGCATGCCCGAGCTAGTGGAAAACTCCACTGCGGAGATTTATGCCATAGTGGAGGTAAGCGACGAAGACGCCGGAGAGCACGGGCGCATCGCCAGCCTCGAGATCGTGGACGGCGACCCCGACGGGCACTTCCGAGTGCGCGCGTCGGCGCAGGCGGGCGAGTACGACGTGCTGGTGCACGCGCTACTAGATCGTGAGCGCGCGCCCGCCGGCTACAACCTCACGCTGCGCGCTGCCGACGCCGGCCACCCGCCGCGCGCCTCCTACCTCACGCTGCCCGTCACGCTCATCGACGCCAATGACAACGCGCCCGTGTTCAGTCGAGAGGTATACGAGGCAAGCATTCCGGAGACCGTGCCGCCGAATACGCCCGTCATCAGGCTCAAAGTGAGTGATCGTGACGAAGGACGAAACGCACGTGTTTACATTGAAGTTGTCGGCGGCAACGAAGGGGAAGAATTCTATGTTAATCCGGATACGGGCGTATTGTATACTGCAGTACCTCTAGATGCCGAGAATAAGGCACTTTACACTCTGACTGTGTCGGCCATAGATCAGGGTAATGCTGGTACACGAAAACAATCTTCTGCAAAAGTTAAAATTACCATACTCGACTCGAACGACAACGACCCCATTTTTGAACGGGAAGTGACCGAGGTGACGGTCCAAGAGAACGGACCGAGCGGTGCCGTGGTCGCACGTGTGGTCGCTCGAGATGCCGATTCTGGAGATAACGCATACATCTCCTACAGTATTGCCAATTTACAGCCGGTTCCATTCGACGTGGATCACTTCTCCGGCGCTGTGCGTACCACGCGCTTGCTAGACTACGAGAGTATGCGGCGCGAGCATACGCTGCGGATACGAGCCAGCGACTGGGGAGTTCCGTATCGCAGGCAGGCCGAGATGCGGCTCGTGGTGCGACTCGAAGACGTCAACGACAACCGGCCTCAGTTTGAGCGCGTCGACTGCGTGGGCTACCTGCCGCGACGGCTTGCCATCGGCTCGGAGATCGTCACACTCTCTGCGATAGACTTCGACGCCGGTGACGTGGTATCATACCGAATCATTGGCGGTAACGAGGACAACTGTTTCGCGCTGGATGCAGGCACCGGCGTCATGAGCCTCTCGTGTGACCTGAGCGACGTCCGCGCCGACTCCAGACTTCTGAACGTGACGGCTACGGACGGCACGCACTTCGCAGACGCCACGTCGCTGACGCTGCACCTGGTGAGCAGCGGCGGTTCCGGGGCGGAGGCAGGTGCACTAGAGTGCCGCGACACGGGCGTGGCGCGCCGCCTCACCGAACTGCTGGCGGCCGCCGAGCGCAGCAATGCACCACAAGATCTCACTGATGAATTTTCTCTAGCTCCTTCCCGGTACGGAGAGAATTTACATGCTCCCGAATTCCTTGATTTTCCCGTAGAGGTGAAAGTAAACGAGTCGGTCGCGCTCGGCACGTCTCTAGTGAAGTTAAGAGCGCGAGACCGCGATCTTGGCTACAACGGATTACTCGTATATGGCATCTCCGGAGGTGACGCCGACTCCGCATTCCGCATCGATCCGGACTCGGGTGAGCTTCAGGTGATCGGTTACTTAGATCGTGAACGAGAGAGTGAATATTATCTTAACATCACAGTGTATGATCTGGGCACGCCACAACACTCTGTTTCTCGCCTCTTGCCCGTCACCGTTCTCGACGTCAACGATAATAGACCACGCTTTGAAAAAACCCTGGCGAGCTTTCGTGTAACCGAAAATGCGCTGAATGGTACAGCTATATTCCGCGCTAACGCGACGGACCGCGACGCGGGTGACTTCGCGCGGATCACGTACAGCGTAAGCGGCGCGGGCGACGGCGACTTCTGCGTGGAGCGCGAAAGCGGCGTGCTCACCGTGTGCGCGGCGCTGGACCGCGAGCGGCGCGCGCTCTACGAGCTCACACTGCGGGCAACGGACGGAGGCGGTTTGCACGCCGAGGCGCTGGTGCGCGTGGCCGTCGACGACGTGAACGACAATGCACCGAAGTTTGCACTCGGCACGTACGGCGCCCGCGTGCGCGAGGACGTGCCTGTGGGCACGCTGGTAGCCGTCGTGGAGGCCTTCGACCAGGACTTGGGCGCGGGCGGCGTCGTCTCCTACTCGCTGCCCGATCAGGCAGCCGACGACGTGGTCTTCACCGTCGATGCCACATCTGGCACCTTGCGCACGGCCAAGCTATTAGACTTCGAGGAGAGACAAGTAAGCTATCAACTACAATATTTAGAATAATTTATAGATGCACATAGAACTTTAGCTTAAAATATCATACAAAAAGGTCTCCGTATGCATTGAAATATACTTCCGTAGTTCCGTATGTAACAAATTATAATGTTTGTAGGTATACGGTGTCACAGTGCGTGCCACGGACGGCGGCCAGCCAGCGCTGTGGTCGGAAGCAACGGTAATCGTGGAGGTACACACACTGCAGTTTACTAAACTTGTGATTGATTATTTATGAAACGAATTCCTAATATGAAATATATTGAAAATTGTCAGGTAGTGGACGTCGACGAGAACATGCACGCGCCGGTGTTCGCTGACCACGCCGTGCTGACGGGCGGCGTGCGCGAGGACGCGGAGCGCGGCAGCGTGGTGCTCACGGCCGCGGCCGCCGATGCCGACCCGCCCGGCCGCGACTCGCGCCTCGCCTACTACATCATCGCCGGCTCCGGCATGGCACACTTCTCTGTCGATGACGCAGGTATATGTCATTTCCTGTCAGTAGTTTCAGTCAGGCAACTAAATTGATAAGCTTTACTTTCTGGTTGGTTTCTGGCTGCATGGTTGACGACGGGATGTTGTATAAGTAATGTTAGTGCGCGAATACCTCTGCTTGCACGATGCAAGATTTTGGCAGACGTCAGTGCGAAGCGTTGTTGGCATGTAATTAACAAGGTTTCTAAATATTAAAATATTATATACAAAGCAGACAAACACTTCGTAGACTGCAACTGCTGGAAAGTACTGTTACGAGCTTCGGGTTCGTGACAGTAAAAACTGCCGATAAAAATTACCAAAAGTTACACTTTAATTAAACAACATTTAACAACTCACAACACACTAATTATAAAACACAATCGCTCTTAAGTCGCACTTGAAGATCGCTTTCGATGTGTTCGCTTGTGTCGCAGAACCAAGTCTGATTGGTCGCGGCTAGTCGGCCTTATATAGTGGCGTAGATAGTTCCAGAACCTTCTATTGTAGAAACATCTAGAATGTTCGAGTACATATCGGCCCCGACTGACCAGATGTCGATAGTTCTAGTAAGTTCTAGCATCGACATCTCTACTCGATAATAGATGGCGCCAGTGACTTTAGTTCGGCCATTCCACAATAGATGGCGCCAGTTAGTTCTGCCATTCCACAATAGATGGCGCCAGTGGTAACTAATGTCACCATGTATCAGGCATTAATTGTGGCGCGTAACACTGCCCCCTCCTAAGACATGCTCGTCCCGAGCATTATCGGCTCCATAATAACGCGTCAATCGATCCACATCCAATGGACGATCTTAGGAGTACCTCTTGCACCTTTCTGTACCCGGTAGGTTACGTCATTGATTTTTGTGACAATCCGGTACGGTCCATCCCATTTAGTTTGAAGCTTAGGAGATTTCCCCTTGCTGCGGACTGGATTGTGCAACCACACTAGTGAACTTTCGTCGAACCCTTTACTGTTCATTTTGCGGTCATAACGGGTTTTCATCTTTTCAGACATTTGCTGGCCCGATTGTCTGACGTGCTCACAAATGTCATTAATTTTGTTTCGCAAGTTATTCGCATAATCGGTTATACTGCGTGGGAAATCAGGTGGTATTCCGGTGATCAGGTCTGCAGGCAGCTGGTGTCACCGATGTAGTTTCCACAACTTTTGCTAGGTACCTCTCCAATGTCTGATTAAATCGTTCCACCATTCCATCCGATTGTGGGTGGTAAGAAGTTGTTCTTGTTTTATGAGTACCCATAACTCGACAAGTTTCCTGGAATATTTGGGACTCAAAATTCCTTCCTTGATCACTGTGAATCTCTAAAGGAACTCCAAAACGACAGAAGACTTCATAAACTAATTTATCTGCAACTGTCGAAGCTTCTTGATTTGGAATGGCGAAGACTTCCGGCCACTTAGTGAAGTAATCCATCACAACCATGAAATACTTGTTACCACTTTCACTTTCCGGAAACGGCCCCGCAACGTCGAGGGCTATCCTCTCCCATGGTGCACCAACATTGTACAATTTCAATGCACCTCTACTACGAGTCTGAGGTCCCTTTACAGCTGCACAACTTGTACATTTGCGACACCAGTCCTCGACATCGTCCCGAAAGTGGACTCAGTAAAACCGTTCTCCATTATTGTAACACCTGCATTCTATACAAATAAATAAATTATTATTAGTAGAGTTCGTTTTACTCCCAGATGACCTCCTGAACAACCACTATGGTAGAGCTGTAGAACGTCCGGTACTTAAGCTTTAGGGACAACCATTTGTAAATGACAGCTGTCTCCCCGAGCATTTTCCCATTAACGGCACAGGACTCCATCCTGAATCACCAAGCTGTCCCATTGGGCCCAATAGCTTTTTGTGATAGAACACATCGCTGAGACGTCGCTCCACCAGGGCTTAGGAGCTCTGGCCTTCATCCACTCCAGAATCGGCTGGATGTCCGAATCTTCCTGCTGTGCACTTTGTAGGCTTTCCTTCCACTCGTTGCTGAGGTCTGTTTTGAGCATCCTCACAGGTACGACTTCTTTACTTTCTTGCCTAGTACCAGCTAGTATGCCTTTTTCCATAATCTGTTCCTGATCACAAAGGTTCGGCACACGTACACCTGAGATGTCGCTGGCTCTGACCAAAGTTCGTCCCACTTTCCATGGGAGGTCTTTGTCTACCCTTTCTGCAGTTCTCTTAGGGCAACTGGATCGAAGGTGGCCCCTTTCCCCACAGCCGTAGCACCTAGGGCTGTATCCTTTATTGCGGTTGCGAACTGTAGCCGCTGCAACCTCCCTGACGCGATGGGAACGATGATCCTGTCGCACGGCTTCCACCTCCAGTGCATGGGCCAAGGCGTCCTTAAGCGTCCCGTGGTGCCCGAGCCTCACATCAGCTCTAACTTCATGGTCGATGAATGCCTGCACCAGGTTCCTGTCAATAAGCGCAGGTACGGACTGGTAAGCTTTACGCACCAGCTTCTCCACTTCAAGGGCCCACTGCTGCAGGTTTTCATAACTGCGTTGTACGCAATCCTTGAGCTGCGCACGAAACACGTGTTCCAGGTGAGCGTCGCCATACCGAGCCTCCAATGCCTCAAGGAGCTGCTCGTAAGTCACTTCCTTACCGAGAGCTTCCAGAACAGTTAAGGCCTGGTCGCGCAGGCCTAGGGTGAGGGCAGTCATGGCCTGACTTTTATTCCAACCGTTCGCCTTCATGACAGCCTCAAACTGGATTTTGTAGGCCGACCAGGAAGAAGTTCCGTCGAACGGTGGCACTTTGAATCCACGTAGCGAAGGTTTTGTAGCTACGGGAGCTGCGATTCCATCCCCAAGTTTAAGGTAATCCAGCGTTTTCTTTACGTCAGCCATCACGGTTTTCTTCACGTCAGCCACCACGTTGTCAACCCGATTATTCACTTGGTCGATCCGGATTTCAGCTTCCGACAGGCGGTTGTCATGTTGAGCAACCTTATCCTTCACCTCCTTCATATCTTTCCCTAAGGTAGCGTGAAGGTCCTTCATAAGGAGCATCTGCTCTTCCTGGCGGCGCACTTGCTCCTCCTTATCACGTTGGAGCTGTTCTTCCAACTGACGAGCCTGTTCCTCCTGTCGGCGGGCCTGTTCCTGTAGCATCATCATCAGGGCAGCAAGGTCTGGTGCTGCTGATGCTGGAGCTGCTGCGGGCGGGTCGGCCTCCGTGGTTGGTAGCTGGCCCTCCGACCTCTGCGGCATAGCTCCACTAAAACGTCTCTGGTCCGTCTCCTGTGGCGTTGACTCCGGGTACGGATACCCTCCGTGTCGTCTTTAGGTAAAATCGGCATGATTAATCCCACTTCTGACACCAATTGTTACGCGCTTCGGGTTCGTGACGATAAAAACTGCCGATAAAAATTACCAAAAGTTACACTTTAATTAAACAACACATTAGTGTTGTTTAATTAAAGTGTAACTTTTCGCGCGGAGGCACTACGCCGGGGGGAAAGTCCGCATCCGCGACAAACCGCGGCGGAGCGGACGAACCTCCGGCGCGATCTTATGGCGGCATGGAAGGCGACTATCGCAACCCAACGCAGGGCACGCCACGATAGCGGCGGTAAGACCCCTCTTTGAGGAGTGGCTAGAGAGACGTCACGGCGTTCTCACCTACCGCCTGACGCAGGTCCTCTCCGGACACGGATGTTTCGGGAGGTTCCTGCACATCATCAGGCGGGAGGAGACGCCCGGGTGTCACCACTGTCAGGATCGCCCAGAGGACACGGTGGAGCATACGGTGGAGGTCTGCCCTGCCTGGGCAGAGCACCGCCGTGTCCTCGTAGAGGCGATCGGCAGCGGCGGCGACCTCTCGCGTCCGGCCCTGGTTCAAGCCATGGTCCGGGGCGAGAGGGAGTGGGAGGCAGTTACCTCCTTCTGCGAAGCAGTCATGCTAGCAAAGTAGGTGGCAGGGTGGGCGAGGGAACGCACCTTGCACACCTCACGCCTCAGCCGCCGCGGGAGACGCTCCGGGCGTCAGGAGCCGCGTGACGACTCCCAGCCACCGTAGGCGCGGGCCTGCGGGCGGAGAGTAATGGGTAGCTCTCCGTCCGATCAGGACTAGGCCCGTGCCGGACGGCGTGTACGTGTTCCACGCGCGCCTCAAAGAGATGTCAGCAAAAGCGACGGGGCCCCATAGAGCCGAAGCCTGCCAGGGTAGCGGGAACATCCGAAAGGGTTTACCGCTGCCCTGGAACATAAAGGGCTAAGGAAGGAACACGGGTGGGTTTTAGTCAGTAAGAGCCTGACACTCTCTCCTGCTCCACCCAGAGCGGGAGGAGTCATTTGATGATTTCCCATCCTCAAAAAAAAAAAAGTGCAACTTTTGGCATTAAACTTTGTTTGTAAACAACTCACAACACACTAATTATAAAACACAATCGCTCTTAAGTCGCACTTGAAGATCGCTTTCGATGTATTCGCTTGTGTCGCAGAACCAAGTCCGATTGGTCGCGGCTAGTCCCGGCCTTATATAGTGGCGTAGATAGTTCCAGAACCTTCTATTGTAGAAACATCTAGAATGTTCGAGTACATACCGGCCCCGACTGACCAGATGTCGATAGTTCTAGTAAGTTCTAGCATCGACATCTCTACTCGATAATAGATGGCGCCAGTGACTTTAGTTCGGCCATTCCACAATAGATGGCGCCAGTTAGTTCTGCCATTCCACAATAGATGGCGCCAGTGGTAATTAATGTCACCATGTATCAGGCAATAATTGTAGCGCGTAACAGTCAATGATATTATAAGTAGTAAAGTGGTGGTAACGGTACTTTCTTCTTTTTCTCTCTTTCTCTCCTTCTTCTCTCTCTGTCTTCTGTAATTGAGATAGACTAAAAAAGAAAAGAATAAGACACAACTCTATAGAAGGTAGGTAGGCAATTGGTTTCACCCTCTATTATTTGTGTTAATGTTTACTTTGACAGTCTTATTTTAGAAGATTTCATTTCCTAATAAGTAGGTAATGTAGATACCTGAGAATGAGACTGAATACAGTTAAGTATTCAATCTAGTTCTACTCATTCTTATTTAATAGATTAATGAACAGTGCCACATTGCGAGAGAGGGACTCACTACCAATCAGTGTTGTGCCTTTCAAGACCATCCGACAAAACAAAAATCATAATTATGGTATTTTTCTTACTGGCAACCAGCTTTACAATTATTATTGCACACTAGCTGTTGCCCGCGACTTCGTCTACAATCCAGGATGAAAAGTAGCGTCTATGTCCTTGTCCTGTCCAGTCTACCCATGTGTCAAATTCCACCTAAATCCGTTCAGCTGTTTTAGCGTAAAAGCGTAATTCTTAAATTTTCTAATTTTCTGCGCAACTTTCTTATTTTTTTCCGTAAGAACCATCTACAAAGTATTAGAAAACTTTAAAAAAAAAGATGGATGAAATCGGTAAAGTGGTTCTCAAGTTATAGCGTGATCAAGGGAAATAGGGATTAATTTTTATACACATAATATAGAAGATATTAGCCCAGAGAGCAATATTGAAGGTAGCCACGTTTAAACCAATTATGTACCCAACAACAACCCTCTACAATAATTGGAAGGTCCTTAACGTTAGACAACACTTTATCTTGCAGACCATTCTTTCACAACACCGACTTACGCCTTTAATCATAAATAATCTCGAAACGTCGGAAAGATATGGTCTGCACTATTCCACCACCGTACTATAATATAAATTTACCAAACGATTCCTTTTTTGCCTTGGTCCATATCTGTATAACAAACTTAACGCTAACTTAGCTATTTATACCCTACCTTACTCCAAATGCAAAACTGCCGTCCGTTCTTACCTTCTTTTAAAAACCTATGATGAGACTGAGAATCTTTTAAAAACACTTTCATAACTTACTTAACACACACACGCACGCACCCCCACACACTCCCACGCACACACACGCACATAAACACGAACAGAAAAAACTCACACACGCGCACTACACAATAATCAAACACTCATTCATACTCAATCACGTCCCACACAAAACGATCTCATTTTTACCATTACTTTATTCTTATTTTTACCACCGAATTTGTAACCATCAACCATCTAAAGTATTAATTTTATATAAAGGACATGTCCAAAAATGGTTTTTTATTATTCAATAATTCTAACAAGGATAAATTAAATATATTTGGATAGACATCCCAAAAACTAGTGGTTCTAACTATATCATACATTTTTAAAGGCCCCCAATTTTGATTTTTTTTAATTTTTATTTTAGTGTGTATTTACTCCTAAAACGAACAAACCTTTCTAATTGTCTAGGGTAATAAATGATAAATGATAAATGATTTTATTTTTGTAAGTAGGTTTGTACAAACACTTTTACACGTCAATCATATTTTAAAACTAGATGAGGTCGGCGTTTCCTATCTGACTAGTCTGAGAAGAAAGGCCGAAACAAACTCAGACGTCACAGTCTCTTTTAAAGTCCAGACATAATCTTGGTCAGATCATGTGAAGACCATGTAGATTTATGTCTGAGATGGTTTTTTTGAAGAAAGAACCAAACATTTTGAGAGGACCTGTCCAGTCAGTGCACGCATTTGTCAGAAATCGTGCAGCTCAACTCAAAACTTAGGGAGCTCAACGATCCGACGAACAATACCAAAGAAAGGACATTTGGGTAGGCCACATTAATTACTCAAACTGCCAGACCACGACAAAAACTAAGAGAACAGAGAGAAAAATAATATAAATACAATGACCCACATAGTCTTCACATTCACAATAATGAAAATAATAGAATACTTTACAAAGTAAGCAAATGTCATAGTATATATCAAATTCATCAATGTCAAAGTGTATATAAAAAAAACAAAAAACATCAACAAAACAAAAATAAAAAATAAACACATTCAATATGTAAAAATTGGAAGCAGCTTAATCCCAAGCCTTTTTGTCCTCGATATAAGCCTTAACGGTATAAAATGCTTTCTGGCATAACTTACGTTTAATGAATGATTTGAATTTATTAAGGCTTAGATCTTGAACGGGGCTTGGAACTTTATTGTAAAAGCGTATACATTGGCATCTGAACGAGCCACCTATTTTCTTGAGCCTTGTTGTAGGTAGAACAAATTTGTGTTTGTTCCTAGTATTTATATCATGGATATCACTGTATTTTTTAAACAATTTTATATTTTTATGGGCATATAAAAGATTTTCATAAATATACTGAGAAGGCACAGTCATAACATTAATTTCTTTAAATTTTTCTCTGAGCGAGTGTCTCGGACTTAATTTATAAATTGATCGAACAGCTCGCTTTTGCAAAACAAAGATAGTCTGAATATCAGCGGCATTTCCCCACAATAGAATACCGTACGACATTACACTATGAAAATAGCTAAAGTACACTAAACGGGCTGTCTCTATATCAGTTAAATTACGAATTTTTCTAACAGCGTATGCTGCGGAACTTAGCTTTTTTGACAATTTGTCTATATGTGGACCCCACTGAAGCTTAGCATCCAAAGTTATGCCTAAGAATACTGTGCTGTCTTCAGGATTCAATTCTTCGCCCTTTACCAACACATTAGTTTTCACTTGTCTAACGTGAGGCAACGTAAACTTAATGCATTTGGTTTTTTTCTCGTTTAGAAGTAAATTATTAACATTGAACCAGTGGACTACTTTAGAGATCGCGCTATTTACATCGTCAATAACCTGCTGCTGACGTTTAAGTTTAAACAAAAGTGAAGTGTCATCTGCAAACAACACTATATCATGATTATCCTTTATGAGGTACGGCAAGTCATTAATATAAATAAGAAACAAGAAAGGACCAAGAATTGAGCCCTGTGGGACTCCCATTGTTACTAAAGATCCGGGAGATCTTTTTCCGTTAACATCAACGCTCTGAATCCTCTTACTCAAGTATGAAGTAAGAAGATCCAGAGCAGCGTTCCGGATTCCGTAGTGGCGGAGTTTCCTGATTAAAGTTTCGTGAAGAACGCAATCGAATGCCTTGGACAAATCACAAAAGATGCCCAAGGCATCGCATTTGTCTTCCCATGCATTATAAATATGTCCTATAAGTTCAACACCGGCATCAGTAGTTGAACGACCCCTTGTAAAACCGAACTGTTTGCTATGTAATAATTTGTGTTTATTAAAAAATCTTTGCATTTGTTCTAAAATTAATTTCTCAAAAATTTTACTAAAGGTAGGTAGTACAGAAATAGGTCTATAATTTGTAGGGTCTGATGTACTACCTGATTTAAACAAAGGTATGATTTTACTATTTTTCATAAGGTCAGGAAACTCCCCACTGTCAATACAACTATTAAAGATAAGAGCTAGAGTAGGTGCTACAATGTCAATAATAGACTTAGCAACTTCTACAGAATTGCCCCACAGATCTGCAGTCTTTTTTACATTTAAAGTGTGAAAGGTTTTAATTATATCTCTACAGGTAACATGTTCAAAATGAAATTCCGAATCGCAACCATTAACATTTTCCATAAGCAAAGACTCAGCAACAGAAGGTGATGAGTTTAGGGATTTAGTAGTTGAAACGGGAATATCTGAAAAGAAATTTTCAAATGCCTCGGCGACTTGTGAGTCTGATTTTATTATGTTGTCATTAATAGACAGGCTGTAGTCAGTATTTCGGTTACTAGATCTTCCCGCTTCACTATTAATAATAGACCAGGTCGTTTTAATTACATTATTGCTGTTTTTAAACTTTGAACCCAAATAACGTGACTTGGCCATATAACAAACTTTTTTAAATAATTTTGAATAATTTCTTACATACAAATTAAATTCATCAGTGTTTACGTAAGTCCTTTCATTGTACAGTTCATAAAGCCGCTTTCTACTTTTATGAATACCAATGGTAGCCCAATCACTGAAACATGTGTTACTATTAACCGAGATAGTCTTGGGAATAAAGGTTGAATTAAATTGTTTACAGTATATATTAAAAAAAATATCATATAGATGATTAGGATCCGCATGAGAGATCCGCAAAACTGGTAATTTATGAGTGAGTTTACTTTTGAAAACCTTCAAGCGACATGCAGTTTTGGGGTTAACAGTGATATCTTTTTTAACCACTATTTTGTTTTGATTTGGAATAGTAATCCTTTGCCCGCAATGATCAGAATCTAGTAAATTTATAATTTCTTTGTGGCTTGGTATAATATCTGTATAAATATTATCTAGGCATGTGGCACTAGTAGGGGTTATTCTTGTGGGCTCCAAAAATAGGTTTACAAGATTGTAGGACTGAAACAGACTTATAATTTTACTACGAGAACCTGAGTTTTCTAATAAATTGACATTAAAATCACCGCAAATGATAACGGACTTGTTTGAGTTACAAATCCTGTCTAACACTTCATCCATTACCTTTTCAAAACAGTCATACAATCCTGATGGGGGTCTGTACACACTTAATACAACAAAATGCTCCAATTCTATACAGGCAATTTCAACTGTACGCTCAACAGATAGGCTCACAATATCGTTACGATCTTTAAATTTGAGCTGGTTACTTACTAAAATTAATGAGCCACCATGTATAGCATTTAATCTGCTGAACGAACTACCAACCTGGTGATTATTAAAATTGAACAAGAACTGGTGGCTTTTCAGCCAATGTTCTGTTATACAAAGAATATCAATACTATTAAAATTCATAAATAATTCTACTTCTAAATCTTTGTTCATAAAACCTTGAATATTTTGATGCACCAGGTTGATACTATTTATTGATTTTAAAGCCTTTTTTGAGTTGCTTTTGCAATTCTGTACAATACAGCTAGAGGTATCCTCTATTGTCTTACTTTCTAATTTAAATTATTAGCAATGTCATTAATTGTTACCAAATTAGTGGCAGAATTATTTATAATGTCATTGCGTTGCTCAAAAGAAGCAAGTTGTTTAGCCAAATTTTTGGCTGTAATTGAAAAAAAATATGATAGCGACACAGCTATCTGTCTTTTATAATAGTTAGGCAGATAGTACATAACAATGTTATATCTATCTTTTGTCAAATAGAAATTTTTACTAACATAATTGTTAAAATCAATCAAATGGAACAAGTTATTATTATAAGTCAAGTTATGCATTGTCATATTTAGTTCAAATCTTAAGCTATTTTCTTCCTGTGGCAAACTGTTACTATAAGGGAATGTAAACAACACAACTTTTCTTAAACTAAGGTTGCATAATGTTTTATGATACTGGAGCAGTTCTCCTTTGTTTAGATTTCCCCTATTACCCACAAAAATTAATAAAGTTGTATCCTGGGTAAAGTTACATTTAATAATTTTTTTCATAATATGAGACAAAGAACAACCAGGCATACAGTAATTTATTATTGAGTGTCCCGGATATTCATCTGTCAACAAGTGACCTAAGTCCTTACCAATCTCATCACAAAATAAAACAATGTCATTATTTAAAGTTTGTTTACAAGGTTTATTGGAACTATTAGTAGAAGGAATGATCAAATCAACACAGGGTTGCAGTAAGGAGGTATTGCATGTTGACAATGAATGGTCCGGCGTAAGCACATTGGATGGTGTTAGACAATGCTCACAGTTGTTTTTTTGTGAGTTTACCAGCTCATTCATTGCCAACACATATTCCCTCATTAGGTCTTCAGAGGTATTATATTTGTTGGTCATTGAACAAAGTTTCTCCTGTAGATGGTCAAGTTCAGATTGCAAGGTTTCTGTGTCAATGTTGTACTTCCTAGTACTTTGCTCCAAATTAAAAGAATACATATCTAGTTGTTTAAGCAAATTCAACCTTTCTCTATTCAATTTAACATTTTTTATAAAAAACCTTTGTCTCTTTATCATTTTTTGTGTTTTAACAATGTATTTATTGATTTTAATGTATTTTTTAAGTTTATTTTTACTGGTTACTACCCTCACTGAATTACATGATTGTGATTTATCATCACCGGTTAAATCAATAGTGGGGTTTATGGCAGAAACCATTGACGGGGCAATAGACACCAGCTCATTGAACAGACTTTGATTCAGCGAGGCGGTGATGTTAAGATTTGATGTCTCAAGTTGTGTGATCTGACTTTGAGCCTCATGTAGCTGCTGTTGCAATAAGTGTTTGTGACTAAGAGCTTGTTCATACTCTATGCTACATTGGCTGAACCCGTCCACAATAACCTGGAGCCTATCCCGGGCTTCTATGGCATCAGTGTATTGAATATATAACTGAGCCATTTCATTTTTCAACTTCCTATTCATTTCATTGGCATCAAAGAGCACTCTTTCATTGTCATCCATTTCCTTAATTAGTTGGTCACAGGACTCCTTTGAAGCCTTTAATAGGCTCAAAGCCTCACTGAGTTTGGACTCTTCGAGGCGAGCACGGGCACTGCGAGTCATAATCATGACGAAGGAAGAGAAGACAATTTAGAAGAGAGAGTAGGTAGCTAGTTGAGACAGCAGTTTGAAAAGAGAGTATGTTGCTAGTTGAGACAGCAGTTTGAAAGGGGATTAGTGTAGAGGAAAAATGAAATTTATATAAAGTAAGAAGTTCTGTCACCAAACCAAATTAAGGTTATGTTTACGTTCAAAGGTCATTGGCATCAATAAGTAGCCGTATTACAAGTGAACAATATAATGTGTGGTGTAATTAAAGAACGCAAACAAATTAAAAGCAAGTAAAATATTATGTATTGTACCTGTTAACAAGATGACAATGCAAAATTCACTTGAGCCGGTAACTGTCACTGTTTCACAATAAAAATTTTACATCTATTTTGCATTTGCTATGTGAATCTAATACAAAAACAGATTATTATTCCATTCACTTGATGAGTGATTGGAAATGGGCTTTAAAAACATATAAATTATAATTTTTAAGATTAAAATAGCAAGAGCAAATTCAAATCAGCTGTTAGCTGTAGTGTTGCCACAGGAAAAAAAAAAAAAATAAAGTGAACACACCTCAAAAAATAATAATCTTGTCAAAACTGACACATGGTACTGTCATTACTGTCAATCAATGTTAGATTTGCGAGTTTATCAATGTGAACGAAACGAATCTAGTCAATTATTTATTTACCTCTGTACTATACTGATAATAAAGCGGAAAAGTTTGTTTGTTTGTCAGATTATATTTTTAGTGTGACGTATCAGACGGATGAGGCCTGCCTGACGGTCAACACTGTCATCTGTCGTATTTAGACATTGTCAAAGTGTGTGGGAGGTTTAATTTGGGCTGCCATAACGAATAAATTATATGTACTAACATTAAATAGTTTATAATTTTTCTCTGAAATGGGGGGGTCTAAAAATATAATTTCAGCGGTTCCAAATTCCATATTTTTGTAGCTTTTATTTGGATGTAGTTTGATTCTTGTTAGATTTTTCTCGGAATAAAAAACCAACGTCCATACAAAAAGCGGACATCTCCTTTATTCCATTAAACAACGTTGATAATAATGTATGTAAGTTAATTAAGGAATTGATTTGGGAGACCACACGTAGCATTATGCTCAATATATATATATATTTTTACTATCTTTATCTAGGGAGGCAAACTGTTTCTCCTTAATACAGGTTGCACAGCTACCTAGCTAGGAGAACAGTAGTTCACCCCTACATATATTTGTTAGTATAAGTTCTACGCTTACTTAATATCTTTTACATGTACATACCACAAATACCCTTTATTTGCAATAAACATTTTTATTATTATATCCTTTATTTAAAATTAAACATATCAATTATATTTTTAAATATTAGAATATAAAAAGTATAAAAACATTTAAAAATATAAAAAATAGTAGCCCACCGGTATCGGGAACAGGGTCCAAGCTACCGGTGGTCAGGGCTCCAGAGAGAGGAACCTCCTTATTATTATATTAATAACAATGTTATATTGTCGTACCTACTCTTCGATCAATAATTATTGATCGAAGTATCGATCGATAAATAAAGCATGGTTCCATAGAGCGTCATCTTAACACGGTCATTGACGTAGCTTCACTGACTGTACCTACTTCAGTCTCAACTCCCACTGGAACTCTCCAGCTGGACGAGTGCACATGTTAGCCAGCCCTACCACATTAATGTTTTATTAACGCAGGTGTAATCCGCACTCTGACGCCGCTGGACCGCGAGTCGACCCCGCACTACTGGCTCACGCTGTGCGCGCAGGACCACGGCCTGGTGCCGCGCCACTCGTGTGTGCAGGTACGTGGTGACGCGACCACAGCGAGCAGGGAACAACGGAGATGCTCAGCACATACTGCGATTTAAAGCAGTCGCTTTTCAACCGCTGATAATATGAGCTTTCCTATTCGAGCGTGACTGTTTTTAGGGTTCCGTAGCCAAATGGCAACGGAACCCTTATGGATTCGTCATGTCTGTCTGTCTGTCCGTCCGTATGTCACAGCCGCTTTTTTCCGAAACTATAAGAGCTATACTGTTGAAACTTGGTAAGTAGATGTATTCTGTGAACCGCATTAAGATTTTCACACAAAAATAGAAAAAAAAACAATAAATTTTGGGGGTCCCCATACTTAGAACTGAAACTCAAATTTTTTTTTTTCATCAAACCCATACGTGTGGGGTATCTATGGATAGGTCTTCAAAAATGATATTGAGGTTTCTAATATCATTTTTTTCTAAACTGAATAGTTTGCGCGAGAGACACTTCCAAAGTGGTAAAATGTGTGCCCCCCCCCCCCTGTAACTTCTAAAATAAGAGAATGATAAAACTAAAAAAAATATATGATGTACATTACCATATAAACTTCCACCGAAAATTGGTTTGAACGAGATCTAGTGAGTAGTTTTTTTTTAATACGTCATAAATCGTAACGTAACGGAACCCTTCATGGGCGAGTCCGACTTGCACTTGGCCGGTTTTTTAACGCGTCGTTTGATTATGTTTGATAGGATCTGACTTCGAAACCTTGGCGCTTTTACTTACACTAAAACCGCCTGCGTTTAATTACAGAGTGAACTAATTTAAAAGCGAACGCTGGCGAATCTCATTTATGGGCTCGTGCGCAGGTGTACATCGAGGTGGAGGACGTCAACGACATGGTGCCGTGGCCGGAGCGCGCGGCCTACGCCGCGGCCGTGGCCGAGCACTGCCCGGCCGGCACGCGCGTGGCCCGCGTGCGCGCGCTGGACGCCGACGCCTCGCCCACCAACATCACCTACTCCATCGTCGCCGGCAACCCTGACGGACTATTTTCTATAGACGAACATACCGGTATGTTACCGATTGTTGTATCAGAAGTCAAAACTGCTTTAACTTGTTACCCAAACTTATAGCACAGTGATCTCGAACAGGCAGGTCGTCGGTTCATAATATTTTTTTTTGTATACTTAGGTGAGATAGTGACGACGGGTCGTGCGCTGGATCGCGAGGCGGCGGCCAGCCACGCGCTCGAGGTGCAGGCGTCGGACGGTACGCTGGCCAGCACGGCGCGCGTGGCCGTGCGCCTGCGCGACATCAACGACCACGCGCCCGTGTTCGCGCAGCGCTTCTACGACATCCGCGTGCCCGCGCCCCTCGCGCCGCCCGCGCCCCACGCACCGCACGAGTCCGACGTGCACGCCCTGCCACAGGTAGCCTCGCCCACTCTACTTATTTTAGCGGTCAAGTTTACACATCAAAGCTCATGCATGCTTTAACGTTGATGGCGATGAAGTGATGAACGTGTGGAGTGTCAATTACTAACGTCATAGGATGGTACTTCCGAACCGACCCCTGAGCCTCGAGAAGTGTCATGACCGGGCGAGTTGTAACTATATTGTGTGTGGAGTGGTAGTGTGCAGCAGCGTGGTGTTCTTCACAGGGCGACGCGGCCGGCGACGCGGTGCCGCCCGCCGCCGACGAGAGCAGCACGGAGTGGGACGCCGACGACGACGAGGAGGGCTCGGGCGCGCGCGCGCCCTGGGACCTGTACGACGACCCCGCGCCGCTCGGCCTCTACGTCGCCACGGTGAGGCTTCACTCGCATGTCTCTGCATGGTATAAATGATCACGACCGTAGTGCGAGTGTCGGTCTCACGGTGTTGTTCCCCCGACAGGTGGTGGCGTTCGACTCGGACGAAGGCGTCAACGGCACTGTGCGCTACTGGGCGCGTGCACGCGGAACCGCGCGCGGCCTTCTGCGCGTGCACGCCGCCACCGGCCGCCTATATATGGCGCCGCGCCTGGCTCTCTCGCCCGGCGACTCCTACGACGTCACGGTACTGCTGACTGTCAGGTCCACCCGCTAACAGGAAATGATTGGTAAAGCTTCGCTAAACCTTGTGTGTGACGCAGGTGCGCGCGTGTGACGGCGGGCCGCGGCCGCGCTGCAGCGTGTCGCGCGCGAGCGTGCGCGGCGTGGCGCGCGGGGCCGGGGGCCCGCCCGCGCTGGCCCCGCCGGCGCCCCTGCAGGTGGCCGAGCTCGACGCGCCCGGGTTCCTGCTCGCCGTTCTGCAGGCCACTGACCCCGACGGCGATGCTCTGTACTACACAATATCGGGTACTAAACCAGTCACGGATTTCATAGTTAACACTAACACCAATTAAAATACCTTCTAAATCTAAAAAACATCACACTACAAAAAAAAAAAAACGTCTGCCCTACCAAAAAACAAACTAAAAAGTAAAAAAACAAGTTGTATTCCCTAACAGATAAATAAAATTGTCATTGTAGTCGGGGGATCTCTTAGAATAAAAAGTGTTCCACATAATGGTTTTTTATATATTAAAACTATTTTGCACACCCATTGGGATAACAGTTAGCGACGGTCTACCATGAAATTTCTGCCACCTTCAGAGTTGGTTCCAAACCAGAGAATTGCTCAACGGTCGGCAGTAGGGACTTGAAATTTTGCATACCCGTTCGGATATGATAGACGGTTGGTGGGTCCACCATGAAATTTCTGCCACATCCAGAGTTGGCTACAAACCACGGAACTCCTCAACGGTCAACAGTAGTAACAGGCATAATATGTATACCATGACTTATAATTTGCTGAGATGGGCGTCAATAGCATTGGTTTGCAACCTGTTCACGAGACGGAAAACTCCAAAATCAAACTTTCGTCGTCGCCATCTTGGATCCTCGCCTCGAAAACCATGAAAAGGACACCCATGATGAAACATTAAAAAAAAACGCAGCCGCCATCTTGGATTATAACCCACTATCTTTAGGCTCTATCACCCTCGAAAACAATGAAAACTATCTCTGATAGAAAGTCGCATGGAGAGGGCATAATTTCCGTTACGTGACGATTTCTACCAATTTATTCCTACCGCAAGCCGCGTTAAAGAACTTCGTTCCAAAACCAATTTCTTTTTTACAATCTTGATAGATGGCGACCCTCGGCAGGAGTTTTATATCGGAAGAGAAGATGGTAGCCTGGTTCTGGCACGCCGCCTGCTTTGGGAGCGACAGTCACAATATTCCTTGAATATCTCTGTCACCGACGGCCTGCATGTGGTGTACGCTCCGGTAAGAAATCGCGGAATGGTTTGCCTTTTGCAGCGTTCATGGAACTGTCACTGAACCTGACCCTATTTACAGGTGAATATAACCGTTATCAACGACGCAAACGAAGGGGGAGTGTCGTTTACGCGAGAGGAATACGTCGTAGAAACTTCCGAGGCGACCCGGGTGGGCGAGGCGCTGGTGGCGCTGCGGGCGAGCGCGGCGGGCGCGGGCGGCGGCCGCCTGCTGTACGGCGTGCACGCCGCGCGCGCGCCCGCCTCCGCCAGGCTGTTCCGCCTGCACGAGTTCAGCGGCGTGCTCGAGCTCGCGCACCCGCTCGACAGGTGAGCGAGCAACAGACCCACCGAGACGGAATCAGACACGCGCCACTTACACGGTCCACTAATTGCCTATTTGTTAATCACAGAGAGAGCGCTGCGGTTCACGAGCTCACCGTGTGGGCGCGCGACCAAGCCCCGAAAGCTTCGCTCGCGTACGCGCGGGTGACGGTGCGCGTGCACGACGCCGACGAGCACGCGCCCGCGTGGGGCCGGCGCCTGGCCGAGGTGCGCCTGGCGCGCGGCGCTCCGGCGGGCGCGCTGGTGGCCGCGCTGCGCGCCGCCGACCCCGACGCGGGGGACGCGGCGCGCATCGTGTACTCGCTGGTGGGCGGCGACGCGGGCGGCGTGTTCGCGGTGGACGCGGCGCTGGGCGACGTGCGCCTGGCGCGCGCGCTGCCGGCCGCGGGCCCGCGCGACTACACGCTGCACGTGCGCGCCGCCAACCCGCCGCCCGCCGCGCGCGCCGCGTCGCTGCCGCTGCACGTGCTGGTGGTGGAGCCGGACGACGCGCCGCCGCGCTTCGCCGCCGCCGAGCTGGCGTGCGAGGTGTTCGAGAACGAGCCGGCCGGCACGGCGCTGGCCGCGCTGGACGTGCGCAGCGCCAGCGCGGCGTGGTTCTCGCTGGAGGGCGGCGCGGGGCTGTTCCGGCTCAACCCGGCCGCCGGCCTGCTGGCCACCGCCGCGCCGCTCGACTACGAGACTCAGAACTTCTACAATTTAACAGTCACCGCAATCAACATGGTAAATTTAATTTGCAATGTTAATCTGCATAAATATTATTTATTTATAATATTCTTACCCACAGGAAATCAGCGCTGTGCTGTGACACATACATTTTATGATGGCTACATAATGAGATGTATGTGTATTCGTGTAATTTTTGTTCACAGTAATGGTTTTTTCATTGTTGTTATAAGACTGTTCTTTTTTCACTTTGCATTATTAAACCTAATAATATTTATTTGAATGTCTCAGGGCGGCGGCACGGCTTCGGCGCGCGTGTCAGTGCACGTGCTGGACCGCAACGAGTTCGCGCCGGCGCTGCGGCGGCGCCAGTACCGCGGCCGCGTGTCGGAGGCGGCGCCGCCGGGCGCGCTGGTGGCCGACGCCGGGCCCGGCAGCGAGCCCGGCGCGCCGCTCGTGCTGCTCACCGACGACGCCGACTCGCCCGCCAACCGCCAGCGCGCCTACGAGATCCTGCAGCCCGGCGCCGCCGCGCTGTTCCGCGTCGACCCCACCACCGGCGCGCTGCACCTGCTGGCGCAGCTGGACTACGAACGCGCCGCCCGCCACGAGTTCAGCGTCAGGGTGAGTCGGCTGTGGCGCGAGCGCACGACTTCAGTCGATCGCGGGGCTCTACGACACTCGTCATTGCAGGTCATCGACATGGGGACCCCGAGGCTACCGTCCGGGAGTGTCGCGAAAGTCACCGTAGAGGTGACGGACGTCAACGACTGTCCGCCGACGTTCGCACAGGCCGCTTACGAAGCCACGGTGCTGCTGCCGACGTCGCGCGGCGTCACGGTGGCCACGCTGGCGGCCAGCGACCCCGACCTGCCGCCCGGCGCCGCCGTCAAGTATGACGTCATCGAGGGCGACGCGGCCGGCGCCTTCGCGCTGTCGCCGGCCGGCGTGCTGGCCGTGGCGCGCGCCGACGGGCTCGCGGACGCCTACCACCTGCGCGTGCGCGCGTCCGACGGGCTGTACTCGAGCACGGCGCGCGTCGAGGTCCGCGTGCGCGAGGCCGACAACTCGGGCCTCGCTTTCCAGAAATCCGACTACTACGGCTCGGTCGTTGAAAACTCCACAAAACCCACGACGATCGCCGTACTCAACGTGCTGGGTGCGGCGCTCAATGAACATATTGAATTCAGGATATTGAACCCTGTGGAAGGGTTTGAGGTGAGAACATTATATAAGTTTCTTCAGATGTAATTACGGTCAAACTTCACTTAGGTTTTTTTGTACCTTAAAATCATTGCATTGAGCTTTTGGAAACTGTTTCATCTAAATGACATCTTCCAAATACCTCCCCTTGACCATGCACCGCGGTTACGATATATCTTTAGTAAAGGAGATTTTGAGTGTATAAACAACGAGATTGTTGCCGTTAATTGGTAGCGCGAGTTCTCATTCCGGTCTTTGGATGACTCAGTTGTGTACTTTATAGACACAATAAAAGAGTTCCAAAATAGGTTTATACCGCAAAAGTTTATACGTAATAAAACACACCCTATCTGGTACATCGCTCATCAGAACCATTAAGAAAAAGTATAAATACTTTAAAAAGTTTAAGACTTACAGAAATAAAGCTGATGTGTTAACTTTTAAATGCTTGCGTGAAAGAGTTAAGATTATGGAAGCCTCATGTTATAAGTTATAAATGTTACCTCGATCAAACGGAAAAATATATTAAAAATTAAAAATGTAAAAAACCCCGACACAAAATAATTTTTGTGTCGGGGTTTTTTTGCTTTTTGTAGGGACTCCTTATTATTTCATTTCTTTTATTTTCTGGCGTTTTAAGATTCAGGTAATTTGGTGTTTAATCAGGTTTTTTGTAATTCGCCATTTTGTGGTGGTGGCCATCTTGGATTTGAAATTTATCATAGTGTATATTATTCTACTAGTCAAGCCCTTTCATTTGATACCCATATTGAGGGAGTTGTGAAAAAATATGTAATCGTAATTTTGTGGCGGCGGCCATCTTGGACCGATTTTCATCAAACATAGCTAAGAACACTCCCGACTAATTCACCTTTCATAAAAAATAAACAAAATCAAAATCGGTTCATCCGTTCGGGAGCTACGATGCCACAGACAAACACACACAGAGACACGTAAAACTTATAAAACCCTGTCGTTTTTGCATCGAGGGTCAAAAACAATCCCAAACATTTTTGGAGCTTTGCTAAAAATCGCTACAACTGTTCCGTAGCCAAATGGCAACGGAACCCTTATGGATTCGTCATGTCTGTCTGTCTGTCCGTCCGTATGTCACAGCCGCTTTTTTCCGAAACTATAAGAGCTATACTGTTGAAACTTGGTAAGTAGATGTATTCTGTGAACCGCATTAAGATTTTCACACAAAAATAGAAAAAAAACAATAAATTTTAGGGGGTCCCCATACTTAGAACTACTCAAAAATTTTTTTTTCATCAAACCCATACGTGTGGGGTATCTATGGATAGGTCTTCAAAAATGATATTGAGGTTTCTAATATCATTTTTTTCTAAACTGAATAGTTTGCGCGAGAGACACTTCCAAAGTGGTAAAATGTGTGTCCCCCCCCCTGTAACTTCTAAAATAAGAGAATGATAAAACTAAAAAAAATATATGATGTACATTACCATATAAACTTCCACCGAAAATTGGTTTGAACGAGATCTAGTGAGTAGTTTTTTTTTAATACGTCATAAATCGTAACGTAACGGAACCCTTCATGGGCGAGTCCGACTCGCACTTGGCCGGTTTTTTTTATGCTATTCCTAACACATTCAATTACAAAGATGAATTATTGCTCACTGGTAATTCTATTTGTGAGGCATTTTCTTCTTATTTTCTCTCTACCTTCCTTGATTCTACCTCAACTAATAATCCCAATTCAGCCTCTGTTTTTCTCTGTAGCACTACTATACTTTCATCTGACATTTGTCACATAGAAGTAAATACCGGTGTGGTGACTGATTTACTCTGCAATTTGGATTCATCAAAAGGTGCTGGCCCTGATAATATACTGCTAAATTTCTCATTGAATGTGCGTCTTCCATAGCCCTACCTATTTCAATCTTGTTCTCCAAGTCTTTATCTCAAGGTGTTGTCCCCAGAGTGTGGAAATCTGTGTTTATTACACCCGTATATAAGAAGGGGTCCAAAACTGAAATGACTAATTATAGGCCGATATCCAAACTGTGCAATGTAGCTAGGATATTTGAGAGGATTATCTATAGCCAGTTATACCCCGCGCTTGCTAATTCGTTCAGCTCTTTCCAGCATAGTTTTTTAAGGGGACGGTCCACCACTTCGAATCTTGTCTTATTTAACGACTTCATTACCGAGGCTATGGACGATGGCGGGCAGGTTGATGTGGTTTACACTGATTATAGCAAAGCATTTGATCGGATTGACCATGACACCCTAATAAATAAGCTCAACCACATGGGCATTGGTGGACCTCGTCTTATATTGACAATAGGTCGCAAGTAGTAGTGCTCAATAATTATATGTCTGGATCTGTGCCCAGTGGAGTACCTCAGGGTTCGTTGCTCGGTCCCTTCTTATTTGTGGTATATGTAAACGTCATCGATCAATGCCTTCATTCATCCCAATTGATGCTTTGCTGATGACATGAAAATTTTCATCAAGATTTCATCACTTGATGATAGGTCAGCACTTCAGGCTGACTTATATCGGCTTGAAGAGTACTGTCGGGCTATCAAACTTGATCTCAATCCATCAAAGTGTTCAGTGATCACTTATACTAGGAAACGTGCTATCCTAGCCACCACCTATACTTTAGCGGGCCAAACCTTGTCTAGGAGCGATACTATTCGTGAATTAGGCGTCCAGCAAGATAGTAAGTTTTTGACACACACATTGACGCCATTGTCAAAAAAGCCTCTAAATTGCTTGAGTTTATAATGCGTCTCTCTAAATGCTTTACAGATGCTAAAACTCTTAAAATATTGTAATGCACTTTTGTTAGAAGCCAGCTAGAGTATGCATCTCAGCTATGGAACCCACGTTATCATAACCGCATTGAGAATATACAAAGACGTTTCATAAAATATCTTTGTTTCCATCAAAAGATTCCATACCATCCAATCGATTACCTCCGACTCTGTAAAAAGTATAATTTATTACCACTCAAAGATCGACGTGAGATTGCTGAGTTTTTATTCCTGTTAGAAATCTTTGACAATAATATTGACAGCCCTGAGTTTTAAATTTTTCAAAATTTTATTTCTATGTTCATAACAAAACATTTCGATTTATACAACCCTTTACGCGTACCTCACAGTTCTACGAATCATAGGTAGAACAGTTATATTGTGCGTGCAAGCAAAAATTTTAATAAAATATGATAACAACACGATTTGGATCTCTTTACAACCAGTGTGACCTTAGCTAGAAGGTGCTAAAGCCTCAATTTTTTTTTTTAAATAGCTGCAGTGCTTTTCAGTTATTGTATTTTGGAACGAAGTTCCTTATCGCGCGTTGCGATTTTTTTTTCTTTTTTTTTCTCTCTCACTTTTCAATGTAGTTTTAATATTAATTTATAGTATACTATTTATAGTATACTATAGGAATATGTTACTGCTTGTATGTTCACAACACAAATTTTATTATAAGTCTGAACGCGAAGACTTGTAATTGGCTTTCTGTCGACTATTGTATTCTTTTTTTTGTTCGTTTTTTAGCTGTAAGTTTTCCATGCTGTAATAAATAAATAAATAAGAAAGCCGGACATTTCGATCCATTGTTATCGTGTGGAGTGCTCGCGGCAGGTGGGCGCGACGTCGGGCGCGGTGCGCAGCACGGGCCGCGCGCTGGACCGCGAGCTGCGCGACGCCTACTCGCTGCTGCTGGAGGCGCGCAGCGCGGCCGCGCCCGAGCCGCGCGTGGCGCGCGCGCGCCTGCACGTGACCGTCACCGACGTCAACGACAACTGCCCCGTGTTCGTGGAGCGGCCCTACGCCGCCGCCGTGCTGGCCGGCGCCGAGCCGGGCGCGCCCGTGCTGCGCGTGCGCGCCGTGGACGCCGACGCCAACGACAACGGCGAGGTGCGCTACGAGATGAAGCGCGGCCACGGCGAGCTGTTCCGCGTGGACCGGCGCAGCGGCCAGATCACGCTCAAGCAGACCGTGGACGCGCACAACCAGCTGTACTCGCTCGTGATCGCGGCCTTCGACGGCGGCGTGCCGGCGTGCGGCGCGGAGGCGGGCGTGACGGTGCGCGTGTGGGGCGGCGGCGCGGCGCCGGCCTGGGCGCGCGCGCACTACGCGCTGAGCGCGCGCGAGGACGCGGCGCCGGGCGAGCCGCTGGCGCCGCCGCTGCAGGCCGAGTCGCCGCTCAACCGGCAGCTCATCTACACGCTGCTGGACGACGCCGCCGGCCTGCTCGAGGTTCACTTCGACACGGGTGAGTGCCGCCGCTCTCTGTGTGCTCTCGCCGCCCTGCACGTTTTTGGGAGAGGACGATGAGGTCGCGAGTGGTAGCGCACGTATACTAACTATTTATGAATTTGTACATGTATATGCATGAAGGGAAATTGTTAAATTTGTATTATTTAAGAATAAAATGGACGTGCTGTTTTATGGTACACCAGTTCCAACACTTACGACCCTGACAGTGTCAGTTGAAGCATGCCGAACACAATATGGCGTTGACGAATGAATTATGTCTGAGGAGCGAGGTTTATTAACACCGAGCATAGATTTTAAAATGTTTTATTATCACTCATACTAGGCTGCTCTTTATGACATGACGATTGATGGTTGAATTTTTCTTAACTAATTGTATGGAGACCAAAACTTGATTATATCAATTTCGGGTAACTTAAGAAAAAAAACAATCTAATTTATATTGAAGTAGGTAGAGTTATGGGGAGGATGATGAGCGAATAAATAAAGAGAAAACAACTCGGGATTACTACTTCTTAAAAGGTTCCGAAACAAAAGAAAAAAAAACGGAATCTTTCACTCACTTTTTTTTTCTCGATATACATTTGATTGTATATGCAACGTAGGAATTTGAATGTAGGCATAAAACCGGAAAGCGCCTTCAGTTGGCGCGAGCACGCGTTCAGGTTCACCGAACAAGAACACATGACACATGAACACGACGACGGTCGCTTTAAATACGACGCTGTCTAATGTTCGAACCTCGGTGACTCGTACTCAGGTCAACGGACTCAAATATTGTGTTAGATCAGGACACCAAAATAAAATATTTTATTAATTTATTTGGGGGTCAGCTCGACCTTGGGGAAAAAATAACATATCGGTTGTTATCGTTTAAAAGAGACAAAATTATAATTGTTAATAACGTCTGGTTTAGCAGGCTTGCACATCCAGCCCAAAATTTGAAAAAAAAATCGTACACTGTGGTATATATATTCTTTTTATCACTTTTAGGTTTCAAAAGCTAAAATTAAGTTTATCGTATAGTTAATAGATTACTATCCATGTTTACAGGAAAGGACATCATTCATTTTGTACGTACCCAAAAACAAAAGTCTGGTCAAAAAAAGTCTGTTTTCTTATGGCGAATGACCTCTTCAGCATTTTTTACTATTACAACGAAGTTCTACAAATTCACCCCCCCCCCAACCTCCCCCCCGCTGCTATTTCATATTGAAAATGCTAAAAATCATATTTTTATAACATGTTTATCGCTAAAGCTGTTCAGGGTGTTAAATTCAATTAAAGGTTGTTATTTTTTAATGTTATGCTTAAAATACTTGTACTATAATACTATAAAAAAACACCGACTTCCAAAAAAAGAACACTACAAAGTGAAAAATATCTTCAATTTCGGAAGTCGTTGTCGTTGGTTTCGCATTTTCGTTTCTTGACACCGAATTCCGAAATTAAAGTTATTTTTCACTTTGTACACTACAAAGTGAAAAATTACTTTAATTTCGGAATTTATTTACATTTAGAGGGTACAGGCGTGATGTTATGTTGTGTGATTGCGTAAACGATGCATACATATGCGATAGCAGCAATCACGGTCGATTTGATGGCATTTATTGAAGAGTTCCATTGTCTGTCTCCGAAACTCATCTTTACGAAATTTAAATGGGACCATTTCGGAAAACCATAACATATATAAACATATATGTATATATAAACATGTGAATTGAAAACATCCTCCTTTTTTAAGCTTGAATGATGTTCTTTATAGCAAAGTGGTTTGGGACACTGTTATAATTGCTGAAAAAAAAGTAGGTGAAATTACCTTAAAATAGTATATTTTCTAATTGTGACAAAGTATCCAAATTTCATTTGTATAAATGTATATTTAAAAACGACTTCAATGTATAATAATTGTATATAGTTTATATATTATACAAGGTGTCGCTTTAACGGCGACATTAATTTAAAAATAAAGAAGGAAGCCGAGTACGAAAGAAGTTAAAATCTGGTTAACCCGTTTATATGTTACTGTTCTTCGTAATAAGTATGCCAGGAGCTCGAGCACCCGCGGGTAGACGCGCGACTCATAACGCACGGGGTGAAGTCGCGCTAGGTGGCGGGCGTACTGACTGCGTTACTAACATATTGGTTTTATCCGCAGCACCCGACAGAGGCAATAGTCCATGTGAGTATACAGTGGCCCCCTGTTCCACAGCCACGCGCCCCCTCACTGCTCCGCGCTTGTAGTCACCCCCGCGCACGGCTCACTTGACCCAGTTCTCATACGCGCTGTTGCCGGCTGAAGGGCAGAGACACGAATACTTCGTCTAACATTCGACTATTTTCACATTTAGACACTTTCTACTTATGTTGCAATAATTCGAGCACTTGTGTTTTTCCTTCATTATTAGAAAAACATGCATGTATCAAGTGGTTTCAGTATAAATAATGTTGGGGGATCGAATGGGTTGGCTTGGGATGTAGGTACACAAGTGATGAAAACACAAGCATTCGATTATTATTATTTTTTTAAATTTAATATATATTATATGATAATTATTGAGGTTTACTTGACTCTATGTCCAAAAAAAAGGTTTGCTAAAGCGGCTTCATTTGTCATACTCTCCTCAATCTATCATGGGCATGTCGGCTAGTCATCACCATGGCAACCAATCATTATTGATAACGCGAGTGTGTCGCTTTGGGTGTTTATGTATGAATGGATCATGAAGAAGACGACAGGTTCAGATAATGTATACCTATTTCTTCTTACTATTTTTGACTCGCATGCTTAATCGGGCACATGAATAAAATGTATAGCGTGAGCAGAGCTCATGAGCTAACGTGTGCGTGCGCAGGCGTGCTGGTGGCGCGCGCGGCGCTGGACTACGAGACGGCGCGCTCGCACGAGCTGGTGCTGCGCGCCACGGACGGCGTCACCGGCGCCTTCGCCGACGCCGCCGTCACGCTGCGCGTGCTGGACGTCAACGACTGCGCGCCCGCCTTCCCGCACGACGTGTACCGCGCCGCCGTGTCCGAGGCCGCAGCCGTCGGGGACCTCGTCGTCACCGTGCACGCCACCGACGACGACACCGGTACGACACGTGTCCTCCGCGACCGGCTCGGGCCTGACGTGTTCCTCACGAATTGTATCTTGCTTCCAGGCGAAAACGGTGAAGTGACATACTCGCTTGCCGAAATTGAATCTGCCGCCGAGGGTGCGTTCACCGTAGAGCCCACGACGGGCGCGGTGCGCGTGGCCGCCCCGCTGGACCGCGAGAGCCGCGCGCACTACCACCTGCTGCTCACGGCCACGGACGCCGGCCGGCCGCCTCTACTCACCACTGCTCATCTCTTTGTCACCGGTGAGAAAACAAAATCAAAATTCATTTATTTAAAATAGGCTGCGAGTCAGCACTTTTCGAACATCAAAATTACGTGAGACAGTCCCCCAAAATGCCCGCCCTTAACCTCTTCCTAGTGCTATAGCTGGGAAGAAGAAGTGGAGCCACACACTCTCCAGCAGCCCAGCTGTCTGTTCAGTTAGAAAAAATTGATTCTATACAATAGTAGGTACCTATGCAAAGTAATTATAATTAACATTACGAGATACAGAACATTATATTAAAATATTTGTCATTGTGTCAGCTGACCACGCCAATATATCAACATAGGCAATAAACTCTACACTCGATCAAAAATTAAAACTAAAAATGTAAACAAAACTAAATCCCTAAATAAAAGTATAGGCTCTAGGCATAAAGGGCACAGATTACATATGGAAGCAATTATAAACTAGGACCATCGAAGTAAAATAAATAAACATTAATTACTAATAAAATTAAAGGGATCTTGTTTGTATATGTATTAAGAACGCTTAATTGCAAAACTCGTCAGAGTTGCAAAATAAATATGTCTTAGTTACCTACGATGACGCAGAATAGTTTTTACCTAAGCAAACTATTTCCATTTGAACAAAACCGTAATTTATAGTCAGATAATTAATTTACTAGGCATTTGTTTCAGGAATTTGAAATAATTTTTATGTATACCGTGAGATACCTGAGATACTGGTTTATTCCTAGTTCAGGTAGAATCCAATTATTATGTAGCTCATGGTCCTAATATTGTAAATATTTATGTAGTAAACAATTCAATAAACAATTAATTGATTAGTAAGCTTATTCTGGAGAAAGAACATAAACATTGTCTCGAGTTAATCACAGCGACCAACTATTCTTAGCCTTTGAACTCAGGGTGGATTTTACTCGAGCTTTAAACGCATCTCTGAATCTGACCCTGATCGCTATAAGGCGCAGGCCCACGCCGGGACACAATCGTTAAGGGTGCGCCGTATCGATTCGCAGTGGACGACGTGAACGACAGCCCGCCGCGCATGGAGCGGGGCGTGGTGCCGGCGCTGGTGTCGGGCGAGGCGGCGCGCGGCACGGCGCTGGCGCGCGTGGCCGCCTGGGACCCCGACGGGCGCGACGCGCGGCGCCTGCGCTACGCGCTGCAGGGCGCGGCGCAGCGGGCCTTCGCCGTGCACGCGCGCACCGGCGTGCTCTCGCTGGCCAGCGCGCGCGCCTGGCCCGCGGCGCTGCGCTCGCTCAACGTGTCGGTGTCGGACGGCGCGCACGCCGCCTTCGCGCGCGTCAAGCTGTCGCTGGCGCCGGCCAACCGCGCGCCGCCGCACTTCCCGCACCTCGTGCACGAAGCGCGAGCACTCGAAAACCAGCCGCCACCACTGCTTCTCACCACGGTACCGACGCTTCGCCTCCGACAGATGTTCTCGTGACGTCACTACGCATGTTCGGTTCTTATTGAAACGGTTTTCAAATCGGTGCTCGTAGGTGAAGGCGTACGACGAAGACGCCGGGGAGTACGGCACTGTGACATACTCGATTCCGTCTGCTCGGCTGCGGGAGACCTTCGCGATAGATGCGACGAGCGGTGCGCTGACCAGCCGCGTGCCGCTGGACCGCGAGCGCCGCGCCGAGTGGGAGGTGCCCGTCACCGCCAGCGACGGCGGCGGCCTGCTGCGGCACACCGTGGTGCGCGTGCGCGTGTCCGACCTCAACGACAACCCGCCCGCGTTCCCGCTGCGCGAGTACCGCGCCGCAGTGCGCGCCGACCGCGCTCCGCGCCTGCCCTTCCTCACGCTGACCGCGCACGACCCCGACGCCGGGGAGAACGCACGCCTCACCTACTCCGTGTACGAAGGAGACGTACATTCCGACGCCTCGGGACTCTTCGCCGTCGACCCGCACACCGGCGCGCTCTCGTTCGCGCGCGACGCTACGGAATTCGGTAAGTGGTGTCGCCCAGCTCGGCCGTCGCTCTCGGCCGAGTCGGGCGCTCACCGGCGGGTCTGTGCAGCGTCGCGGAGCGTGCAGGTGTGGGTGCGCGCGCGCGACGGCGGCGGGCTGGCGGGCGAGGCGCCCGTGTCCGTGTTCGTGCTGGGCGCGCGCGACGAGGCGCCGCGCGTGCTGGCGCCGCCCGCCGACCTGTTCCTGCGCGAGGACGCGGCGCCCGGCACGCTGGTGGCCGAGCTGCGCGCGCCGGACGCGGCCGCGCCCGCGCGCTTCCGCCTGGCGCCCGCGCTGTGGCCGCGCGAGCTGTTCGCCGTGGACGGCGCCGGCCGCCTCGTGCTCGCCGGCCAGCTGGACCGCGAGACCGCCGCCGAGCATTTGATAGGTAAGTCGAACCCCGTCAGCTATTCTTTTATAATCATGGGACCGAAAGTCGAAATTTTGGTCGATAATAATAAATGGTACCTGTTGTTTCAAATTGCAATTTACAAATGTTACAGGTATAATAGCCGAAGGTTCGGGCAGCCCGGCCCCGGCGACGCTGGTGGTGACGCGGCTGCACGTGCTGGACGTGAACGAGCACGCGCCGTCGTTCCACTCGCAGCCCTACGTCGTGCACGTCGCGGAGAACACGCCGCCGCACACCAGCCTCGTGCAGTGTGAGTTGCCATTCATTGTCGTATCGTTTCGATTAGTCGTGTCGATCGCGTGCTCTACTAAATGTGCAAAGTGCAGACGCAGCAAACCAACCGCGGCGGCCGGGCCGCGCTCGCCGCGATGATACACAGAAATACGTAAGAATTGACCTACATTCTATTTATAATTGTTATTTATTAACTCGCCACTCCACCATCACGCCATCATGGTTGAGACCACCAAACTTAAGGTGAAAACCGAAAACGAACAACTGCTGTACAAATATTACAGCGAAGAAAGAGCAGGTAACAAAAAACTGCGTAATGTTATATCAGATATGGAAAAAGAAATAGAAAGCCTCCAACAACAAGTGAGGTATCTACTACATAAGGCAGAACAAAGTACAGCTTCAACTAGTAAGCCAGCTGAGTCAGTAAAGAGTCCAACACAGTGTCCTGAATACTGTACGGACGAGGAGGAGCTAGCCAGGGAAACACAGTGGATCAGGCAAAAGAGCAGGAAAAAACGAAAGCTAAACACATTGCCCACTCATACTGCCAACGTTGAACACCTGGAAACTGTTCAATCCGAGAAAGATAAGGCTAAAAAGACTCCGCCACCTCCGGCTGTTGTAGTGGACGGTGTCGAGAACTACCAGGAATTTTTTGACTTGTTGTTGAAGTCTGAGCCTGGTGATAAATTCACGGCTAAAGTCTTGAATGGGAAGTGCATTAAAATAAATGCAGTGAACGAAGACATATAAGTCTATTACAAAATTATTGACTGCAAATAACTCCTACGAAAACAAGCAGTAGAGGCCAATAAGAGTTATGGTGAAAAACCTTCATTCCACGTACAAGCCTAGCAGAATTATTGAGGACTCCTCAATAATTGCTGCGTCGTTACGCAGCAAACAAATTGAGGTGGAAAAGTAAGGAGCCTCTGAACAAGTTTATGCTGACTTTCAGAAATGAGGAAGACATAAATAAAATCTATAGCATTAAGTCAATATTAGGATGTAAAGTAGAAGTACATCCTCTCCATCATCTCCATCCAGGCTAGTTACCTCAATGCAAGAGATGCCAAGTGTACGGATATACACACAAATACTGTTCTAAGGAACCTAGATATTGTGTCAAATGTACAGGGAAACATCTGACTGCTGACTGCAAAAAATTGGCAAATGAGAAGCCAAAATGTGTCCACTGTGGGGAACCGCGACCTGCTAATTATAGAGGATGTGCCCGGGAAATGCAAGGCATACAAAACAAAACGATTAAAAAGCCGGTAACAATAAGCCAACGCAAAATCAACGAAAATGTGCAAACTAGCTCACAAACGCAAACTCATTAGGTACGTGACAGAAAACACTCACAAGAATACATACGCGCAATTATGCGCTTATGTATGTAAGAAAAAATCAACATCTTTTTAATAAAATAAGTGATAGACATCATTTTAATACTAGAAATAAAGATCTAATTTAGATCAACGTTTTTTCAGATTATCTAAAGTACATACATCTTTTATGGGGTACTGTGTTAAATGTTACAACAAAATACCTTGTGAAATATTGCAATTAAATGAAAGAAAATTTAAAACTTATATTAAAATTACACTTTGTAAGCAAGGTTATTACAAATTAGAGGATTATATCCAAGATAAGAATGCTTGGAAACATGCTGGTCCTGCTCCATAGGACAATCTCTAGAGTCTAGACAAAATCAAACTGGTTGCTAATGTAATTGTATAATTTATTCTTTTTTTTATTCTCTTTGACATTGATTTACATTCTGTAATTACTTAAAGTCACACCCGGACTTATTACTCCTTATTTATTTATGAAAATAGTCTACTTTTGGAATGTTTGTAAATATGTGAGCACCATGTATGTATCACCTAGTCAATTTATATGTCATGGTTTCATTAATTCTTTTACCTATTGTGGTATAGTAATTTTATTTTTGGGTGCATCGTCTTCACATATAATTATATAATTAATGTATGCAAAATATTGTAAAACATTTTAAAAGAGTAACGGTGGAGTTTCTTGCCCATTTTTTTCCATACGAAAACAACCTTTTGGAAGGGGCGACTAGAATCAATTTTATTTTAATTTTAATTTTGACGTTCAAAAGTGCCTTTAACATTAAAGGCACTTTTGAACGTCAAAATTAAAATAAAAATAAAATTCAATTCAAGTCAAATCATTTATTTCAAATAGGCACATGCCTATTTGAAATAAATGATTTGACTTTGACTTTGACATGTTAACTGTTAACCATGCTATATTCGCGACAATGTTATTGCTGATAAAGGTATGGATGAAATGTTAGACGAAATCATCAAATTGATGTCCTCATTCAACGTTCGTTTCGATAAACTAGATAATAGCGCTACGCATGCTATTCAGGACTGTGCAGTTAATTTTTTCGGTCTGGACCGAAAAAATTAACTGCACAGTCCTGATCACAGAAAACATTGATGTACTTATGCCTTATATCTGAAACTCACTTTACTAAGCAATCATACATAAAGTTCCGAGGTTATAAAGTGTACCATGCACGGCACCCTTTGTTTTTTTTTTGGTTGTGAAATCATCAAATGACTTCTCCCGCTCTGGGCTGAGCGGAAGGGCGTGTCAGGCTTTTACTGACTAAAACCCACCCGTGTTCCTTCAGTTGCCTGTGCCAGGGGCCACGGTATCTCTTTCGAACAACCCGCAGCCCCAACACTGAATTAGTGCGAAGACTAAAAACGGTAAAACCTTTTGAGTTAGTTTAGTGTAGTGTAAAGCGCACTACACACCAAAGCCGCCGACCCGCCGCCACAGCCCGCCGACACAACCCGGCCGGCGGCTTATGTTGAAAGAAGCATGTCGGCAACCTTCGCGCGCGCGTGTTGCCCGCCGACACGTCGGCGGCTAGCGTACGCAAGCGCTCAGTTGCCCGGCGACATTTGAGCTGTAGTGGCTCAGTGAGTAGGCAATCACTAACTGTCAAATAAGTTTCTGATGTCGAGCCGCCGACATGCCGCCGGCAAAGTTTTACGACTTGCAATGACTGAAGCCGCCAACCTAGCCCACCGGCACCGGCTTTGGTGTGTAGTGCGCTTTAGTGAACTTAAAATGTAGTGCAAGTGCTGAATCTTATAAAGAACACGTGAACCAAGTGTCTTCCTCTTAGCTTATAGTGAATAAGAAAGACGTTATTGGACGATTTCTTAATTATACATATAGTTACTTAAGTTATATTTAAATTACTTATTAGCTAATAGGCTAGATTTTAATGTAAATAAAGTATCACCAATTGTGGTACTTTATAAAAGGGGAAAAAATAGCTATTGCAAATAACTGATTGTGATGAGCAAACGATGGTCTAACATTTCAGTGATGGCGGACGACCCCGACTCTGGAACCAACGGCGAGGTTCGTTACTCGCTCGCGACGGAGAACGACGGCGAGCCCGCGGACGGCGCGCTGTTCGCCGTGGACCCGTACACCGGCTGGGTGACCACGCGGGCCCCGCTGGACCGCGAGGCGCGCGCCGAGCACCGCCTGGCGCTGCTGGCGGCCGACGCGGGCGCCACGCGGCGCGTCGCGCGCGGCACGCTGGTGGTGCGCCTCGTGGACTACAACGACTGCCCGCCCGTGTTCCGCCAGGACGAGTACGAGGCCGAGGTGAGAGCGTGTAGTCGAATAGCCACAATTAAAGGGGTGGTCAACTCGAGTCGGCGCCGCGAGCTCAGTCCGGTGTGTGTACAGGTGCGCGAGGACGCGGCGGCCGGCACGGTGGCGGTGCGCCTGGAGGTGCGCGACGCGGACGCCACGGGCGCGCCGCTGTCGTTCTTCGTGGCCGACGGCGACCCGCGCGCGCGCTTCCAGCTGCGCGCGTCGGGGGAGCTGTACGTGGCGCGCGAGCTCGACCGCGAGACCGAGCCGCTCTACGATCTGCGAGTCGCCGCCACGGACGGCAAATTCACGGCGCAGACGCGCGTCCGCATTAACGTTCTCGATGTAAACGGTGAGTCACTGGCCGCTCGTTTTGTGTTCGCTCGTCGAGCTCAATACTCACGCCGTTCATTTCCATCTCCAGACAATCCGCCGTACTGTCTCCGCCACCGGTACTACGCGCGCCTCCCGGAAGACGCGGCGAACGGCACGCGCGTCATGACGCTAGAGACCGGAGACGCCGACGAGCCGAGCGACGCGCGCCTGCGGTACTACCTCACCGGGGACATGGCGCACCACTTCAGCATCCACAAGGTGAGCGCGGCGGCCGGGCGGCGCGACAGCTCGTGCGAGCGCAGGTGTGACGCGCGGCGTGTTGCAGGAGACGGGCGAGGTGCGCGTGGCGGCGCGGCTGGACCGCGAGGCGCGCGCCGAGTACCGGCTGCGCGCGCACGCACAGGACCGCGAGCGCGCCGACTGGGAGTGCAGCTCGGAGCTGCAGGTGGCGCTGGACGACGTCAACGACAACGCGCCGCGCTTCTCCGCCGGCACCTACAGCGTCACGCTGCCCGAGGACGCCGACCTCGGCACTCTCGTCGCCAAGGTACACTTACACATCATTCTCTATTCCGAACGGACTTCACTTCGCAGGTACAAGGATATAATTGACAGCGCACGGAGGTCATAACTGAAAGCACAGAATACATAATAGTAGTACAAGTACAGAAGATTTTTGGGACGAAGTTCCTTATCGCGCGTTGTGAAAGGGGGCTAGACGGAAAAAACTATCTCTGTCTATCTCTCTCTCTCTCTCTTTGAACTTCGTTCCATCCGGGTGTCCCTTGACACCTCTCAAGTTTTTTTTATCTCGTATGGTTCCATACAACCGGTTCTCATAGACTACTGGACCGCAAGATTGTCGAGAGTTGAGAACTACATTTATCACGTATGTAACTACACTCAGGTACATGCGACCGACGCAGACCTCGGCGAAAACCGTCTAGTGCGCTACTCGTTCGTGGAGGAGACGAGCGGCGCGTTCGAGCTGGCGCCCGACAGCGGCATCGTCACGCTGCGCGCCGCGCTGGACCGCGAGACGCAGGCCGAGCACCGCCTGCTGCTGCGCGCGAGCGACGCGGGCCGCCCGCCGCGCTCCGCCACGGCCACGCTGCGCCTCACCGTGGCCGACGTCAACGACAACCCGCCCGAGTTCGAGTTCCACCAGTACCGCGCCGCCGTGCCCGAGCTGGACGCGCCCGGCACCGAGGTGCTGCGCGTGCGCGCCACGTCGCGCGACGCCGGCGTCAACGCCGACGTGTACTACTCGCTCGTGGGCGGCGACGACCGCGACGACTTCGCCGTCGAGCGCGCCTCCGGCGTGCTGACCGTGGCGCGCCCTCTCGACTACGAGCGCCGCAAGGAGTACCTGCTCACGGTGCAGGCCATCGACGGCGGCACGCCGCCGCTCAGCGACCTGGCCACGCTCAACATCAGCGTGTCGGACGGCAACGACAACGCGCCGCTGTTCTCGCAGGCGTCGTACGGCGCGCGCGTGCGCGAGGACGCGGCGCCGGGCGCGCGCGTGCTGCAGCTCGTCGCGGACGACGCGGACTCGGGCGCCAACGGCCGCGTGACGTACTCGATCGCGCGCGGCGACCGCGACGCGCGCTTCGCCATCGATCCCGACACCGGCTACTTGTCCGTTTCGGCACCGTTGGACAGAGAGACTGCGCCCGCCTATGTGCTGGAAGTGCACGCCCGAGATCATGGCCTTCCCGCTCTCGAGGCCTCCGCTTTAGTCAACATCGAGGTGGTCGATGCTAATGATAACCCACCGCTGTTCGCGCAGTCTAATTACAGCGCAGTCGTCCAGGAAGATCGGCCGCTCGGACATACTATCCTAAAGTTCGTCGTGGAAGACGCTGACGCTCCGCCCAATGCTGCACCTTACACATTTGATTTTCAGTCTGGCAATGAAATGGGTGCTTTTCGTCTGGAACAGGACGGCTACTTGCGCTCGGCAACTCGCTTCAATCATCGCATCAAAGACCGATATGTGCTGCAAGTTCGCGTGTTCGACAACGGCACGCCCCCGTTGTACTCGGATGCGTGGGTGTACATAAGAGTGATAGAAGAATCTCAGTACCCGCCGGTAGTGACGCCATTAGAAGTCGTCGTCAACTCTTATTTGGACGAATTCCCGGGAGGCATCATCGGAAGAGTATTCGCTTCCGATCGCGACGCCTACGACACTCTCACATACGCAATAGCTCCGATCGACGGCGCACCTTATCCCCCGACCGACTTGTTTGAAATTGATGCGTCTGACGGAACATTGAAAGCTGCACCTCGCCTGGACGTGGGAGATTACCGACTCAACGTGACCGTCGGCGATGGGAAATTCCTCGGGTTTGCGATCGTCAAGGTTACCGTCACTCTCATATCAGACGAGATGCTCGCGCAAGCGATAGTAGTGCGTTTCCGCGAAGTGACCGATCGCGACTTTATTCTGAGTCATCGCAAAGGCTTCGTCCGAGCCATCGGCGAGGCGACCGACTGCGAGCCCGGCGACGTCGTCATAGTGAGCGTGCAGCCGTCCGGAGAGGGCGACGCGGACGCTCAGCGCGCGCGGCGCCAGGTGGCGCAGGACCTGGACGTGGCCTTCGCCGTGCGCGCGGCCGGCGGCTTCCTGCCCGCCGACGCGCTGCGGCGCCGCCTGCACGCGCACCTGGAGCGCCTGGAGGAGCGCGCGCGCCTCGTGGTGGAGGAGCTGCTGCGCGCGGCGTGCGGCGGCTGCGTGCACGGCGCCTGCGCCGAGCGCGTGTCGCTGCGGCCCGCCGCGCGCGCCGTGAGCTGCGAGGTGTTCGCGCTCGTGGCGCCGCCGCACCGCCTGCGCGGCGAGTGCGCGTGCGCGCCCGGCTACGGCGGCGAGCGCTGCGACCGCGCGCCGCCCGACTGCGCCGAGTGCCGCGCGCCGCCCGTGGCGCAGCTGGCGGGCGACGGCTACCTGGTGTACCGCCTGGAGCGCGGCGCGGTGGAGGGCGCGCGCCTGCTGGACGACGAGCTGGCGCTGTCGCTGCGCTTCCGCACGCGGCGCGAGCGCGGCACGCTGCTGCAGGCGGCCGGCCGCGTGGACTACGCCACGCTGGAGGTGGCGGAGGGCTACCTGCAGTTCCGCATGGAGCTGGGCGCGGGCCCGGCGCAGGTGCGCGCCGCGGTGCCGGTGGCGGACGGGCTGTGGCACGAGGCGCGCCTGGAGCGGCGCGGCGCCAGCATGCGGCTCACCGTGGACCGGCGCAGCGCGCTGGCGCAGACGCCGGCGCCGGCCGCCGTGCTGGACGTGCGCGCCGACCGCCTGCTGCTGGGCGCCGCGCTGCAGCGGCACGCGCACGCCTTCGCCGCCGAGCAGGTACTGGCGCCCCGGTCGGCGGCTTGAATCGTAGCTCGTTCGAATTTCACGACACCGGTGTTCCATGTTACAGGTGACATACGGCTTTCACGGCTGCATATCGGAGGTGAAACTAGGTGGTGCGGCTCTACCGTTAGAGGAAGGCGGCACATCGAGCGACGGGCGCGCTCAGCTCGTGCGCCGCGTGCGCGTGCGAGTGGGTAGCGCGTGTCCGGCGCTGCCGCCGCCCACGCCGTGCGCGTCGTACCCGTGCCTCAACGGCGGCTCGTGCCGCGACGTGGCCGACCTGCTGGAGGACGCGGCCGCTCCCGACGCCTCCGAGGGCTACGCGTGCACGTGCCACGCGCGCTTCTCCGGCCGGCGCTGCGAGCTGGACAGCGACCCGTGCGCGTCGGCGCCGTGCCTGCACGGCGGCTCGTGCGCGGCGGACGCGCGCGGGTACCGCTGCGCGTGCGCGGCCGGCCTGACGGGCGAGCGCTGCGAGCACGGGCGCTGGTGCGCGGCCGACGTGTGCGCGCACGGCGGCGCGTGCGAGGAGGGCGAGTGGGGCCCGTCGTGTCGCTGCCGCGGCTACTACGGGCCGCGCTGCCAGTACGACGCGGACGAGTGCGCCGGCGAGCCCTGCCTCAACGGAGCCACCTGCGTCAACGAGCCCGGCTCCTTCCGCTGCCTCTGTCCGCCGGACAAGACAGGTGCCGCCCGATCACTGAACGGCCTAGCGTCAGCGCTATCGTCGCCCAGCATCCTGTACTCACGCTGTCGCTCCGCAGGCATGAACTGCGGCAACCCGCTGTACTCGGACGCGGTGGTGTCGGGCGGCGCGGGCGGGCCGGCGCGCGCGCTGCGCTCGGCGTGGCGCTGGGCGCTGGAGGCGCGCTGGCCGCTGGGCGCGGCGGGCGCGGCGCTGGCGCTGCTGCTGCTGCTGGCGGCCGCGCTGCCGCTGGCCCTGCGTCGGCGACGAGCGCGCCTGCGCAAGCCCGCGGCCGACTCGCCGCTCAACAGCCGCGCGCTGGACAAGCTGGCGCCGCGCTCCAAGCTGTCCAACCTGGAGGCGGTGCGGCGCGAGCGGCCCGCGTCGTGCGCCGAGGCGCCGCCGCTCAACAACGTGGACACGCTGCGCTCGTACGGCTCGGCGGGCGACGAGCTGGAGGGCATCCCGCCCGACTACCGCCGCAACCTCAACATCGACGTCAGCGACCGCAAGCCGTGGTCCGAGCAGATGCATCTCCACACCTTCGTCGACAACAAAATATACAACGGTAAGCAGTAGTTCTCTTTTTAACAGACTTCTAAAAAAGGAGGAGGTTCTCAGTTCGGATGTTTGTATTTTTTTGGAACGAAGTTCCTTATCGCGCGTTGCGAAAGGGGGCTAGACGGAAAAAATTAAGACCAAAAGTTGTAACGACACTTTTTGCTATAAACCATGCAGCGTGCGCGTGTTTCTCTGTCTGTCTCTCTCTCTCTCTCTCTCACAGAAAGCAAGCCAGTTTTTTTGTCTGTTTTTTTATTTGTTAATAATTAAAAAAATATTATTATAAATTAAAAAAAAAAATTACAATTCCTTCACTAATTAATCGAAAGGAACTTCGTTCAAGTTTTTATTTTTATGTTTGTTCGCGCATAACTCCGTCCAAAGGTATACTTCCCAAATGGTCCCATTGAAATCTCGACAAGATCTGATGATGAGTTTCAGAGACAGACAACGGAACTCTTCAATAAATGCCAGCAAATTAACGGCTATTGCTGCTATCGCTTATGTATGTATTGTTTATGCAATCACACAACATAACGTCGCGCCTGTACGCTCTAAAGGGGTATGCAGATGTGTTCAGTATACCACAGTACACCCTCTTTTCTGTCAAAGTTGTTATTGGGGTACCTCTAATCTTGGTAAGTATATACGAATTTGTGTGGGGTAGGTACAACTAAAAGTAAAAAGTGAAAAATAAAAACTTTTTTACAAAAAGAAAAACAACCGACTTCCAAAACAACCACTACAAAGGGAAAAATAATTAATTTCGGAAGTCGGTTGTTTTTTTTTTTTTTGTAAAAAAGTTTTTATATACTACTAGTATGCATAGCTGATGTTCATTTTTAGGGTTCTTTCTGTTTTGTTTAACAGCGCCTCTGGTGGTAAAAAATGGAACTAGTTGTGTCAATTTCACTAGGCATTATGTATACGACGACCGAATCATGAATTGCGTTTCAAGGACTTTTACATAAGGCCTGGGCAATTACAAGGCTTTACTTGGGTTCAAGCACGGTTCTGAAAGGTTCTTTTAAGTCGATATAAAATAATAATAGCTTCCCGACTGATTTCGGTCAGGCACGCAGGAGATATCATAGTGCACAAATTCGTGCGCAAACACAGCCGCACTAAAAATAAACTTTTACCTTTGTGTTTCAGATCTAAAAGGATGCAAGAGCCGAATCCGTGCGCGCTCCCCCGGCTGCGCGAGACGCGCGGTGGGGCCGGCGGGGCCCGCGGGGCCCGGCGCGGGCGGCATGGTGGAGCCGCACCTGCTGGGCGGCTACCACTGGGACTGCTCCGACTGGTGCGGCGGCGGCGGCGCGCTGCCCGGCATCAGCGAGGTGGCGGGCTCCGAGCGGCCCGACTCGTCGTCGCCCGCCTCGCCCGCCTCGCCGCGCGCCAGCCCCGCGCCGCGCCGCCGCGCCCGCGCGCCGCGCCCCCTCGCGCCCGACAGCGACTCGGCGCCCGACGGTGAGCTCCGCGCGCTGGGCCCTCGCCCCGCTCGCCCGGCCCGCGCTGATCGGACCTTCTCTCTGGTTTCAGCCTCTTCTTACCTGCTGCACGCCGACGACTACGCAGTTCGCGCCGCTAGCGACTCGGAGCAGCTTCGGGCGCGCACCTTGCGCGAGCCCGACGCCGCCAGTCTCATCACGATGCTAGGTGAGAGCTCGCGCCGTCTCGTGGTCGCGCACCGCTCGCTCCCGCGGCGCTCTGACCCCGCGCTGTCTGTCCACAGAGGAGCGTAACTCGCTGCTGGGCGGGGACGACGACGGCTCCGGCAGCGAGCTGTCGGCCAACCTGTGCGAGATCGAGGAGTCGGACGCGGAGACGGAGCCGGCGCCGGGCGCGCGCCACACGGACGTGTGACGCCGGCGCGCGGCCGCCGAGCCGCCACACGCGCGCCCGCGCGGCAGTACGCGCGGCCTCTAACACGCGCGCACGACGCACGCACGTGCGATATGAACACTACTGACACTCCATTAATGCAGTGTGCAGAAGACTGACGTACCTTGTATTATATTAATTATGGTAGAAATAAGGATCGAATGACGTATCGTTGGAACTTTTACCGCTGAGATGTCGCCGTCATACGGATAAGATTGGCGAGAATTTTATTAAATACTTGTATCAATATTAAAATTCATAGCAAAGCAAAATTTGAATGTTGCGCGATTGGTAAAAGCTGGTTGTGATTTTGGGACTTTTAATATAGAACTGTTATGGACCAAACTACTGACGATTACTATTCCTGGTTCCTGTCTGTACACTTGTTTTAACGACTTATGAACTATACAAAATTATAACTTCAAAACGTATTTACATTCGATAGTTGGTCCATAAAGTAACTATAATGATGATGATTGAAAAATAATGAATTAAAACAAAACAATGTATAATGCACGTGATTGTAATTTGTATTATAATTAATAGTGGACGTGCGTGTTATTTGTTCCTCAAGTGGTATGGACAGAGGGCATAGGATGTATAGGACTTGTACATAGTATTAGTATATCATTACGAATTAGATAGATCATGTTGTAAATAATGTGTAAGAAAGTGATAAACGTTTATTTGCGTATCTTACTTTATCCACGATGAAATACAAATGTACGCCGGAAGCAATCACATTCTAAGTACATTATTTCTGACGGAAGGACGCACACCGCGACACGCGTGAGACTGACGAGGACGACACTAAAGGTAGACCTCGGACGAAGCGACCACGTCACTCGGTAGTCGGTGTCGACAAAACACTACTTCAGGCAATACGTAACGCTTTACTACTTCCTACCAGTGGCATTACCTATCTGTAACTTTTTATTTGACCCTTACGATACGGTACAACAACAATCCACATAATAATTGTATCACCCGGCTCCTTATTTGTTACAATTCGTATCATGTTAGATAGGGATTCTTATTGGATATCGCGATAACGTGGGGTGTGCGAGCGGTAAGACTGTGCGAGCGAGACGCCGCGCCTGCCCGCCGCGGGGATATATTAATGAAATGGTGCTCCAATTGTAGTTTCATATCATACTTTAAACTGTGCATTTAAACGTCGAGTAGTCGATGCGTTCTCCTCTTAGATTAGTGTAAAATAAGGATCTATTTTTATATGTACACAAAGAAACGCGGATGAGCCGCCGTCTGTGACGACGAGCCGCGCGCTAGCCGAGAGCCGCGCGTCCGCGCGCTGTGACGATACACGAGCGGACGCGCGGCCGCTCAGCGCTGGCTTATCTGTATCTTTTTTTTATAAAGAAAGGTTTATAAAATAAAAAATAATTTATTGAGTCGTTGTGTAAATTTTTGACACAACCAATAAAGACTAACTAAAAGAAACGTGGTGTTTTAATTTAACTACACTCGTAATTAAGGATTCCCTAGCATACATTGACGCGATAGCTCCTACGTCTGATCCTGATCCTTTTAAACGATCTTATTAGCGATGCTATGAGCGATTCAAAAGAGTGGTTTACACTCAGACAGTGACGACAGTAACTCATTTGATCGTATCGGCCATGACATCCACTTGACTAGGCTCATCCTAATAATAAGTCTGTGGCCCGACTGTCAAGCTGACGGTGAAAACATTTTTACTCCGTTATTTCTAGTATTTTTTAATATATGTAAATAATTAAGCAATAATGTACCATTTTTAAGACCAAAATTTGCTTTACATAGTACTATACTACACACATACAGACACAAAAGTGTCTAGGGATCAAGTACGTTTTAGAGTATCGCGGCAATTTAGGATTATTATTTAAAGTTTTTTGGATAGTTATTTATTCTTTTTAATTAATTTCACTTTTTGAATAAAGAATTTTCATTAAATTTTGATTAAAAGTAGAAAGTCAACTGTCAATCAGAATTCTTATAAAAGTGTGTAATAGCGTTTTTACAGAACTGTTACAATTTCCGCATCGGAACTGAAAAAAATGCATCCATATGGAGCGACGACATCATTTGACACTGGAAGAGATGATGAGAGCCGTCGGAATGTTGCAAGCTGGTTCCAGGCAACGTACTGTGGCTGTCGCTCTTGGCACTGCACAGAGCGTCATAAGCCGCCTCTGAACACGCTACGCATCACGGGCAGCGTGGCCGAGCGACATGGAGGACGATCTCGCATCACCACTCGCAGACAGGACCGGTACATCCAAAATACTGCTCGACGGAATCGTACCATGACCGCCATGATGTAGGCTACGAGGCTCCACAGCTCTTCAGGCTTACTAATAAGCGACCAAACCATCCGAAATCGTTTACAGCTTGGCAAAAAAGTCTAGAAACGGAACTAATTTTTTGTCTGTTGGCAACATTCCCAAAATAATGACGTTTCATAATAAACAAAGTTCACGACTTCGTAGAATTTTTATTTCGACCATCCAACGGTGATTATTAGTGATTAATAAACGTAAAAAGTGAAAAACAATGAATAAAACCATTCGAAATGCTGGCAGGGAGGTTATTTATAAGGTGGTACAGGCGATGTCTGGCGGAACATGAGGCCCAAACTATTCTTTCCGATCCTAACAATGTTTACCAAAAAACCGCTGATATGACAGGTATGTAAGAGTTTGTTTTGTTGTTTTTAGTTAAATTAAGTGTTAATTGATGAACTCAAAGCTGTTTTAATTGGCTTGCATACGGAATCAGTAGAAATTTTAAACAATAAACATCGAGCACATAGGTTATGTTTACATTTTGTTTGCATTACTCTGGTATAGCGCGCCTAGATTAATTGATACTTTGGTGACTGGAACTCTACCTAAAAGAAAACTCAATTTCTACTTAACTTAAGCTTTGAGTTTCTTTACAAGGTAGTGATGTATTTGTTGTAGCTTTTGCATTAGAAATTTAACAGAAATTATAGTGCCATAGACTAAATAACAAAATCTATTTATTCAATACAGGTAAATCTGCTATCACTGTAAGAAGAGTCGTGCTGGAAGGAGATAGAAACAAAGGGGTATTTTCTACATCCGGAAAACACAGAAAAGGTCGTCGTCGCAGAGGAAGATTTTTTGGAATAAAAAAGAATAATATTATACAATGTCTTTTTATTTTTTATTTCCAAAAAATGTGAACTCAGGAGTATTTCTCAAAATACTTATTTTTAGGTAAAAAATAATCAGTTGCGTATCGAGAAGACGTCCTTGTTCAATTTAAGGATAATACTTACTGATTTGAAAAAGTAACATAGAGAATACATTTGTCCAATTGAACAAAAAAATCAGCTAAGTATCAAGATTAGGTTGGTGCGCTATTCGGTTGCAGCGGGTTGCCATACGAGCAGCACAGTGGCGCCTCCATTATTTTCTACTCTTTTTTGCCAAGCTGTACGTGAAGTGGGTCTGCATTCCCGAAGGCCACTGAGGGTTCCACCCATAGGTATAGGATAGAAGGAGATATGTATGGCCCTGTAGTTGAAAATGTATCAGAACTCCATGTTGCTAAGACGATCCCACTACCCCATTCTGTGCATTATTCTGGCTTTTTGGAATTAAATGTGTAATTACAGAACTTACAGACTGCTTTCAAAGCTCATTATCGGGTAATAAGAATGACTTTGGCAATTTCAGGCCTATTTCTATTTTACCTGCATTTAGCATAATATTTTTGAAAAGTTAATACCTACTCAAGCGGTTGCTAAGACATTTTAATTTAAATAGCCTCCTCCGTAATGAGCAATATGGCTTCACAAAAGGTCGTTCAACTATAGATGCGGGTGTTGCTCTGCTAAAACACATATTTGACGCATGGGAGAAATCGCAAAATGCTATTGGAATTTTCTGTGATCCCTCCAAAGCCATTGATTGCGTGCACCATGACACGCTTTTGCGTAAGTTCTTCCGTCGTGAAATCTTCCGGGCTACCAGTTCAGTTAGGTGTTCCGCAAGGCTCAATACTGGGTCCATTCTAGTTCTTAGTATATATATCAAGTAGCTTCTGCCCGCGGCTTCGCCCGCGTGGATGTCGGAAATTATCCCACGGGAACGTGCTAACAGGATAAAATGTATGTGCTTCCCCAGGATGCCATCTATCTCTATGCCAAATCAGAAGTTCAGTGGTTTAGGCGTGAAAATGTAACATACAGTTTCAAGGTCAAATCCTCCCCTTAAAAACTGAATTACCCCTTTAAAAAAAAAAAAAAAAAACCCGGACCTCGGAATCCGGAACCCGGGTCCCGTCTGTGGTAAATTTTGGACAACATTACATACTTATTATTAATTATTTTCTGTCAAAAGTATCAATACTGAGTTTCGAGTTACTCGGACCGCGCATTCAATTTCTTCCACACAAACTTAACACCCCTATATCCCCCTTTGAGGGGTAGTTTTGAAAAACTTATAATGATAAACTTTATTACTTACTTAGGCAAGTATTCTTGCCAAGTTTTAAGTTTATTAACTAAATGAATAATATTTTTCATATAAACTGTATCCCCCGCTTTTCACCCCCGCAGGGGTGGAATTTTAAAAAATCGTTTGGGATTATTCATAACTTGATTCAAAGATTATTTATTAAATTATAGACCTATTTCTGTACTACCTACCTTTAGTAAAATTTTTGAGAAATTAATTTTAGAACAAATGCAAAGATTTTTTAATAAACACAAATTATTACATAGCAAACAGTTCGGTTTTACAAGGGGTCGTTCAACTACTGATTGGGTTGTTGAACTTATAGGACATATTTATAATGCATGGGAAGACAAATGCGATGCCTTGGGCATCTTTTGTGATTTGTCCAAGGCATTCGATTGCGTTCTTCACGAAACTTTAATCAGGAAACTCCGCCACTACGGAATCCGGAACGCTGCTCTGGATCTTCTTACTTCATACTTGAGTAAGAGGATTCAGAGCGTTGATGTTAACGGAAAAAGATCTCCCGGATCTTTAGTAACAATGGGAGTCCCACAGGGCTCAATTCTTGGTCCTTTCTTGTTTCTTATTTATATTAATGACTTGCCGTACCTCATGAAGGATAATCATGATATAGTGTTGTTTGCAGATGACACTTCACTTTTGTTTAAACTTAAACGTCAGCAGCAGGTTACTGACGATGTAAATAGCGCGATCTCTAAAGTAGTCCACTGGTTCAATGTTAATAATTTACTTCTAAACGAGAAAAAAACCAAATGCATTAAGTTTACGTTGCCTCACGTTAGACAAGTGAAAACTAATGTGTTGGTAAAGGGCGAAGAATTGAATCCTGAAGACAGCACAGTATTCTTAGGCATAACTTTGGATGCTAAGCTTCAGTGGGGTCCACATATAGACAAATTGTCAAAAAAGCTAAGTTCCGCAGCATACGCTGTTAGAAAAATTCGTAATTTAACTGATATAGAGACAGCCCGTTTAGTGTACTTTAGCTATTTTCATAATGTAATGTCGTACGGTATTCTATTGTGGGGAAATGCCGCTGATATTCAGACTATCTTTGTTTTGCAAAAGCGAGCTGTTCGACCAATTTATAAATTAAGTCCGAGACACTCGCTCAGAGACAAAGGAGAATGCCCATTTTGTTAGGAGTTTTGGGCCCCTGAAAAACTTCGCATGTCACAGTGGTTTTAACTTGATTTCATAGACCTAAAATCACCTTTTCATATCTTGAAATCGATTTTCAATTTTTCACCCTTGTTCAAGAGAAATCTTATTTTTTCGGATGCTGAAATTGAGGTTATAAAACAAGTTTTGTTTTGTTTTATACATATTTGAAATTAAAATAATATTGTTTAAGTATTAATATTGATATCTGAATTTAGAAAACACTACATAACTTCTTCTCTTGCTAGATATTATGTAGGTTAAGTACTTGCGCTTACAAATATCCCTTGCCGTGCCGTGCCGGCAGTCAGCGTTAAGTAGGCTGTGCCATCACCACTAGTAGGCAGTGTTGTTAAAAATAAATACTTACCTACGACTAAAGCTTTAGGTTAGAGGAGCTCATGGCTAAGTTACAACAACCACACGGATCCATCTCAAGTTAAGCTAAGCTGCTCTACGGCTGCTTACTTTAAAAGAAAACAACAATAAATAGTAGATAAGACATTTATTCTTCAAGAAATATATGGTCTAGAAATTGCGCTGGGGCGCTTATATCATTAAAACGACCCCAGCTTAAGTACCACAATACGGTCATAGTATGAGCGCAGCACCCTACTGTACGATTTCCCACTAAGCAACTACAATAATAAGCAATGATACTCTCTAAAGAATTTGCCCTATGTTGCTCTCTACTTATCAATAAATATGTGTAATAAATCCTGCTACTCACATGTCTCGATTTTATTCTGGCCCTAACTAAATAATTGTTTTGACCTAATATTAAGGGCAAATCTTCTTCTATTAGTTCATTGCTTATTTCTACACTGTAGGTACCATTCGCCCGCACATGCTCCCCATAATAGGATCTTGCCTGTTTTAATTGGTAAGATCCTAAAGCAAATCTTCTTAATTCAATTAATGATAATCTTGGAAAGTTATTTAGATGGGGAGCACTGCTGTTTATGCTTTGGAAAATCGTACGTCTTCTATTTATATGTTCCCTTTGAATAAATTCCGATAAATAATTTACTGTATTTAATCTCGACAGAGCAATATTTAGGTACACCACAGCATCGGGTCTATCATCAATTGTAGGATGGAACTTATTCAAAAGGGAACAAGCTATTTTGAAATCAGTCATAAGGTGACTTGACGCTCTATTAAAATATTCCTGGCGAAATAGTTTAAAATCTCTTTTGATTCTCCCATTTACAACTTCTACCACCCACCGGCACATTGTTACACATCTAGATTTATTAGCCTGGTGGGTGGTTAATTGATGTTCGTTTTCCGATAATGACTCAGGCATGTGAGTTTTATAATTATATCGTTCTAACTCAGGAATCACATCTCTAAATCCTCTGTCCAAAATGAATACATCACCGGGTCTAAAAAATGAGCGCATGGGACCATTTTCAGTAGTAAACAAGGCACTCATAATCGATGAGTCATTTTTTGTGGCTTCATATGGCCCCACGCACTCTAAAATATATCCATCGCAGCAAACAATTAAAAACGGTTTGACAAGATTGGCATACTTATGCAGACTATACGTTTGTTTTTGATACAAATAATTGCTGCTGCTTTGCACATAAACATATGTGCCATCACATATTACAATGGCAGGTTTAACATTTGAAGCCATGTTGGCATCCCCAAAAAAACCCTCCGGTATGATTCTATTCCGTGATGCTACATTTTGGATAGATGTGTGATTTATTCCTAAATGTCGAGAAACAAACTGTTCATTTAAACAATTTCTCACAATATTCATTTTTCTTTCCAAAGTGGATCTTGGCATTTTAAAAAGAGTTGACAGTCTTTGATTACTGTCACCTGTTCTGAGTTTTACTAGGAATATGCTGAGAGCAACAGAAGGATTTGAAAAGTGATCATATAACATAGGGTTACAACTTAGAAACTCATTAAATTGCTCTGTAGTAAGTCCCAACCAATAATGGCATAAACAAGAATCCATGGAGTTTATGTCATTGAAGTCTAACTGTCTTTCAGTAGCTTTTTCAAGTTTTGTGAAAATATCATCTACTTGAAATCCAGTAAAATCTGAATATGGAGCTTCTAATTCATCCCAACGATTGCTATGTAAATGATATCTGCAGATTCTTGCAGTGAAGGGAATATATACTTTATGATGTAACAACAAAACTTCTTTTATAGTGCCTGGTACTAACAAACGTTCAGTGTTCGCACAACCAAGGAACAGGCAATGTCGGGAACTTGCCGAAACCCGTTTGTACTTTAGTGAATTAATTTTTTAATGTGTTCGAGGTAATGGTTGTTCCTGAGGTGGTGGAACCGGCAGTGGTAGTGGAGGTGGTACAGGAATCACAGCATCTGCAATGTCATCGTCCATGTTATCTATCACTGGCGCAGACTCCACTGTGGGTCTGTTAACGCCACCGACGGCTTGGCTCTGTATTCCTCTCGATGCAGCCTCCCAACAAGCACGACAAACTCTATCCAAATTCACGACCTAAAAATAAGAAAATATTTTATATTTATTATTTATTTTTGTTCAATTAGTTCAATCATATGTAGTTATAATGCCACGGTTAAAACCCTTACGTGATGAGCTGATATCCATCTTAGTAGAACGTTCCTTTGAGGACAGTCTTGACTAACCCTATGAGTTCTGCGACTTGCAATTGACATGCCACACGCAAAACATATGTTGAGGTGTCCAAGAGCAGGGGACACAAGGGATAGTGTTGTAGTTGATGATGTCCGGTTTTGTAATAATACAAAACATTCAACACACAGTATGTCATCAGAGGATATCTGAAAAAATAACAAAAATAAATCAGTGATTTCCTAAATAGATAATACGTATATTTATTCATGTGCGCATATTGCAATGGTCTAGATTTTCTCACACATCACCTTACACTGTTTAATTTCTGTTATAGTGGAAATACCTAAGAGAGATTTACAGTTGACGACTCCTTGATTGACTAAACACAGGCATCCTAAATGTTCGTATAAGTCTTGTAAATGACATATTATAAACTTACCGGTGTAGGTGTTACCCAGGATCTCAGAAGGTTAAGCATTGGTTCATCTAATTCTTCGATTTGACGTCTACGAAGATTAGGCGCCAAACGTAGAGAGCAATTGACACATCGGCGAGAGAGAGGGCGGTTTACCCGACCTCTACCAGGTGTAGACATTGTTGAGCAGTAAAACAAGAGTCCAAGGCTCACTTAAAAACTAAAACAGAGTCAATTTCCTCACTTATCACTAAAACAAGAGTCCAAAGCTCACTTAAACTAAATAGAGTCAATGTGCTCACTTGTCACTAAAACAGGAGTCCAATATCTCAAAACAAATCACTGGAGGAACGTAAACGCTCAACTCGACAGCTTCAAATTGTAACGAACAGAAGTAAATACGGAGGAATAAACTCAACTCGACGCAAAACGAACGGCACGAAACAATGCGATTGACGGATTGATGCATTGATTTGACAGTTAGATCTGTCTAATCTTAGTGTGACCATGTTAAATAATTTGATAATCGATTTACTAAATCGATTATCGTTATAAATAATATGTGTCAGTCCAAGCGAAAAGGGTCCAGTGCGCGGCATTTAGTTTCCGAGATATAAGAGGTTTTGTAAAGTTGGGTATAAAAATTGCATTTCGCGATTTTAATTGGTTATAAATAAATGCTCAATTATCTACAATTTCATATAGTAAATGACTATATACGATGTTTCTAAGTACCAGAAACTTTATGAAAAAAGTTTACTAAAAAGGTACCAGTGGGTGGCATGTCGATATTCTGGGAATAAAATACGTTTCAATACCCCGTACTGATCACTTCTAATAATTTAATTATATTTTAAGATTAAAATGTTGAAACTACGTGTAAAAGGTCCCTTAAAGCGGGGAACTCCCTGCTACTATGCAACTACTAAGGGGATTTACTTTGCTTCACTTCGACATAGCGGGGATTTCCCTGATCGTTTTTTGCTACCTACGTGTCCTATAAATAGATCTGCCTGTGATGCAATAATTTATTTGTCATTTGACACCGGAAAGGAAACAATATCCGACAGTCTTTGTGTAAATATAGCAGTTTTTATTATCTTAGCTGTTTTAAATTGAGTGAGTGAAAAGTGCGCATAAAAATGAATAAAGGTAAGTCTTTACGTTGTCTATTATATCTACTAATACTATGTTTGTTGTTACGTGTTGTGTTATGTATCGAATAAGCTCCAAAAGTACTGAACCGATTTTGAAAATTCTTTCTCCAATACAAAGCTGCATTATTCAGTCATAGGCTATAATATTATTAACGTTATTACGCTTAGCGGGGCCGAGGTCGAAAAGCTAGTTCTATAAACCGGGGTATCGGAATGTTACGGAGTTCTTGTGTGTATCTACAGCTGTTACCTACTTTTCATATTTAGACCTCGACAGGGGCGAAGCCTCCTACAGACAGCAGTCGTCTTTAAATTCGATTTTTTATGGATTTTAGAGATTTAGAGATTTATGGATTAAGCGTAGATTACGTTACGTTCCTACTTATTTATTACATTTTAAAAGAGAGCAGCTTTAATCATAATAATTCGGCTGCATCCACATAGACTGAAAACTGACCGCGACAAAGTTGATAGGCTAATGAATCTCAATTAGTCATAATTTCATCCCATTTATACTAAATTCAAATTTGTTTTTAGGTAACATAATTATTGAAGATTCAACCGAAGGTTCCAGCTCTAGTGATGAATCTAAGCATTCTGATGGACCTGTACCACTTTCTATGGAGGTGGAAGTAAACACACTACCTGTTTTGGCCTCGACCGCAACAACGCCGGATTTACCAACAGAAGAAGAAACCGTTGCACCTTATTCAGGTACTTACAACTTAGAAAATAATTTCACAGAGTCGACATCTGAGATGGATGAAACGGATCAGTATTATGAAAAAAGCACTAATACAGAAGCAATCAGTGAAGATGAAATACATGAGTGTTATGATTTTGCTAAAATAGTTAGCCGAGCCTTGTGTAAAATCAAAAAAGATCGACGTGATCATTGTATGCATGCAATAGTACATATTCTTTATGACTACAGCAAGGACTCTAATACCAATTAAGAAGTTGTGTTAGGTACCTATGTCATAGACATAGTATGAAAAAATGACCTGTGTAGTATGTATATTTCAACTATTTGTTTTCAGAGTTTAGCTATTCAGCGTCTGTAGAACATGAAGACTATGAAAATTTTAATTTAGAGTTCAAAAGTCAACGGGGTACAGAATTATCGTGTGACATCGAATTTAGTGCTTGTGAGCCGCTCGAAGAGCGGCAAATTGGTAATATTTTACTAGATGATGATCCTTTAATTCTAGACGATGTAACTCAGGCCTCATTCTTAGATACTGGCTGTGGATGTAATAATAATTGTGTGTCCAAATTTCAAAAAGATGTAATATTAAGTAGTAGGTTAGATTGTATCGAATTAAATTCACGTTGTAATGAAGGAGTCAATCATCATCACTTGGTCTTGAAAGGAGCTTTAAATGCTCTCTTACGTACAAGTGAAAATACATTACATTCAAAAAACAGAAACTTGCAACGAAAAGAATACACGGTAAAGTATTTCTTTCGAGGTGTTTCAGTATGCAAGATTTTTTTCCAATATGTATATGCCACTGGTTTGAAAAGGTTAAAAAATGTAAAAAAGAACTTTCTGGACAGCGGTGTTGCTCCAAAGGTCCACGGGTCACGTAAACGACCTTACAATTGTATTAATTTGCAAACTAGATCAGACGCAATCACTTTTATAAGACAGTTTGCTAATGAAAACGGTTTAGTATTGCCGGGCCGATTACCAGGCCACCAATTTAAATCTGATTTAATAATTTTACCTTGTAGTATGTCTAAAGCGTATGTGTACAACAAATATTTGGAAACTATAGCTTTACTCGATAAAACTCCTATTAGTAGAAGTAGTTGGTATGATCTTTGGGAAGATTTTTGTCCATATGTCGTTATACAGAAACCGAAAACAGATCTATGTGCAACTTGTCAGAAAAACGTGACCACGTTGGGACGAATGGGTGGTTTAGATGAAAAGGAAAAAATACAGCTTGTAGAAAAGTCGAGGCAGCACCTTGATTTAGTGCAAAATGAACGAAAATATTATAACAATGTAATCAAAGTTGCGACTGATTCAATAACGGACTCTACTCTTATTCTTGGACCTCATGAACCATGTTCTTATGATGGCGTCATGCATTACTCTTTTGATTTTGCCCAACAGGTGCATTTGCCGCACAGTTCACAACAAATTGGGCCACTGTATTTCTTGACAGGATTTAAAGTCAGTTTATTTGGTGTTGCTGCAGAGCCTTTGAGAAAGTTCGTTTTGTACGTAATTCCTGAACCCTGTGCTACTGGGAAAGGAGCTAATGTAATAATTTCAATGCTACATCATTTTTTCGAAAATTTTGGTATAGGCGAAAAAGATGTTGTTTGTCATGCAGATAATTGTGCTGGACAAAATAAAAATAACTATGTCATGCAATATGCAACATGGCGAGTTTTAACAGGCAGACACCGAAGTTTCCGTATATCTTTCCTTCCCGTGGGTCATACGAAGTTTGCACCCGACATGTATTTCGGTCTATTCAAAAAAAGTTTTAGAAAATGGGAATGCAATAACTTAAAGGATATTCTTGCAGCTGCTGTTCAAGCTTGTCCGAAAACAAAATCTATAGTAGCTGTTCTAACTGGTGATGAGAAAGGAGAAACTTTTGTGAAAACTTACGACTGGGCCAATTTTTTTCAACCTGATTGTGTAACTATTAACCAACTTCTGCATTTTAGTCATTTTGAAACAAATGAAGATAATAGAGGGCACATGTTATGTTACAAAAAATATACTGACAGTCAACCAACTGTATCAAAGGTTTTGAACCCGAATAAAGTATACGGTTTTCCTTTAGAAAAATCCCCTGCAGGCATGACGTACGAAAGAAAATCGTATCTTTATAATAAGATTCGTGAATTTGTACGTGAAGAATCTAAAGACATTTTATGCCCGAAACCCATTCCAAATGTTGATGTTGACCACAACTCTGTCCCAACAACATCTGTCGAGTACTCTTTTCAGAAACCATCAATTGAAAAGAGTATTCGACAAAAACCAACATGTTCGTACTGCAAACAGGTTGGTCATAGGAATCAGGTGCGAGGAGGAATTTATTTTTGTCCAAAACGTAAGTTGGAGTCCCAAATAGAATAAGTTTTATTTTTATGTTTGTATTGGCTTTTTTCAAATATTATTGCAACAGAATAATGATTATTTTAGCCACTGGTACCTTTTATGACATTACATAAAAGGTACCAGTGGCTAAAATAATCATTATTCTGTTGCAGTAATGTTTGAAAAAAGCCTGTCTTGTTATTTTGTTAGTTCCTAAATAGAGTAAGAATACTTAATTTTAGTTTTTTATTGTTAATTACTATCGCAATAACTAACTTTTTATTAAATATCGGCAAGTGGACCTTTTTTACTAGACTGTGTATCCTTCTTTTATTTTGATAATAATTGTTTTAGTTTTGATGTCAAAAGTATAATTATAAGTTGATTCTATGGAAAACATATCAATCTACAATAATGAATAAAAATCTACGTAACAAGCAAGTAAAAGTGTGTTTTTTTTTCACTCAAACTTTCAAAATGCTTTTTCTCAAATCAAGCTTTTTCAGAATTTCAACTTCAAATGTCTGATAAAAAAAAACGTGTGCTACTTTTTGATTATTTTTTCAATCCATACTATCAATTGACTATTCTAGATACCGAATCCAGTCTTAACTCAATACCCCACTACTGGACCCTTTATGCCTGGACTGACACATATTATTTACATAATTAAAAAGATTATAAACGCTGATACTAACCTGAGTAGGTACTAACCACATAATAAATAAAATAAAATAAAAATCTTATATTTCAGACAGAATCCATTGATTGGTTAGTATACAAAATAAAACTTAGAACTAGTGTACTTACAGCTACCCGGAAAAATTGTTCTATCTAGTTAGGCGCCTCCGCGAACATGCTGGAAGCACTACAGTAGCGCGGCAACCCCATCAACACCCTGAACGCATTATTATATTGGATAATGTCTGTGGTACTAACTTTTGTTTTTTAAAGAAACTAATCAGATACGAATGTACCGGAATATTTCAGACGGTAGGAAATACCATGAAACATAATTATGATAATATTTTTTTTAGTTTATTTTTTACTTCGTTTATTTTCTTTATTTGAGCCCGCCCATCGTCTACTTCACGCCTAATCAGTTACATGAGAGTGTTAGCTAGATTACAACGGGAGAAAAGCTATATTGTAGCCTATCTCCGGTCATTTTAGTCGGCAGATTAGTAAAATATCGATATTTTCAATCAATTACTATAATTCAATTGACATAGTCTGTCGTCTGGCAACATTCAGGTTAAGTTTTAATGGCGGAACTAAAATCAATAAAATAAATATTAAATAGGTTTTCCAATGCTAGGGTAAAAGAAATGTTGATAAAAAAAACTTAAACATGTAAAAATACGGTTTAATTTTTGAGAAGTAAATAGTCTTGACATGGCACCAAAACTAAGGGGCCATTAGTTGTCATTCTCCTTTCTACCAATCTTACCCAAATTTCTATCAATCTTACCCTAATTTCTACCAATCTTACCCAAATTTCTACCAATCCTATCCAACTTTCTATCATCCTATCCTACTTTCTACCAAACCTTTCCAAATTTCTACCAATCTTACCCAAATTTCAACCAATCTTACCCAAATTTCTACCACTCCTATCCCTAATTTCTACCAATCTTAACCAATTTTCTACCAATCTTACCCCTAAATTCCTACCAATCTTACCAACATTTCTTCCAATCTTACCCACATTTCTACCAATCTTCCCTAAATTTCTACCATTCTCACCCTAATTTCTACCAATCTTACCCAAATTTCTACCAATCCTACCCAATTTTCTACCACACCTATCCTAATTTCTACCAATCTTACCCAAATTTCAACCAATCCTACCCAATTTTCTACCACACCTATCTTAATTTCTACCAATCTTACCCAAATTTCAACCAATCTTACCCAAATTTCTACCACTCCTATCCTAATTTCTACCAACCTTACCCAAATTTCAACCAATCTTACCCAAATTTCTACCACTCCTATCCTAATTTCTACCAATCTTACCCAAATTTCTACCAATCTTACCCAAATTTCTACCAATCTTACCCAAATTTCAACCAATGTTACCCAAATTTCTACCAATCTTACCCAAATTTCTACCAATCTTACCCAAATTTCTACCAATCCTATCCAAATTTTTACTAATCTTACCCAAATTTCTACCAATCTTACCCAAATTTCTACCACACCTATCCAAATTTCTACCAATCTTACCCAAATTTCTACCACTCCTATCCTAATTTCTACCAACCTATCCAAATTTCTACCAATCTTACCCAAATTTCTACCACACCTATCCAAATTTCTACCAATCTTACCCAAATTTCTACCACTCCTATCCTAATTTCTACCAACCTATCCAAATTTCAACCAATCTTACCCAAATTTCTACCACTCCTATCCCTAATTTCTACCAATCTTAACCAATTTTCTACCAATCTTACCCCTAAATTCCTACCAATCTTACCAACATTTCTTCCAATCTTACCCACATTTCTACCAATCTTCCCTAAATTTCTACCATTCTCACCCTAATTTCTACCAATCTTACCCAAATTTCTACCAATCCTACCCAATTTTCTACCACACCTATCCTAATTTCTACCAATCTTACCCAAATTTCAACCAATCCTACCCAATTTTCTACCACACCTATCTTAATTTCTACCAATCTTACCCAAATTTCAACCAATCTTACCCAAATTTCTACCACTCCTATCCTAATTTCTACCAACCTTACCCAAATTTCAACCAATCTTACCCAAATTTCTACCACTCCTATCCTAATTTCTACCAATCTTACCCAAATTTCTACCAATCTTACCCAAATTTCTACCAATCTTACCCAAATTTCTACCAATCCTATCCAAATTTTTACTAATCTTACCCAAATTTCTACCAATCTTACCCAAATTTCTACCACACCTATCCAAATTTCTACCAATCTTACCCAAATTTCTACCACTCCTATCCTAATTTCTACCAACCTATCCAAATTTCTACCAATCTTACCCAAATTTCTACCACACCTATCCAAATTTCTACCAATCTTACCCAAATTTCTACCACTCCTATCCTAATTTCTACCAACCTATCCAAATTTCAACCAATCTTACCCAAATTTCTACCACTCCTATCCCTAATTTCTACCAATCTTAACCAATTTTCTACCAATCTTACCCCTAAATTCCTACCAATCTTACCAACATTTCTTCCAATCTTACCCACATTTCTACCAATCTTCCCTAAATTTCTACCATTCTCACCCTAATTTCTACCAATCTTACCCAAATTTCTACCAATCCTACCCAATTTTCTACCACACCTATCCTAATTTCTACCAATCTTACCCAAATTTCAACCAATCCTACCCAATTTTCTACCACACCTATCTTAATTTCTACCAATCTTACCCAAATTTCAACCAATCTTACCCAAATTTCTACCACTCCTATCCTAATTTCTACCAACCTTACCCAAATTTCAACCAATCTTACCCAAATTTCTACCACTCCTATCCTAATTTCTACCAATCTTACCCAAATTTCTACCAATCTTACCCAAATTTCTACCAATCTTACCCCAAAATTCCTACCAATGTTACCCAAATTTCTACCAATCTTACCCAAATTTCTACCAATCCTATCCAAATTTTTACTAATCTTACCCAAATTTCTACCAATCTTACCCAAATTTCTACCACACCTATCCAAATTTCCACCAATCTTACCCAAATTTCTACCACACCTATCCAAATTTCTACCAATCTTACCCAAATTTCTACCAATCTTACCCAAATTTCTACCAATCCTATCCAAATTTTTACCAATACTACCCAAATTTCTACCACTCCTACCCAAATTTCTACTAATCTTACCCAAATTTCTACCAATCTTACCCAAATTTCTACCAATCTTACCCAAATTTCTACCAATATTCTACCACTGTTATCCTAATTTCTACCAATCTTATCCTACTTCCTACCATCCTATCCTACTTTCTACCAATCCTATCCAAATTTCTACCAATACTATCCTACTTTCTACCAATCCTATCCAAAATTCTACCAATCTTATCCAATTTTCTACCAATCCAGGTCGACACAGCTCAGCTCAAGTTAGGTCGACAAGGTTAGGTCGACACAAGCATACGTTGGGTTAGGTTAGGTTAGGTTAGGTTAGGTTAGGTTAGGTTAGGTTAGGTTTCCCCCCCAGTGGGTTCCCGCATTGTCGAGGCGGGGGGGCTCAGTAGCCGTGGCTGCGCGAGCCACGGTGAAGCTAAGAGGGACCCAGGCGGGGGCCGCTCGTCCGGGCTGTGCGGTTTAGCCCGGAACGTAGCGGCCCACGGGTAGGTTGCGGTGCCGCTTGCGCGACATCGTGACCTACCTGAGGCGGGCCGCGATGTCCCCCGTGAGGGAGACATTGCGGCTGAGGACAGAGGCCGCGGCGGGAGGGGCTCTCCCTTCCTTCCGCGGCCTTGACGGGGCCGCCACCGTATGATGGCGGACGCGGCGGGGCCGCAGGGGAAGAGGAGTGTTCGGTGTTTCGTTGCCGCTCTCCCTATCCTCTGCGGCCGTAGCTCCCCCAACGCGGGGGGCTTGCGGGGCCTGCCTTTTAGGCGGGCGTGGAGGCCAGCAGGCAACGGGTGCGGGGGCTCCGTTGCCTGTTTTGCACAGGCCTCCACCTTGTGGGACGGGAATGGCCAGGTGTTCCCGGCCATTCCCGTAGCCCCCCAACCTGGGGGGCATGCGGGGCCCGCCATACCATCTTGGCGGGCGTGCGCCGGGAGGGCCGTGGAAGTATTGAATTCCCATAGCCCTCCCACTACGGCGTTTGCAGGAACACCGCTGAGTTTTAGTGGGTATACTGTCCTTCCGACAGGGAGTCCCACATACCCCGTCTCGGTCCCCCGCGAGACGGGGATGCATAAAGCATTTCTCAGCGAGAAAAAAAAAAAAAAAAAAAAAAAAAAAAAAAAAAAAAAGGTTAGGTTAGGTTGGGGGATCCCCCACAGCGCATACTTCCACGTAGTATCCCCTGGGCAACGTCGTGTCTGACCACCGTAACGGAGTGGCAGACCGGCGGCTAAAGTGCGCTGTGACTTCGTAGACATCGAGCGGTCGTCTGCGAACATGAGTCGAAAACCGATGCGGGACGCCTCTGGGCGTTTTGCTAATTTTAATCCTAATTTTAACCCGGTCCTAAACCCAAATTTTAACCCTATTGTAAATAATTTTAACCCTATTGTACATAATTTTAACCCGAATCGCTCCTCCCAGGGCGATTCAAACGGCCCTTCTCAGGGCCAACCCAACGGCCCTTCTCAGGGCCAATCCAACGGCCCTTCTCAGGGCCACGCCGCTGACGCTTCGGCGTCGGGCGCTGACCGCGCACCGTCTGCAGCCAGCTTGGCTGGGGAAGACGAATTCTCGGACTCCGACAAATCCAGCATGGACACGTCGGCGGCCGAGAATGACCGCCTCAGGCGGAAGAGGGCCTTCCTAAGGCAAGGGTCCGAGGGCTCCTCGGAGTCGGCCGGAGGGAAGGGAGGGAAGAAGTCGAAGTCCAAAAGGGCTTCGACTTCTTCTAAAACGCCGGAGACACACGATGTGGGCTTGCTGGACGCCGAGCGCCAGCTAAATCTGGCCAAGAGGGCGCAGCTCCAGCAGGACCTGGAGGAGAAGGTCGCCGCCAAGGAGCGCCAGACGCAAACCGCCAGGTCGAGGGCTGGCTATGGGGCATCCAATGTCCTATATGCCGACCACTCCCTGGCGGAACTGGAGCGGATGGCGCAGGAGGATAAAGAGGAGGTCCTGGAGGTCGCCTCTAAGTCCTCCAACCTAAAGGGTACCTTTCAAAAGGCCCTCAAATGCCGGGCCGCCAGTCTACACGGCATAGTTGGAGAGCTAATGAAGCGGACGGCCACGGACGAGACGCGGCAACTGCAGGCGAAGGTTGATCGCCTGCAGGCGGAGGTCAGCCAGCTACACCTGAAGCTGGCTGAGGCCACGGCTCGGCCTGTCCAACCTGCCCCAGGTCCGGTGGTAGGAGGCTCTTCCTCCCCTTCCAACCTTGAGGAGATCCTCCGAAAGGTTGTGATGGAGGAGAGGGCCTTCACCAGAGCCTGCTTCGCAGGAATCGAGGACCGGCTCCTGCCGGAAAAGCGACTCCGCCCGCCGCTAGCGGCGGATAAGCTACCACCGAGGGAGCCGGAACCTGCGCCTGTAGCAGGCCCGGCACCGGAGGCGCAGCCCCAGGCCCCGAAGCCCTCCAAGGGCAAAGGTAAGGGTAAGAGGACCAAGGCGGCTCCTCAAGCCCTCACCACGAGCGCGGAGGGAGCGACTGGGTCGTCCACTCCAGCAGCGCCCCAGAACCGGCAGGAAGAAGATGCCCTTCTTCCCTCCACCACCCCGTCCAACCAGTCGTGGACGGAAGTGGTCAAGAGAGGGAAGAAGAAGGGAGGGGCCAAGTCGGCCCCCAAGCCTGCTGCGGCTGCTCCTGCAGCCAAAGCGGCTCCAGCCGGCGGGAGAAAGCTGGTTCCTCCCAAAACCGCGGCCGTCGTGGTGACCCTCACCCCGGCGGCCGTGGAGCGGGGAGAGACGTACGAGTCCGTTCTAAGACGGGCTCGTACCAACGCTGATCCCTCCCAGCTGGGGATCAGCAACATAAGGTGCCGCCGAACCCTAACCGGGGCTCGAATTTTCGAGTTCTCGGGGGAACAGCGCGGCACCAATGCGGACCTCTTCGCAACAAAGTTGCAAGAGGTCATCGCGGACAGTGCGACGGTCGTCAAGCCCGTCAAGACCGCAGCCTTGGAGGTGACCGATTTAGACGATTCGGTCACCAAGGAGGATGTGGTGGCGGCCGTCGCGGCGGCTGGAGGCTGCGACGCTGGCGCGGTGAAGGGGGGAGCCATCCGGCTCGGTCGCCGCGGCATGGGCATCATCCGCGTCGAGTGCCCAGTCGCCGCGGCTGCGGCCGTCCTTGCTGCGACCAAGGGACGGCTGCTCGTTGGGCTCAGCTCGGCTGTGGTCCGGGCCCTGGAGGACCAGCCTACGAGGTGCTTCAGGTGCTTCGCCTTCGGCCACACCCGAGCCACGTGTCCCTCCAAGTCCGACTGGGGAGACGCCTGCTACCAGTGCGGGCAAGAGGGACACAGGAGTGCCACCTGCAGCTCCACCACGCCACACTGCAAGGCGTGTGCCGCCAGTGGCCGCCCCGCGGACCACAGGATGACGGGCAGGAGCTGCAAGCCCCCCGTGCGAAAGGGCATAGTGCCGGCGCAGGTTCGCCCTGTTGCCACCACCGCCGCCGCCGTCGCCACCGCTGCAGTTCCAGCGGCGGTATCTGAGGAGGGTGCAATGTCGGAATAATGCCAGGTTCCGACTACAGCATCCTCCAGGCGAACGCCAACCACTGCAAAGCGGCCCAGGACCTGGTAGTGCAGGTCATGGCCGAGTGGTTGGTGAACGTAGCGGTGGTCGCCGAGCCCTACTCGATCCCCAGCAGCTGGCTGGGCGACGAGGACGACTCGGTGGCACTAGCGGCGCGGTCTTCCACGGACTCCCCTCCCCTCTCGCTATTAGAGAGAGGACCGGGATACGTGGCCGCCGCGTGGGGAGATATAGCCCTCGTGGGGGTATATTTCTCCCCAAACCGCCCACTCCAGGACTTTGAGAATTTTCTCGGAGTCCTGGCCGCCGTGGTCGGCAGGGCGGTTCCGCGTCAGGTCTCCGTACTGGGAGACCTGAATGCCAAGTCGGTGAGCTGGGGCAACCCGGCCACCGACGCACGCGGGCGGGCAGTGGAGTTGTGGGCAGCCTCCTCTGGACTCTCCCTCTTGAACAGAGGAAGCGTCCAGACATGCGTGCGGCGTCGGGGTGGCTCAATAGTGGACGTCACTTTCGCCACCCCGGCGTTAGCCGCGCGCGTGCTGAACTGGCGGGTGGACCTGGTGGAGACCATGTCGGACCACCGCTACGTGCGGTTCGACATCTCCACCAGGGGAGCGGGACCGATGCGGCCCATCTCGGGGCGATCACCGTTCCCGCGCTGGGCTCTCACCCGCCTGGACAGGGAGGCAGCGGCGGAGGCGGCGTTCATCCAGGACTGGCTTTCGCCGCCTACCGCCGGCCTGGACGTGGACACCGCAGCGGGGCAGCTGAGGGAGTGTCTGACCGAGGTATGCAACTCTAGCATGCCTCGGTCTCGCCGACCACCACCCAAACGCGCCGTGTACTGGTGGTCGGCGGAGCTGGCGGGGCTCCGAGCAGCTTGCGTGGGGGCAAGGAGGGCCTACACGCGGAGTCGGCGGCGGCGTCGACGGGACCGGGCCGACGAGGACCACCTCTACGACGTGTACGTGGAGGCTAAACAGGTCCTCGATCGGGCCATCGCCGCTGCCAAAGACTCGGCGAGAGCCGAGCTGCTGGAGGGTCTCGACAACGACCCGTTCGGGAGACCGTACAAGGCGGCGCGCAACAAATTGCGCCCCTTTGGTCCCCCGGTTGCCGAGACCCTGGAGCCCTCATTTCTGGACGGGGTGGTTCAGTCCCTGTTCCCGGGCAGGGACAACTTCACCCCGCCAGCGATGTGTGGAGCCCCGCTAGCGGACGAGGAGGAAGAGGAGCCCCCTCCTGTCACGGAGTCGGAACTTGGCGCGGCGATTCTTCGTATACGCGCCAAGAAGACGGCTCCAGGCCCTGACGGCGTCCCCGCGAGAGTGGTGGCGATCGCTGCCACTCAAATGGAGGACAGGTTTCGGGACCTCTTCAGCGCATGTCTTGCGTCTGGGAGGTTCCCGAAACCGTGGAAGGAGGGGCAGTTGTGCCTCCTTCGCAAGGAGGGCCGCCCAGCGGATTCCCCCTCGGCATACCGGCCCATCGTTCTTCTCGATGAGGTCGGCAAAATGTTCGAGGGGATAATCGCGGCCCGCCTGAAGGGCCACCTGCGGGACATCGGGCCGGACTTGTCGGACGCTCAGTTTGGTTTTCGGGCTGAGCGTTCGACGGTGGACGCGCTGGCCTGGCTCAAGGGCCAGGCGAAGGAGGCGATGGAGGCGGGGGACGGATTGTTGGCGGTGTCATTCGACATAGCCAACGCCTTCAACTCCGTTCCTCACTCCACCATCCTCGAGGCGCTCCGGTTCCACGGAGTGCCTCGATACATGCGCAGTCTGCTGGCCAGCTACCTGGAGGATCGGGCGATCCTCCTGGTCGACAGGACTGGTCAAGTCCGGCGGTACGCCGTCGAAGCCGGTGTTCCACAGGGGTCAGTCATAGGACCTCTCCTCTGGAACATCGGCTACGATTGGCTCTTGCGGGGAACTCTCCTCCGAGGCACGAGTGTCGTCTGCTACGCGGACGACACTCTCCTCACCGCCCGGGGGGGGAGTTTCAGGGAGGCGGCCAACTTGGCCTCGGCGGGCGGATCCTTGGTTGCAGCGAGGATCCGCCGCCTAGGTCTGAAGGTGGCGCTGCACAAGACCGAGGCCGTGTTCTTCCACGGGCCTCGGCAGCGCCCCCCACCTGACGCCCACATCTTCGTGGAGGGCGTCAGAATCGGGGTCAAGGCCCAGATGAAATATCTGGGCCTTGTGCTCGACAGCAGGTGGCGCTTCGGCCCGCATTTTAGCGGGCTGTCGTCGCGCCTGCTGAAGACGGCGGGGGCGCTCTCATGGCTGCTCCCCAACTTGGGGGGGCCAAGCCCACGATGCCGGCAACTATACGCCGGCATCCTCAAGAGTATGGCCCTCTACGGGGCCCCTATTTGGGAGGACGCCCTCCAACGGCGGGAGAACGCCGCCGCCTTGCGGGCACCGCAGAGGGCCATAGCCCAGCGGGTAGCGCGGGCCTACCGCACGGTGGGCTTTGCGGCAGCGTGCGCTCTGGCCAGCACCCCTCCTTGGGAACTCGAGGCGTGGGTGCTCGCCAGAGTGTACGAATGGACGGCGGGGCGGAGAGCGAGAGGAGAACGCACCGCCCCGGAAGAGCGGGAGGCCGTCCGGCGGGAGGCGAGGGACGCCATCGTCCTCCATTGGACGGGGGACCTCGCCACCGCAGCCTTTGGCCGCCGAACCCTCGACGCGCTTGGGCCGGTCCTGCGAGACTGGCTCGAGCGGTCGCACGGGTCCCTCTCGTTCCGTCTGGTGCAGGTGCTGTCCGGACACGGTTGTTTCGGATCGTACCTGCACCGAATCGGACGGGAGGAGACGCCGTCGTGCCACGACTGTGGCGCGGCGGAGGACACGGCGCAGCACACCCTCGAGGTGTGCCCGTCGTGGTCCGAGCCGCGCTGCAGTCTCACGGCGGCGATCGGACCGGACCTCTCACTCCCCGGTTTGGTAAACGCCATGCTGAGGGATGAGGGGTCCTGGGCGGCAGTCGCCTCCTTCTGCGAACACGTCATGTCCCAGAAGGAGGCGGCGGAGCGCGCGCGGGAGGAGGATCCTCACGCGGCGCTGCTCCGAAGGCGGAGGAGGGGTCGGAGAAGACGTCAGTTTGACGGTCATCTCCGACTCCTCCCAGGTGGAGGCCAGCAGGCAACGGGTGCGGGGGCACCCTTGCCTGCATCGCACAGGCCTCCACCAGTGTCGGACGGGAATGGCCAGGTGTTCCCGGCCATTCCCGTAGCCCCCCAGCCCGGGGGGCATGCGGGGCCTGCCAACTAGGCGGGCTTGCGCCGGGAGGGTTGTGGACGTCATGGTCTCCCACGACCCTCCCATCACGGCGCCGCGGGAACACCGCTGAGTTTTAGTGGGTATACTGTCATTCGGACAGGGAGTCCCACATACCCCGTCTCGTCCCCCACGAGTCGGGCATGCATAAAGCATTTCTCAGCGTCAAAAAAAAAAAAAAAAAAAAAAAAAAAAAGGTTAGGTTCCCCCCCAGTGGGTTCCCGCATTGTCGAGGCGGGGGGGCTCAGTAGCCGTGGCTGGGCGGGCCACGGTGAAGCTAAGAGGGACCCAGGCGGGGGCCGCTCGTCCGGGCTGTGCGGTTTAGCCCGACGTAGCGGCCCACAGGTAGGTTGCGGTGCCTGCAACATCGCGACCTACCTGAGGCGGGCCGCGATGTCCCCCGTGAGGGAGACATTGCGGCTGAGGATAGAGGCCGCGGCGGGAGGGGCTCTCCCTTCCTTCCGCGGCCTTGACGGGGCCGCCACCGTAAGATGGCGGACGCGGCGGGGCCGCAGGGGAAGAGGAGTGTTCGGTGTTTCGTTGCCGCTCTCCCTATCCTCTGCGGCCGTAGCTCCCCCAACGCGGGGGGCTTGCGGGGCCCGCCTTTCAGGCGGGCGTGGAGGCCAGCAGGCAACGGGTGCGGGGGCTCCGTTGCCTGTTTTGCACAGGCCTCCACCTTGTGGGACGGGAATGGCCAGGTGTTCCCGGCCATTCCCGTAGCCCCCCAACCTGGGGGGCATGCGGGGCCCGCCATACCATCTTGGCGGGCGTGCGCCGGGGGGGCTGTGGAAGTATTGAATTCCCATAGCCCTCCCATTACGGCGTTTGCAGGAACACCGCTGAGTTTTAGTGGGTATACTGTCCTTCCGACAGGGAGTCCCACATACCCCGTCTCGGTCCCCCGCGGGACGGGGATGCATAAAGCATTTCTCAGCGACAAAAAAAAAAAAAAAAAAAAAAAAAAAAGGTTAGGTTAGGTTAGGTTCCCCCCCAGTGGGTTCCCGCATTGTCGAGGCGGGGGGGCTCAGTAGCCGTGGCTGGGCGAGCCACGGTGAAGCTAAGAGGGACCCAGGCGGGGGCCGCTCGTCCGGGCTGTGCGGTTTAGCTCGGGACGTAGCGGCCCACGGGTAGGTTGCGGTGCCACAACATCGCGACCTACCCGAGGCGGGCCGCGATGTCTCCCGTGAGGGAGACATTGCGGCTGAGGACAGAGGCCGCGGCGGGAGGGGCTCTCCCTTCCTTCCGCGGCCTTGACGGGGCCGCCACCGTAAGATGGCGGACGCGGCGGGGCCGCAGGGGAAGAGGAGTGTTCGGTGTTTCGTTGCCGCTCTCCCTATCCTCTGCGGCCGTAGCTCCCCCAACGCGGGGGGCTTGCGGGGCCCGCCTTTAAGGCGGGCGTGGAGGCCAACAGGCAACGGGAGCGGGGGCTCCGTTGCCTGTTTTGCACAGGCCTCCACCTTGTGGGACGGGAATGGCCAGGTGTTCCCGGCCATTCCCGTAGCCCCCCCAACCTGGGGGGCATGCGGGGCCCGCCATACCACCTTGGCGGGCGTGCGCCGGGAGGGCCGTGGAAGTATTGATTTCCCATAGCCCTCCCATTACGGCGTTTGTAGGAACACCGCTGAGTTTTAGTGGGTATACTGTCCTTACCGACAGGGAGTCCCACATACCCCGTCTCGGTCCCCCGCGAGACGGGGATGCATAAAGCATTTCTCAGCGAGAAAAAAAAAAAAAAAAAAAAAAAGGTTAGGTTAGGTTAGGTTAGGTTAGGTTAGGTTAGGTTAGGTTTTTTTTTTTTTTTTTTTTTTTTTTGTTTTGGCAGGAGTGGGAAATCCTCATGGACGCCCAGACTGCCTCACTAATGAGCCAGTCTGGGCAGTGCCGGACTCTTACCGGCTAAAACCCACTCCTGCCTTTGCTCAGTGTCCCTCTGACATGATCAGAGCCCTGTTTAGACCAATTATTTGTGAATCTTGTCTGTCTTGTAGTTCATATTTTTCGCCAGTCCCGTAGTAGGAAGTAAGGGGTTCCTGGAGGCTCTCTTCGCCTCATTTTATCCTATATTACTGTATTATTTCTTTCTTGTTTTGAGTGTTACTCCTATAATATTAATATCTTAAAACTTAATCTATTCTGATTTTAATCAATAATTAAAATAATAAATAATAATGATAATATCGGTATAATTTCAGTTATAATTAAAATTTAAACATCTAAAATTTAAAAACTATTCTATACTTATGTTAATCTAATATATACACAATATATTACATAGACATAATGTTTCTTATCCTAAATATATGTACTTGCTATTATTTCTTATTTTAACTACTAATTTACTATTACTTAATATCCTAATGCTATGTTTGTTTTCAGGTAATTCTGGCGAACTTGCAGCTGCTACACGGACGTCGGACCACAACGGTAAGGTAAGGTTTTTTATAATTTTTGTTCTAATATCTATTTTAATTTCAGCTTTTAATTGGGCCAGTTTCTCACGAAATTGGCAACAATTTGCTATTTTGATACTTTTTGAAGTCTTTGTAATGTTTCTCGATTTTGGTGTCTGCTTAATTAATCTAAAATCAATACCGTTGTGGTTCTTCTTTCCAGGGACCTTTAATTCCACTTCAGCAATATGCCACCGACAGGCGCGCCAATGCGTCCCACTTGCAGCGCACGGGGCACGCACTGTCGAAGGCGTTGTGGTCGACCCTGTCCATCCGCGCTGACAGGCAGTTGTGGCACCGCGGCGCCTCCGCTGCCACGCGTGAAGGACAGTCAGCCCGCAGGTGTGGGTCACCGCAGTGGATGCAGAGATCGGCGGGCTGCGTGCACATTTTTCGGCTGTGGCCGAAACACAGACAGCGGGTGCACTGCACCAGTGGTGACTGATCCAGCACCCGCACCCGCTGTAGGTCGATATGCACGCGACCCGCCGTCGTTAGCCTCTGCCACACTGTAGGGGACACCTGCAGGACGACGTGGCAGGTGTGGGGGTTCCTCGTCCTTCGACGGTATTTCACCCCCACCCTCACATCATCCGCAGGAATGTCCCCAACCAGGTGGGTGTTCTGCTGCCGTAAGGATTGGAGGATCTCGGCATCCGTGTGGCAGGAGAGGACGTCCCTGATAATAACAAGAGGGTCCTTGTTCTTGGCCTCTTCTACCACAAGACTGCCCGTCCTCCTAATCCTCTCGGTGACCCTCACCATCTCCTCCTTGGTCTTGAACCCGACCACTACCTTCTGGTCCCTCGCTTTGCGCAGCCGCTCTACCCTCGTGCCCTCATTTCTGGCATCGACCGCCGTCCTCAGCTTCTCAAGAACCTCTTCACCGGTGTCTTGATCATTCTTAGATGATACAATGACCGAGTGAAGGGGTTCCCGGATGTTCTGCTTCGGGCCGGCGGCGATCTCCGCGAATGATGGGCCTTGGCCTGCAACATAGCGAGGGACCAGCTGGAGTTGCTCCGACAGAGCCTGGGTGTGCTGTTTGCACTCTTGCAAAACCTGCTTGTGCTGCTGAAGGCCATCTATCAGGCTCTTCATCAGCTCTGTCGGAGGTTCCGTGGACGGGCTTAGAGGCGCGGGCTCCGGTGCGACTGCCCGCACGACCGCAGGCGCGACTGCCGGGGCGACCGCAGGTGCTGGCGCGATGGGAGTCTTGCTCCGCTCCGACTCCTTTACTAGCTCGTAGAGCCGGTTTATTGCGTCGAGGACCCCAGTCTTTATCTCCGTTTTGAGGTTTCGAGAGTTGCCCAAATAAAGTTTAGCTTTATTTAGGCAAGCTCTCGCCTCCGCTGTGAGACTGGGGTACCTCGACTCCGGTCTGGTTCCCTCGGCCTCCGGACTTTTTGGGACATTTGGTGTGGTGACGCGCTTTGGTATGGCCAGGGACTTGGCCTGGGGCTCAGATCTCCCGGCCTCCCACTCCCCAATGCTTCGCCTCACACTGGGAAGCGAGGGTCTGACCTCCTCTGTTGAGCGCGGTGAGCCACTGGAGCCTGGCGAGCTCGCGGCTTTCTTGGCCGGAGTGCGGAACATTGCAGTGGCTTTTGTGAAGGTAAGGTTCATAGGTTGGTCAGAGGGCACTGGCGATTTTGCTGTGTCCCTGTAAAGGGGGGAACACAGAAAATGAAATACAAATTAAATAAGAATACAATAAAAAATGAATCAGGATAAATCAAATTAGTAAATTCAATAAAAATATAATATTAAAAGTTTCTGTGTCCCTGTAAAGGGGGAACACAGAAAATAAATACAAATTAAAAATTTAATACAATTAAAATAAATTAAATAATATATTAGGATAAATATTTCAGTCGATATAGGTCTTTGTGGGCGATGTGTCTGTATCCCTGTAAAGGGGGGATCAGAAAAAACAAAGAAATATTTATAAAACGAGCCCTGCAGAACAGAACTCGGTCAGGTAGTTAAAAATCTGTCAGTAAAACTCCTCTAAATGTGCCAACTATCACTATGAAAAATTTATTTTAGCAATTTACAGAGAGATTTTGGAATATACGTCGCTGGAAGAGCTTAATATAAAATATTGATTTTTCGCCGAAAACCCCACGTCTACCTTCCTATAGAACAGAGGGCGGGTGGGTGGGCAAAATTTTATGTGAGCTAGGCGCACGTGCGAGGTGTCAAAAGACGCGTCTCCGCGCGGGCTAGCTGACTATGGCGTTTCTGGATGAAGTCCAGAAGAAAAATCGGGAATTTTCCTGGAAAAACTGAATTTACGACCAAAATGTATGTAAAAACCTGGACTAACACTACCAAAACGGGACTCTGGCACGCGGAACGCGCACGGGAGCACAGGTAAGGCAGGTAAGTATCAATTAAAATTACAGGAACGGGAATTTAGATGAAAATTTTGAAGAAAATTTAAAAAATAGTGTTTTTTAAAGGAGTTTTAGTGAAATTTTTACAAGTCAAAAAACGAAAATGGGTTTTTCGCGAAAATTGTCAATTATCCCTAGTGGGAACGTTTCAGGGACCTCAAAAAATATTAAATTTGCTGAAAACAGCTTGTAAATGCGTCACCGGGAAGCAAAGTTATATAGATTTGATCAAAATCAGGACTCCCTAAGGTGGATTTCGTCAATTTGTATTATGTATGAAATGCAAAAATTTCTGGAATTTTAGATGTTGTATGTGGGCTAGGCGCACGGGCGAGGTGTCAAAAGACGCGTCTCCGCGCGGGCTAGCTGACTATGGCGTTTCTGGATGAAGTCCAGAAGAAAAATCGGGAATTTTCCTGGAAAAACTGAATTTACGACCAAAATGTATGTAAAAACCTGGACTAACACTACCAAAACGGGACTCTGGCACGCGGAACGCGCACGGGAGCACAGGTAAGGCAGGTAAGTATCAATTAAAATTACAGGAACGGGAATTTAGATGAAAATTTTGAAGAAAATTTAAAAAATAGTGTTTTTTAAAGGAGTTTTAGTGAAATTTTTACAAGTCAAAAAACGAAAATGGGTTTTTCGCGAAAATTGTCAATTATCCCTAGTGGGAACGTTTCAGGGACCTCAAAAAATATTAAATTTGCTGAAAACAGCTTGTAAATGCGTCACCGGGAAGCAAAGTTATATAGATTTGATCAAAATCAGGACTCCCTAAGGTGGATTTCGTCAATTTGTATTATGTATGAAATGCAAAAATTTCTGGAATTTTAGATGTTGTATGTGGGCTAGGCGCACGGGCGAGGTGTCAAAAGACGCGTCTCCGCGCGGGCTAGCTGACTATGGCGTTTCTGGATGAAGTCCAGAAGAAAAATCGGGAATTTTCCTGGAAAAACTGAATTTACGACCAAAATGTATGTAAAAACCTGGACTAACACTACCAAAACGGGACTCTGGCACGCGGAACGCGCACGGGAGCACAGGTAAGGCAGGTAAGTATCAATTAAAATTACAGGAACGGGAATTTAGATGAAAATTTTGAAGAAAATTTAAAAAATAGTGTTTTTTAAAGGAGTTTTAGTGAAATTTTTACAAGTCAAAAAACGAAAATGGGTTTTTCGCGAAAATTGTCAATTATCCCTAGTGGGAACGTTTCAGGGACCTCAAAAAATATTAAATTTGCTGAAAACAGCTTGTAAATGCGTCACCGGGAAGCAAAGTTATATAGATTTGATCAAAATCAGGACTCCCTAAGGTGGATTTCGTCAATTTGTATTATGTATGAAATGCAAAAATTTCTGGAATTTTAGATGTTGTATGTGGGCTAGGCGCACGGGCGAGGTGTCAAAAGACGCGTCTCCGCGCGGGCTAGCTGACTATGGCGTTTCTGGATGAAGTCCAGAAGAAAAATCGGGAATTTTCCTGGAAAAACTGAATTTACGACCAAAATGTATGTAAAAACCTGGACTAACACTACCAAAACGGGACTCTGGCACGCGGAACGCGCACGGGAGCACAGGTAAGGCAGGTAAGTATCAATTAAAATTACAGGAACGGGAATTTAGATGAAAATTTTGAAGAAAATTTAAAAAATAGTGTTTTTTAAAGGAGTTTTAGTGAAATTTTTACAAGTCAAAAAACGAAAATGGGTTTTTCGCGAAAATTGTCAATTATCCCTAGTGGGAACGTTTCAGGGACCTCAAAAAATATTAAATTTGCTGAAAACAGCTTGTAAATGCGTCACCGGGAAGCAAAGTTATATAGATTTGATCAAAATCAGGACTCCCTAAGGTGGATTTCGTCAATTTGTATTATGTATGAAATGCAAAAATTTCTGGAATTTTAGATGTTGTATGTGGGCTAGGCGCACGGGCGAGGTGTCAAAAGACGCGTCTCCGCGCGGGCTAGCTGACTATGGCGTTTCTGGATGAAGTCCAGAAGAAAAATCGGGAATTTTCCTGGAAAAACTGAATTTACGACCAAAATGTATGTAAAAACCTGGACTAACACTACCAAAACGGGACTCTGGCACGCGGAACGCGCACGGGAGCACAGGTAAGGCAGGTAAGTATCAATTAAAATTACAGGAACGGGAATTTAGATGAAAATTTTGAAGAAAATTTAAAAAATAGTGTTTTTTAAAGGAGTTTTAGTGAAATTTTTACAAGTCAAAAAACGAAAATGGGTTTTTCGCGAAAATTGTCAATTATCCCTAGTGGGAACGTTTCAGGGACCTCAAAAAATATTAAATTTGCTGAAAACAGCTTGTAAATGCGTCACCGGGAAGCAAAGTTATATAGATTTGATCAAAATCAGGACTCCCTAAGGTGGATTTCGTCAATTTGTATTATGTATGAAATGCAAAAATTTCTGGAATTTTAGATGTTGTATGTGGGCTAGGCGCACGGGCGAGGTGTCAAAAGACGCGTCTCCGCGCGGGCTAGCTGACTATGGCGTTTCTGGATGAAGTCCAGAAGAAAAATCGGGAATTTTCCTGGAAAAACTGAATTTACGACCAAAATGTATGTAAAAACCTGGACTAACACTACCAAAACGGGACTCTGGCACGCGGAACGCGCACGGGAGCACAGGTAAGGCAGGTAAGTATCAATTAAAATTACAGGAACGGGAATTTAGATGAAAATTTTGAAGAAAATTTAAAAAATAGTGTTTTTTAAAGGAGTTTTAGTGAAATTTTTACAAGTCAAAAAACGAAAATGGGTTTTTCGCGAAAATTGTCAATTATCCCTAGTGGGAACGTTTCAGGGACCTCAAAAAATATTAAATTTGCTGAAAACAGCTTGTAAATGCGTCACCGGGAAGCAAAGTTATATAGATTTGATCAAAATCAGGACTCCCTAAGGTGGATTTCGTCAATTTGTATTATGTATGAAATGCAAAAATTTCTGGAATTTTAGATGTTGTATGTGGGCTAGGCGCACGGGCGAGGTGTCAAAAGACGCGTCTCCGCGCGGGCTAGCTGACTATGGCGTTTCTGGATGAAGTCCAGAAGAAAAATCGGGAATTTTCCTGGAAAAACTGAATTTACGACCAAAATGTATGTAAAAACCTGGACTAACACTACCAAAACGGGACTCTGGCACGCGGAACGCGCACGGGAGCACAGGTAAGGCAGGTAAGTATCAATTAAAATTACAGGAACGGGAATTTAGATGAAAATTTTGAAGAAAATTTAAAAAATAGTGTTTTTTAAAGGAGTTTTAGTGAAATTTTTACAAGTCAAAAAACGAAAATGGGTTTTTCGCGAAAATTGTCAATTATCCCTAGTGGGAACGTTTCAGGGACCTCAAAAAATATTAAATTTGCTGAAAACAGCTTGTAAATGCGTCACCGGGAAGCAAAGTTATATAGATTTGATCAAAATCAGGACTCCCTAAGGTGGATTTCGTCAATTTGTATTATGTATGAAATGCAAAAATTTCTGGAATTTTAGATGTTGTATGTGGGCTAGGCGCACGGGCGAGGTGTCAAAAGACGCGTCTCCGCGCGGGCTAGCTGACTATGGCGTTTCTGGATGAAGTCCAGAAGAAAAATCGGGAATTTTCCTGGAAAAACTGAATTTACGACCAAAATGTATGTAAAAACCTGGACTAACACTACCAAAACGGGACTCTGGCACGCGGAACGCGCACGGGAGCACAGGTAAGGCAGGTAAGTATCAATTAAAATTACAGGAACGGGAATTTAGATGAAAATTTTGAAGAAAATTTAAAAAATAGTGTTTTTTAAAGGAGTTTTAGTGAAATTTTTACAAGTCAAAAAACGAAAATGGGTTTTTCGCGAAAATTGTCAATTATCCCTAGTGGGAACGTTTCAGGGACCTCAAAAAATATTAAATTTGCTGAAAACAGCTTGTAAATGCGTCACCGGGAAGCAAAGTTATATAGATTTGATCAAAATCAGGACTCCCTAAGGTGGATTTCGTCAATTTGTATTATGTATGAAATGCAAAAATTTCTGGAATTTTAGATGTTGTATGTGGGCTAGGCGCACGGGCGAGGTGTCAAAAGACGCGTCTCCGCGCGGGCTAGCTGACTATGGCGTTTCTGGATGAAGTCCAGAAGAAAAATCGGGAATTTTCCTGGAAAAACTGAATTTACGACCAAAATGTATGTAAAAACCTGGACTAACACTACCAAAACGGGACTCTGGCACGCGGAACGCGCACGGGAGCACAGGTAAGGCAGGTAAGTATCAATTAAAATTACAGGAACGGGAATTTAGATGAAAATTTTGAAGAAAATTTAAAAAATAGTGTTTTTTAAAGGAGTTTTAGTGAAATTTTTACAAGTCAAAAAACGAAAATGGGTTTTTCGCGAAAATTGTCAATTATCCCTAGTGGGAACGTTTCAGGGACCTCAAAAAATATTAAATTTGCTGAAAACAGCTTGTAAATGCGTCACCGGGAAGCAAAGTTATATAGATTTGATCAAAATCAGGACTCCCTAAGGTGGATTTCGTCAATTTGTATTATGTATGAAATGCAAAAATTTCTGGAATTTTAGATGTTGTATGTGGGCTAGGCGCACGGGCGAGGTGTCAAAAGACGCGTCTCCGCGCGGGCTAGCTGACTATGGCGTTTCTGGATGAAGTCCAGAAGAAAAATCGGGAATTTTCCTGGAAAAACTGAATTTACGACCAAAATGTATGTAAAAACCTGGACTAACACTACCAAAACGGGACTCTGGCACGCGGAACGCGCACGGGAGCACAGGTAAGGCAGGTAAGTATCAATTAAAATTACAGGAACGGGAATTTAGATGAAAATTTTGAAGAAAATTTAAAAAATAGTGTTTTTTAAAGGAGTTTTAGTGAAATTTTTACAAGTCAAAAAACGAAAATGGGTTTTTCGCGAAAATTGTCAATTATCCCTAGTGGGAACGTTTCAGGGACCTCAAAAAATATTAAATTTGCTGAAAACAGCTTGTAAATGCGTCACCGGGAAGCAAAGTTATATAGATTTGATCAAAATCAGGACTCCCTAAGGTGGATTTCGTCAATTTGTATTATGTATGAAATGCAAAAATTTCTGGAATTTTAGATGTTGTATGTGGGCTAGGCGCACGGGCGAGGTGTCAAAAGACGCGTCTCCGCGCGGGCTAGCTGACTATGGCGTTTCTGGATGAAGTCCAGAAGAAAAATCGGGAATTTTCCTGGAAAAACTGAATTTACGACCAAAATGTATGTAAAAACCTGGACTAACACTACCAAAACGGGACTCTGGCACGCGGAACGCGCACGGGAGCACAGGTAAGGCAGGTAAGTATCAATTAAAATTACAGGAACGGGAATTTAGATGAAAATTTTGAAGAAAATTTAAAAAATAGTGTTTTTTAAAGGAGTTTTAGTGAAATTTTTACAAGTCAAAAAACGAAAATGGGTTTTTCGCGAAAATTGTCAATTATCCCTAGTGGGAACGTTTCAGGGACCTCAAAAAATATTAAATTTGCTGAAAACAGCTTGTAAATGCGTCACCGGGAAGCAAAGTTATATAGATTTGATCAAAATCAGGACTCCCTAAGGTGGATTTCGTCAATTTGTATTATGTATGAAATGCAAAAATTTCTGGAATTTTAGATGTTGTATGTGGGCTAGGCGCACGGGCGAGGTGTCAAAAGACGCGTCTCCGCGCGGGCTAGCTGACTATGGCGTTTCTGGATGAAGTCCAGAAGAAAAATCGGGAATTTTCCTGGAAAAACTGAATTTACGACCAAAATGTATGTAAAAACCTGGACTAACACTACCAAAACGGGACTCTGGCACGCGGAACGCGCACGGGAGCACAGGTAAGGCAGGTAAGTATCAATTAAAATTACAGGAACGGGAATTTAGATGAAAATTTTGAAGAAAATTTAAAAAATAGTGTTTTTTAAAGGAGTTTTAGTGAAATTTTTACAAGTCAAAAAACGAAAATGGGTTTTTCGCGAAAATTGTCAATTATCCCTAGTGGGAACGTTTCAGGGACCTCAAAAAATATTAAATTTGCTGAAAACAGCTTGTAAATGCGTCACCGGGAAGCAAAGTTATATAGATTTGATCAAAATCAGGACTCCCTAAGGTGGATTTCGTCAATTTGTATTATGTATGAAATGCAAAAATTTCTGGAATTTTAGATGTTGTATGTGGGCTAGGCGCACGGGCGAGGTGTCAAAAGACGCGTCTCCGCGCGGGCTAGCTGACTATGGCGTTTCTGGATGAAGTCCAGAAGAAAAATCGGGAATTTTCCTGGAAAAACTGAATTTACGACCAAAATGTATGTAAAAACCTGGACTAACACTACCAAAACGGGACTCTGGCACGCGGAACGCGCACGGGAGCACAGGTAAGGCAGGTAAGTATCAATTAAAATTACAGGAACGGGAATTTAGATGAAAATTTTGAAGAAAATTTAAAAAATAGTGTTTTTTAAAGGAGTTTTAGTGAAATTTTTACAAGTCAAAAAACGAAAATGGGTTTTTCGCGAAAATTGTCAATTATCCCTAGTGGGAACGTTTCAGGGACCTCAAAAAATATTAAATTTGCTGAAAACAGCTTGTAAATGCGTCACCGGGAAGCAAAGTTATATAGATGGGTTAGGTTAGGTTAGGTTAGGTTAGGTTAGGTTAGGTTAGGTTAGGTTAGGTTAGGTTAGGTTAGGTTAGGTTAGGTTAGGTTAGGTTAGGTTAGGTTAGGTTAGGTTAGGTTAGGTTAGGTTAGGTTAGGTTAGGTTAGGTTAGGTTAGGTTTTTTTTTTTTTTTTTTTTTTTTTTTTTGTTTTTATACTTCTACCTCCAACATAATCGGAGCCTATGCCTGTCTGCTCTACGTTCGTGCCAGTTCTCGCTTTTATCCCTCTCGTAATTTCATTCCGCATACTTGGTCTTTCTTGCATTCATCCTCTTTTGTATCTTTTCTGGGTGGGATTCCCAGCTATCAACTTCTATCTGACTACATATTATCTTTATATAAACTTTATTTATTTTATTCCTTTTCGGGTAAACAGGGAAAGAATAGGGAGACAGCTTTTTAATAAATTTTCTTTTACATTACACTTAATCTAAACTTATATTATATTACATTTTTATCTTTGTTTATTATCTATTCTTATACTATGTATAATTTACAGTTCTTATGTTTTTCTAATTTACAGAGACATGGGAATAGTTTTTAATGTTACTAACACTTATTTATATATCTTATTATAAACTATTTTATTCTACTCTTACATCTACAACTATTTTATTTATTAAAAAGCTTATTTCTAATTTTTACATATTGCGAATATTTCCTAATTTACCTTAAGATATTTTACGGTTTTTTCATACTATGCTAGTCCTTAATATAATACATTATACTATGACAGCATATTTGCTTATGCGGTTTTGTTACGATCAATTACATTTTTTACAATATATTTACAATAGTCTAAAAATATTTCAACATTTTTACTTTTTACTATGTCTTTCACATTTGTCGGTGTTATTTTCGTGCCCAGTGTATTTTCGACGTTGAAGCGATGTTTTACAAATTGAGGACAGTCGAATAGTAGATGCGGGACCGTTTCGCTTGCGTTCGGGTCGCAAATGCACGATGGACTCTCCTTGCACTTGAAACGGTACAAGTACTCAGAGAGACCGCCGTGCCCCGTCATCAATTGAGTGTTCAGACTGCTTGTTCCTATCCTGCGAATTACACCATAAGCTAGCCGCACATCCGGGAAGAATAACTTGGTTACGGATGCGGTGTCACTGGTGTTGTACCTGCGATTCCACTCATCAAGCGTCGCCATACGTAGGCTCCGCCTGATGAATGAGATCGGACACCGATCGTAGTCAGGTTTTCGTTTGGAGCTTTCAGCGGCCTCTTTTGCTAATTGGTCGGCTCTTTCATTCCCCGATAGTCCTACATGAGCTTTGATCCAGAACAAGTTTACTAACTTGTTTTGGAGGGATGCTGATCTAATATTATCCCTAGCTTCGACAGCAAGAGGGTGGTGCGATCCAGGATTTGTGATTGTTTGAAGAGCCGCCATTGAGTCGCTGAAAACTCCAAAGGAAGACCTGTTGAGCCTAGTTATCTCCCTAGTTGCTCTTGCTATTGCTAAGAGTTCAGCCTGGTAAACGGTGCAATAATTGGATAGAGCAAGTTTGAGGGCTCTGGTCTCAGCCTCACCATTCCATATGGACAGTGAAGCACCGACCCCTCCTCCAATTTTGCTCCCGTCCGTAAAGATGCGGACGTCGAAATTGCAGGTGTTATCCAGTTGTTCTTGGTTTACCAGGCTGCTGAATTGCAGGATGTCACGTGCCGCGGGGTGGGGATCCTCGATTGCAGCAGCCATTCGCTCGACCTCCCTGTCCCCCAGTGATGTCTGGGGCACCCCCTTTTTGGCTTCATAGAGTGATGCTGCCTCACGGACTCGGAGATCGAGGGGGAGCATTCCAGACAGCACAAGTGCTGAGTTCAGGGAGACCGTGCGATATGCCCTGCACATTTTTTGAGCGATTCCACGCTGAACAGTCCCAAGCTGCTTTATAATGCCCAACTTTTTTGCAGCCGGTGCCCAGACGCTAGCTGCGTAAAGTATTATGGGCTCTACGGTCGCCACATATATCACCCGAATAACTTCTGGGTGAAGCCCCCAACTGACTTTTGCGGCTCTACACAGCTGTTTGTAGATCGCAATTGCCTTCCTGCAAACATGTGAGACGTGGGTGTTGAAGGTCAATTTTTGATCGATGGTTACACCCAGAAGCTTCATTTCTTTTGATATGCCAATGTCGACCCCCCCCATCCTCAAGCGTGGTGTGTCGTACTTTAATTTCCTGGTAATCACCATAGCGGTTGTTTTGTGTGGTGCGAATTTGAGCTTGTTCTCGACACCCCACGCCAGAACATGGTTGAGAGCGGCATTGGCACATTCCTCTACCTCTAGTGCGGTTTCTCCGTCGAATACTAGGAGAACATCGTCCGCAAACGCCTGGATGTAGTTTCCCCTGTTCTCTGCTGCCTTTAGGAGGGGGTCTAGGACTAGGTTCCACAATATTGGGCCTCCTATTGAGCCCTGGACACAGCCCTTGTTTGTGTCCTTGCTGTATTCTTCCCCACCGTACCTGACTGTCACTTTCCGATTGCTGAGGTAGCTGTCTATGACCCGCCTGAGGTTGGTTGGACACTTCTCCTCTGCCAGACGGACTCTTATCATTGGCCACCAGGCGCTATCAAAGGCTCCCTCTATGTCCAGCGATACGAGCGTAACTATTCTTTTTTGCTTTAGTTTGCTATAGACATGCTGCATGAGGGCATAGAGGGAGTCCTCGGTGCTCCTTTGTGGCATGAAACCGTACTGGCGAGTGCTCATCTGTGGTAAAAGGTGGAACTTAAGGCGGGCCACCAGCATTTTCTCGAATACCTTTCCTAATATAGGCAATAGTCCAATCGGCCTATATGATTTCGGGGTGGAGTAGTTCGTTTTCCCCGGCTTTCTCAGTATCACGACTGTTGCCTCCTTCCAGGACGTGGGGAAGTGATGGTATTCTAGGCACTTATTTAGGAACCTTAAAATTAATTCCGGGTCATTACCCACGGCATGGCAACAGATGTCGGCGGTAAAACCATCGGAACCCGGTGCCTTCTTTGGGTTGAAGGACTCCATCGAATTTTTTAGTTCCGCCGCCGTAAACGGTGGGTCACAAGAATCATCTTGTTCGCCAGAGTTTATGCTTTCTGCTTTAGTTCGAATGGACCGGTGGTAAGCATTGTCACATTCTATGAGGTCTTCCGGATAAAAAGTTTCAGCTAGTAACTTTACGGAGCCCCTAGCATCCAGCACGTCACCGTTCCCTTCCAATGGCAGGTCCTCCTCCCTACGCTGCGTCCTGCCTATCACCCTATATATTCCCTCCCAGACCCCCTCCCTATCCTGTTTCTCACAAAACTCCTTCCAACTCTCGGTCTGAGCTTTGGCCGATTCCATCTCATACTCTTCTTTCTGTTTCAGGTACTCTTCTATGACCTTCGACTTCCGGATTTGGGCGGCACAGCGGATCCTGCGCTTCCTGGTTGCGACGGCCTTCTTCATCTCAGCGAGTCTCTCGGACCACCACGGCAAGGTAAATTCCTCTTGGACTTTTCTGGTAGGTATGGTTTGTTTGCATGTTTCTTCAATTGCTTTTGTGAGGTTGTCTGTCATAGTGTCTATTTGCTCATTGCCTTTAATTTTTTCTATTTCAGCAGCTGTAAATTTATAGTCTATTTTAAATTTGCCAAGCTTCTCATGAAACTTGGCCCAATTCGCTTTTTTAGTTCTGTATTTCCTGGTCGTTCTCTCGATTTTAACGCCTTTTGATTTTTTCAAGAGGATTCTAAACATAATGCCGTTGTGATCCGAGCTCGTGAGACCTTCGTCAACCCTCCAGTCGTCTATGAGATCCAATAAGTCATTAGAACAGGCTGTAATGTCCACGTGACTGCTGTACCGTTTCCCGCCGCGGATAGTGTCGAAGGTCGGAATTTCCCCTCGGTTTAATATGTTTAGGTTAAGCTCACCGAGAGTTCCAGCCATCTCGTCCCCCCTAAGGTCGACCGCTGGGCTGCCCCACCATATGCTCTTTGCATTGGCGTCCCCTCCAACAATCAGTCTCTTGGAGCCGACTGCAAGCCCTATTCGTCTCAGATGTTCTAGGTAGGGCTCGATAGGCTGGTCTGGCTCAAAGTAGAAGGAGACAAGCGTGATCTCCCAGGCACTGGTCTGGATTCCCACCACTGAGATGTTATTCGTGGTGAGTTTTGGGTACTGCTTGACTGTAAAGTCACTATTAAAGACAGCTATTGCCGCTTTGACAGTCCCGTCTCCTGTACCTGTGTTCTGGAAGATTCTAACGCCCCTGTGGCTCCTCATGACTTTTGCTCCGGCCACGTACGGTTCCTGTAGGAGCGCCACCGATATTCCGCGCTTCGAAGCCTCTATCAGAAGCTCGTTGGTAGCTAGCTTCTTTCGTTGGAGGTTAGCCTGCAATACTCCATAGGGGGTATTTTGCATTGGGGTGCCCTTAGCAATATGCTACAGTTGACCTGGCCACGTCATCCCATTTCTTCCGTACAGGGCAATCGTGGCTGAACGCGTTGTGTTGGGTGCCGTGCTCTACCTTTGACTTCGCGCAGTTTCGGCAAGCGGGTAGTGAGCCTGAAAGCCAATCTGGGCACTCTGGTCTCATGTGAGGACCGCCGCAGTGGCTGCATAAGTCCGCGGGCTCTTTACAGAACCGCTTACCGTGCCCGAAGCCGAGGCAGCGAGTGCATTGGACCAACGGGGACTGATCCTCGATCCTAACGCGTTGGAGGTCGACATGTACGGTCCCGATCTCTATTGCCCGTCGCCAGATAGTGGGCGAGACGCTAATGATGACGTGACCAATATGGGGGTTTCGCGTTCTTCTTCTATACTTTACTTCCAACCTGTTTTCTCCACTATCGAGGCCATCAAAAACACCCTTGTTCTGATTCCTCAGTGCTCTTATAACGTCCTCGTCGGTATTCACGACAAGGACGTTCTTCAGAATCAGAAGCGGGTCCTTGTTTTTGACTTCCTCGACAGTGAGGTCAACTCCTTCTTTTTGAAGTCGGGTCTTTATTCTCGCTCTTTCTTCTTCAGTTTCCAGGCCTATTATTACTTTTCTGTCCTTGGCTTTTCTTATCTTTTCCACCTTTATCCACCCATCTTTGGCATTTATCGTCTCCCTTATCCTATTAAGGACTTCGTCACCTGTTTTAGTTTCGTCCTTGGACGTGACCACGACAGAGTGTAGCGTGCTGCGTCTTGGCTGTGAGTTCAAAGGCTGAGCTGCGGCCACACTCGCATAGGTATTCTTTTCCAGGAATTCGTTGTGGTGGTCTATCTTCTCCTTTAGCTCATCTATTTTCCTATTATTTTCAGCTAGGAGCTTTGTGTGGTGTTGCATTGTAAGCAGTATTTTGCAGGTGTCTGTTTGTTCAGGTGAAGTTAATTCTGCAGCTGGTGCTTTTGGGTCTGTCACTACCGGCCCAGCCTTCGTCATTCGTAGCTTTGCCACTTTAAACTCCGCCTCTACTTCCTTTACCAATTGGTAAAGTCGTTCTGTGGCTTCAGAGACAGCGGTTTTAATCTCTGTCTTGGTGTTTCTAGAGCTGGTTAGGTTAGGTTAGGTTAGGTTAGGTTAGGTTAGGTTAGGTTAGGTTAGGTTAGGTTAGGTTAGGTTAGGTTAGGTTAGGTTAGGTTAGGTTAGGTTAGGTTAGGTTAGGTTAGGTTAGGTTAGGTTAGGTTAGGTTAGGTTAGGTTAGGTTAGGTTAGGTTAGGTTAGGTTAGGTTTTTTTTTTTTTTTTTTTTTTTTTTATTTTGGCAGGAGTGGGAAATCCTCATGGACGCCCAGACTACCTCACTTGTGAGCCAGTCTGGGCAGTGCCGGACTCTTACCGGCTAAAACCCACTCCTGCCTTTGCTTAGTGTCCCTCTGACATGATCAGAGCCCTTATTCTGCAAATTTTTATTTTTTACTACTAAGTTATATCTCTTACTTATTTAATATATCCTTATACCATACATACTTTTAAGCTAATAACAATCGAATAACATATTATCTCTAAGTGGACCTTATATCTATTACTTACTTATCGAAATTGTACTTACTTACTCTATCCAAACTATTGTAACTTTTATAACTATTTTAATTATTATGATACTTAACTATATACTTATTATATATTTAATATCATATATTTCTTATACTATCTTATTTCTTTTTATTACTATTTTTGCTATTCTAAGACAATATTCTAAAAACGCTTCCCTTTGTTTTCCTTTTATTAGACCAGGTAGGTTTCGGGGGTCCAATGGGACGGCAAGTTTCTGCTCTAATTCGTGCCGCATTCTTGCGGTGATCGGACACTCCAGCAATATGTGCAAGACGGTCTCGTCCACGCCGGGCTCACAGGCGCACGATGGGTTCTCTTTACACTTGAAACGTTTCAGGTATGCAGAGAATCCACCGTGCCCCGTCAGAATTTGCGTGGTCATGCTTGTGGGAGCCATCTTGCGCACCACACTGTACGCTTCCACCACGTCAGGGAAGAAAATTTTGGTGCCCGACGCCGTGTCACTCGACCCATACCTCCCGTTCCATTCGTCAAGCGTTTCCGACCGGATTTTTCGCTTGACGAATGATACGGGACACAGATCGTAGTCCGGCTTCTTCTTCGACCCCAGGGCGGCTTCCTTCGCGAGCTGGTCGGCTCTCTCGTTTCCCTCCAACCCTACGTGGGCCTTGATCCAGAACAAGGAGACACTCTTGTTCTGGAGCTTACAGCGTCGTAGGGTGTCTCTTGTTTCCACGGCCAAGGGGTGGGGGGAACTTACATTGATCACCGACTGAAGAGCCGCCATAGAGTCGCTGAAGATGCCGAACGTTGTTTCACTGCGCTTGAGCGCTTCCCCTGCCGCTCTTTGCAAGGCCAGGAGTTCAGCCTGATAGACGGTGCAGTAGGACGGCAAAGCAAGCTTGAGGGCCTTTGTTTCGGTGGTGTTATTCCACAAGGATAGCGCCGCTCCGACTTTGCCCTCAATCTTGCTGCCGTCGGTGAAGATTCGCACAGCAAAATTGCTGTGGTTGTGATATTGTTCCTCGTCTACCAGGCTTCCAAACTCCAGACTCATTTGTTCCGCGGGGTGCGGGGCTTCCAGCGCTGGGGCCATCCGTTCCACCTCCCGGTCTCCTAGTGCGGGCTGGGGTTCTCCCCTCTTGGCTCCGTAGAGCGCGGCCGCTTCCCGGATACGGAGGTCGAGCGGGAGTATCCCAGCCAGAACTAGTGCCGAGTTTAGGGATACCGTGCGGTAGGCTCTGCACAGCTTCTGAGCAAATCCTCTCTGGACGATGTTGAGCTGCTTCCTAATCCCCAACTTTTTAGCAGCTGGTGCCCATGCACTTGCAGCGTACAGCACAGTCGGTTCCACTGCTGCGGTGTATATGGCCCTTATCACTTCCGGGTGCAGACCCCAACTGACCCGAGCTGCTCTAGCCAGTTGCTTATATATAGCTATCGCCTTTTTACAGACGACAGCTATATGTTTGTTGAAGGTCAGTTTGGCGTCTATGACCAGCCCTAATATTTTAACATCTTGGGACATTCCAATGTCGATCCCCCCCATGCTCAGGCGTGGCGTGTCGTACTTTAGCCTCCGCGTTAGCACCATCGCACAGGTTTTGTGCGGCGCGAATTTCAGCCGATTTCTGACACCCCACGCACGGACATGTTCGAGAGCGGCATTGGCTTGTCCCTCGATTTTTTGTGCTGTATCCCCGTCAAAGACCAACACCACATCGTCGGCAAAGGCCTGACAGTAGTCACCCCTACTCTCCAGCTGTTTCAGGAGCGGGTCAAGCAGCAAGTTCCAGAGAATGGGCCCCCCTATGGAACCCTGGACGCAACCTTTGGTGGTTCGCCTTCTGCTCTCCTCCCCAGCATACCTCACGGTGACCACCCTGTCACTGAGGTAGCTACTGACTACCCGTCTCAGATTCACAGGACACTTTTCCTCAGCCAATCGCACTTTGATAGCAGGCCACCATGCGCTATCGAAGGCTCCCTCGATATCCAGTGACACGAGCGTGACGATTTTCTTTTGCGCCAGCTTTCCCCGTATGTACTGCACGAGGGTAACGAGGGAGTCTTCGGTGCTCTTTTGGGGCATAAAGCCGTATTGGCGAGTACTAATCCTAGGTAGTAGGTAGAATTTGAGACGAGCAACCAGCATCTTCTCGTACACTTTCCCAAGGACAGGCAAAAGCCCAATCGGCCTGTATGACTTTGGTACGGTGTACGAGTCTTTGCCCGGCTTTCTGAGCACAACCACCGTAGCTTCCTTCCAGGTCTTCGGGAAGTGGTGGTGCGCCAGGCATTTGTTTAGCAGTGCCAGGAAGTAGTCGGGGTCACATTTTATGGCCTGAGAGCAGATGTCGGCCGTGAAGCCGTCGGCTCCCGGGGCCTTTTTAGGGTTGAACGACATCATGGACCGACTAAGTTCGCTATGGGTAAACGGTGGGTCATGTCGTTCATCATGGCTCCACGCGTTTGCCGTCTCTGCCAGTTGTCGGGTTTGGCGATGATCCATGTTGTCGTCTTCCTCTCGGTCCTCGGGATAGAACGTCTCGGCCAACAGCCTCACAGAGCCCTTTGCGTCCAGAGTCTCCCCATCCATCTGCAGCGGCAGGTCTTCCTCTCTCTTGGCTATCCTTCCCATTACCGGTTAGGTTAGGTTAGGTTAGGTTAGGTTAGGTTAGGTTAGGTTAGGTTAGGTTAGGTTAGGTTAGGTTAGGTTAGGTTAGGTTAGGTTAGGTTAGGTTAGGTTAGGTTAGGTTAGGTTAGGTTAGGTTAGGTTAGGTTAGGTTAGGTTAGGTTAGGTTAGGTTAGGTTAGGTTAGGTTAGGTTAGGTTAGGTTAGGTTAGGTTAGGTTAGGTTAGGTTAGGTTAGGTTAGGTTAGGTTAGGTTAGGTTAGGTTAGGTTAGGTTAGGTTTTTTTTTTTTTTTTTTTTTTTTTTTGTTTTGGCAGGAGTGGGAAATCCTCATGGACGCCCAGACTGCCTCACTAATGAGCCAGTCTGGGCAGTGCCGGACTCTTACCGGCTAAAACCCACTCCTGCCTTTGCTCAGTGTCCCTCTGACATGATCAGAGCCCTGTTTAGACCAATTATTTGTGAATCTTGTCTGTCTTGTAGTTCATATTTTTCGCCAGTCCCGTAGTAGGAAGTAAGGGGTTCCTGGAGGCTCTCTTCGCCTCATTTTATCCTATATTACTGTATTATTTCTTTCTTGTTTTGAGTGTTACTCCTATAATATTAATATCTTAAAACTTAATCTATTCTGATTTTAATCAATAATTAAAATAATAAATAATAATGATAATATCGGTATAATTTCAGTTATAATTAAAATTTAAACATCTAAAATTTAAAAACTATTCTATACTTATGTTAATCTAATATATACACAATATATTACATAGACATAATGTTTCTTATCCTAAATATATGTACTTGCTATTATTTCTTATTTTAACTACTAATTTACTATTACTTAATATCCTAATGCTATGTTTGTTTTCAGGTAATTCTGGCGAACTTGCAGCTGCTACACGGACGTCGGACCACAACGGTAAGGTAAGGTTTTTTATAATTTTTGTTCTAATATCTATTTTAATTTCAGCTTTTAATTGGGCCAGTTTCTCACGAAATTGGCAACAATTTGCTATTTTGATACTTTTTGAAGTCTTTGTAATGTTTCTCGATTTTGGTGTCTGCTTAATTAATCTAAAATCAATACCGTTGTGGTTCTTCTTTCCAGGGACCTTTAATTCCACTTCAGCAATATGCCACCGACAGGCGCGCCAATGCGTCCCACTTGCAGCGCACGGGGCACGCACTGTCGAAGGCGTTGTGGTCGACCCTGTCCATCCGCGCTGACAGGCAGTTGTGGCACCGCGGCGCCTCCGCTGCCACGCGTGAAGGACAGTCAGCCCGCAGGTGTGGGTCACCGCAGTGGATGCAGAGATCGGCGGGCTGCGTGCACATTTTTCGGCTGTGGCCGAAACACAGACAGCGGGTGCACTGCACCAGTGGTGACTGATCCAGCACCCGCACCCGCTGTAGGTCGATATGCACGCGACCCGCCGTCGTTAGCCTCTGCCACACTGTAGGGGACACCTGCAGGACGACGTGGCAGGTGTGGGGGTTCCTCGTCCTTCGACGGTATTTCACCCCCACCCTCACATCATCCGCAGGAATGTCCCCAACCAGGTGGGTGTTCTGCTGCCGTAAGGATTGGAGGATCTCGGCATCCGTGTGGCAGGAGAGGACGTCCCTGATAATAACAAGAGGGTCCTTGTTCTTGGCCTCTTCTACCACAAGACTGCCCGTCCTCCTAATCCTCTCGGTGACCCTCACCATCTCCTCCTTGGTCTTGAACCCGACCACTACCTTCTGGTCCCTCGCTTTGCGCAGCCGCTCTACCCTCGTGCCCTCATTTCTGGCATCGACCGCCGTCCTCAGCTTCTCAAGAACCTCTTCACCGGTGTCTTGATCATTCTTAGATGATACAATGACCGAGTGAAGGGGTTCCCGGATGTTCTGCTTCGGGCCGGCGGCGATCTCCGCGAATGATGGGCCTTGGCCTGCAACATAGCGAGGGACCAGCTGGAGTTGCTCCGACAGAGCCTGGGTGTGCTGTTTGCACTCTTGCAAAACCTGCTTGTGCTGCTGAAGGCCATCTATCAGGCTCTTCATCAGCTCTGTCGGAGGTTCCGTGGACGGGCTTAGAGGCGCGGGCTCCGGTGCGACTGCCCGCACGACCGCAGGCGCGACTGCCGGGGCGACCGCAGGTGCTGGCGCGATGGGAGTCTTGCTCCGCTCCGACTCCTTTACTAGCTCGTAGAGCCGGTTTATTGCGTCGAGGACCCCAGTCTTTATCTCCGTTTTGAGGTTTCGAGAGTTGCCCAAATAAAGTTTAGCTTTATTTAGGCAAGCTCTCGCCTCCGCTGTGAGACTGGGGTACCTCGACTCCGGTCTGGTTCCCTCGGCCTCCGGACTTTTTGGGACATTTGGTGTGGTGACGCGCTTTGGTATGGCCAGGGACTTGGCCTGGGGCTCAGATCTCCCGGCCTCCCACTCCCCAATGCTTCGCCTCACACTGGGAAGCGAGGGTCTGACCTCCTCTGTTGAGCGCGGTGAGCCACTGGAGCCTGGCGAGCTCGCGGCTTTCTTGGCCGGAGTGCGGAACATTGCAGTGGCTTTTGTGAAGGTAAGGTTCATAGGTTGGTCAGAGGGCACTGGCGATTTTGCTGTGTCCCTGTAAAGGGGGGAACACAGAAAATGAAATACAAATTAAATAAGAATACAATAAAAAATGAATCAGGATAAATCAAATTAGTAAATTCAATAAAAATATAATATTAAAAGTTTCTGTGTCCCTGTAAAGGGGGAACACAGAAAATAAATACAAATTAAAAATTTAATACAATTAAAATAAATTAAATAATATATTAGGATAAATATTTCAGTCGATATAGGTCTTTGTGGGCGATGTGTCTGTATCCCTGTAAAGGGGGGATCAGAAAAAACAAAGAAATATTTATAAAACGAGCCCTGCAGAACAGAACTCGGTCAGGTAGTTAAAAATCTGTCAGTAAAACTCCTCTAAATGTGCCAACTATCACTATGAAAAATTTATTTTAGCAATTTACAGAGAGATTTTGGAATATACGTCGCTGGAAGAGCTTAATATAAAATATTGATTTTTCGCCGAAAACCCCACGTCTACCTTCCTATAGAACAGAGGGCGGGTGGGTGGGCAAAATTTTATGTGAGCTAGGCGCACGTGCGAGGTGTCAAAAGACGCGTCTCCGCGCGGGCTAGCTGACTATGGCGTTTCTGGATGAAGTCCAGAAGAAAAATCGGGAATTTTCCTGGAAAAACTGAATTTACGACCAAAATGTATGTAAAAACCTGGACTAACACTACCAAAACGGGACTCTGGCACGCGGAACGCGCACGGGAGCACAGGTAAGGCAGGTAAGTATCAATTAAAATTACAGGAACGGGAATTTAGATGAAAATTTTGAAGAAAATTTAAAAAATAGTGTTTTTTAAAGGAGTTTTAGTGAAATTTTTACAAGTCAAAAAACGAAAATGGGTTTTTCGCGAAAATTGTCAATTATCCCTAGTGGGAACGTTTCAGGGACCTCAAAAAATATTAAATTTGCTGAAAACAGCTTGTAAATGCGTCACCGGGAAGCAAAGTTATATAGATTTGATCAAAATCAGGACTCCCTAAGGTGGATTTCGTCAATTTGTATTATGTATGAAATGCAAAAATTTCTGGAATTTTAGATGTTGTATGTGGGCTAGGCGCACGGGCGAGGTGTCAAAAGACGCGTCTCCGCGCGGGCTAGCTGACTATGGCGTTTCTGGATGAAGTCCAGAAGAAAAATCGGGAATTTTCCTGGAAAAACTGAATTTACGACCAAAATGTATGTAAAAACCTGGACTAACACTACCAAAACGGGACTCTGGCACGCGGAACGCGCACGGGAGCACAGGTAAGGCAGGTAAGTATCAATTAAAATTACAGGAACGGGAATTTAGATGAAAATTTTGAAGAAAATTTAAAAAATAGTGTTTTTTAAAGGAGTTTTAGTGAAATTTTTACAAGTCAAAAAACGAAAATGGGTTTTTCGCGAAAATTGTCAATTATCCCTAGTGGGAACGTTTCAGGGACCTCAAAAAATATTAAATTTGCTGAAAACAGCTTGTAAATGCGTCACCGGGAAGCAAAGTTATATGGTTAGGTTAGGTTAGGTTAGGTTAGGTTAGGTTAGGTTAGGTTAGGTTAGGTTAGGTTAGGTTAGGTTAGGTTAGGTTAGGTTAGGTTAGGTTAGGTTAGGTTAGGTTAGGTTAGGTTAGGTTAGGTTAGGTTAGGTTAGGTTAGGTTAGGTTAGGTTTTTTTTTTTTTTTTTTTTTTTTTTTTTTTTTTTTTTTTTTTTTTTTTTTTTGGCAGGAGTGGGAAATCCTCATGGACGCCCAAGCTGCCTCACTTATGAGCCAGTCTGGGCAGTGCCGGACTCTTACCGGCTAAAACCACACTCCTGCCTTACATGTGTCACCTCTGACATTATCAGAGCCCTTTTTTCAGCTACTTCTTTTGAGTGCTGTTACATATCTGTCTTGGGTCTCTTACCTTAAAACTATCCTTACGACTATACAGACATTTACATTTTGTACATCCTTATATCTATAATACATACGTCTTAACTCTAAGTTGCTTATACCTATTATATTCTATACTAGTTTATGGGTTGTAACCTTTCAGACATTTTCAACGATTTGTTGTTTGCTACTGTTACATATTCTCATTACAATATGAATCCTAAGCATTGTTTCGTTTACTTATTCCTAGTTGTTGTTTTGATTGCTATTTTTATGCAAAACCCTATAAATAGATCTCTGGTATTCTTATTAGTCATAAACATGTTAAAGTTCGCCGCTTTCACCTCCATACCTAGCTCCTGTTCGACCTCGTATCTCTCTAGACCATAAGCGGGGCAGTCGGTCAAAATGTGAATAACAGTCTCGTCTTCTTCAGGGTCGCATATGCACGATGGGCTCTCCTTACACCTGAACCTGTTCAGGTATTCGGAGAACCCACCGTGCCCCGTCAATACTTGGGTTAATATTCCAGTCAGTTTCAGCGATTTTATCTGGCTATACGCTTGGATGGCATCTGGAAAAAATGCTTTGGTAACGCCGGCTGTGTCCTCAGATTGGTATCTCCGATTCCATTCGTCAAGCGTGTCCGCACGGATCTGCCGCTTGACGAATGAAATCGGGCATTGATCATAATCCGGCCTTGTCTTCATGGTGAGGGCGGCGTCCTTAGCCAGTTGGTCTGCTCTCTCATTACCCTCCAGTCCCGCATGGGCCTTGATCCAAAAAAGTTCTACTTTTTTGCATCGATGCCTGCACTGGCGCAGGTTTTCCCGGGCTTCTACTGCGAGGGGGTGGAGAGAGCGATGGTTGGTGACCGCCTCCAACGACGATTTGGAGTCGCTGTAGATGCCATAGCTTTGGTTTGGACTGCGCAATATGTCCCTCGTGGCCTTGCATATAGCCAGCAGTTCCGCCTGGAAGACGGTACAGTGGGACGACAGCTTGAGTTTTTGGGTTTTAGTTTCAGCATCATTGCTCCAATGAGACAATGATGCTCCAACCTTGCCCTCGATCTTACTGCCGTCCGTGTATATCCGCACTGCTTGCGTGCAGTGGTTATTATGTTGTTCCTGGTCTGCCAGGCATATGAACTGCAGGCTTATATGTTTGGCTGGGTGGGGAATTTTATCGAACGCGGTGCGTCGCTCAATCTCCTTATCTCCTAGTGCTGGCCGAGGTACCCCCCTCCTTGCCTCATACAGGGCTGCTGCCTCTTGTATACGGAGGTCAAGGGGTAGTATCCCAGCCAGCACCAGTGCCGAGTTCAAGGAGACTGTGCGGTAGGATTTACACAGTTTCTGTGCAAATCCCCTTTGGACCGCGTTCAATTGCTTGCGTACCATCAGCTTTTTAGTTGCTGGTGCCCACGCGCTTGCTGCGTACATGATGGTCGGTTCGACCACTGCCGTATAGATGGTGCGTATGACGTCCGGATTGAGTCCCCAGCTGACCCTGGCTGCCCTCGACAACTGCTTGTATAGGTTTAATGCCTTCTTGCATACATTAGATGCGTGGGTATTAAACGTCAGCTTATCATCGATGGTCAGCCCCAGGACTTTGATTTCCCGCGACATACCAATGCCGATCCCGCCCATGCTCAACAGTGGGGTGTCATGCTTAAGTTTCCGCGTAATGACCATTGCGTTCGTCTTTTGCGGTGCAAATCTTAACTTATTTCTGACTCCCCACTGATGAACATACTCGAGAGCGTCATTGGCACGTCGCTGGACTTCCATCGCTGAGTCCCCATCGAACACCAAAACTACATCATCGGCGAAAGCCTGGCAGTAGTCTCCCCTTTGTACCAGGCCTTTCAATAGGGGGTCAAGTAGGAGATTCCAAAGAATCGGGCCCCCTATCGATCCTTGGACACAGCCTTTGTTAGTGGCCCTGGTGACCTCCTGGCCCGCGTATCTAACCCTGACCTTCCTGTGTTCCAGGTAGCTGTCCATCACTCTTCTGATGTTTACCGGACATTCAGTTTCCACCAGCCCGGTTTTTATGGCCGGCCACCATGCGCTATCAAAGGCTCCCTCTATGTCCAACGATATCATAACGATCAGTTTCTTATCGTTTAATTTTTTGCGTATGAGTTGTAGCAGGTCATAGAGGGAGTCTTCGGTGCTTTTCTGTGGCATAAACCCATACTGGCGGGTGCTGAGTCTGGGTATGATGTGCCATTTAACCCTCCCTATCACCATTTTTTCCAGGACTTTTCCCATCACTGGCAACAGTCCTATTGGCCTATATGATTTAGGAGCCGTATAGCTCTCCTTCCCGGGTTTCCGCAGGATGACTATCGTCGCTTCCTTCCAGATCCTCGGGAAGTAGCCCAGCTCTAGGCATTTGTTTGCCAGTGATAGGAAGAGCCCCGGATCGTGACTAATTGCTTGCTGGCAAATATCGGCCGTGAGGCCATCTGCCCCGGGGGCTTTTTTGGGGTTGAAGCTGCGTATGGCTACGCTCAGCTCTTCTTGAGTAAACTGAGGGTCATGTTCTTCATCATGACCTAACTCATTTACTTTTTCGGCTAGCGTCCTAATACGTCTATGTTCCTCGTTGTCATCTTCCTTCTTGTCCTCGGGGTAGAATGTTTCTGCCAGCAATGTAGCAGATTCTAGGTGGTTCAATGTTCTACCTTCCTTGGTCAGGGGCAGATCCTCCTGTCTTTTGGTGGTCCTACCTATTACCCTGTAGATACCTTCCCAGAGTCCCTCTTTATCCTGTTTTTCACAGAAGCTTTTCCAGCTTTCTGTTTGGGCCGCTTTTTCCGCTTGCTCATATTTTTCTTTACTTTGCAGGTACTCCCCGACCACTTTTAACCTCCGGATCGGCGCTGCACAACGGATTCTGCGCTTCCTAGTGGCGACCTCCTTTTTCATCACGGCGAGCTCATCACTCCACCAAGGTAATTTAATTTTGTTTTTTGAATTTAATTTTGGTATGTTTGTATTGCATGCTTCTACTATTGCGTTGTTATATGATTCTATTTTAATTTCTAATTCTGTTTTGTTATTAATTTCATCGATTTCAGTTTTCTTTATTTTTTTGTCATCTAGCAACTGGCCCAATTTCTCACGAAATTGGTCCCATTTTGCTTTTTTACTGTTGAAAATTCTGGTTGTTCTGCTTACGTCTAGTCCTTTCGCCCTTTTCAATTTAATTTTGAAGAGAATGGTGTTGTGGTCAGAGCTCGTCATGCTTTCGTCCACTCTCCAGTCCTCGACCAGGTCGAGCAGATCCGCCGTACATGCCGTGATGTCCACAAAGCTGGTGTACAGTGAGGTTCCTCTCACAGTGTGGAACGTTGGTGTGTCGCCTATGTTGAGCACCTGCAATCCCATTTCCTCTAGGGCACCGGCCATTTCGATCCCTCTTCGATCGATTTTGCAGCTACCCCACCAAGAGCTTTTAGCATTTGCATCTCCACCCAAGATGATTCTCTGGCCGAAACTTCTCTGTACCTTAGTAAGCTGCTCCAGGTATGGCCCTATCGGTGTTGGTTCCGGTTCGAGGTAGAATGAGACCACCGCGATCTCCCAGGCGCTTGTCTTCATCTTCACCACTGTGATGTTGGGCGTGGTGAGGTTCGGACACTGCACAACGTCTATATCACCATCAAAGACCGCGATTGCGGCCTTGATGACGCCATTTCCATTGCCGGTATGCTGGTATATCCTAGCGCCGCGGTAGTCTTTCACTCTACCCAAACTTCCGATGTACGGCTCCTGGAGCAGTGCGAAAGCCACCCCCTTTTTGTGGGCCTCAAGCATAATCTCATTTGTGGCTAGAGCCTTTCTCTGGAGATTTGCTTGTGCCACGAGGTATGGTCTATTTTGGGAGACAGAGTTTTCACCTGGGACCACCTTAGCAATATGCCACTCTTGATCGGGCTATCGCATCCCATTTTGCCCTGATGGGGCAATCCTGACTAAACGCATTGTGGCCAGTCTTTTCTATTTTTGAACGCACACAGTTGCAACATGACGGGGCCGCACCCTCAAGCCAGTCGGGGCACTCTGCTTTCATGTGAGGTCCCCCACAATGGCTGCACTTTGCCTGGGTCTCCTGGCAAAAACGCCTACCGTGCCCATAACCCAGACAGAGCGAGCACTGTACTATCGGAGACTGGTCAGTCACTCTTATCCTCTGCAGATCAATGAGGACCGACTCAGCCTCCGTCAGCCTCTGCCATAATTTGGGGGACACCCTCATCACGATGTGATTTGTGTGGGGGTTCCTGGTGCGTTTTTTATAGGCTATTTCCAATCTATTTTCTTGTTCATTCAAATTCGTGAACATCCTCTTGTTTTGATTTTTCAACGCCTTTATGACGTCCCCGTCACTGTTGCAACTGAGCACGTCCTTCAGGATAACGAGGGGGTCTCTGTTCTGAATATTCTCTACGTTCAGACTTTCCCCGGATTCTATTATTTTATTTTTTACTCGCTCTCTTTCCTCGTCAGTTTTGCAGCCGACTATTATTTTGCGGTCTTTGGCTTTCCTGACCTTCTCTACTGCGAGTCCTCCCTCTTTTGCATTAACGGCTTTCCTTATTCTATTTATGACCTCTTCTCCTGTTTCCTGGTCATCCTTCGCGGTCACTATGAAGGAGTGTAGAGCTGTCTGCGCCGGGAGCCGCTTCCCAATAGAGGTCGCGGCTACACCGGCGTAGGATCGCTTTTCTATAGTTTTTATATGCTCTTTTAGCTGCCCCATGCTCTCTATATTTTCCTTTATGAGGTCAGCATGCTCCTTCAGTTGCTCAATGAGATCTGTGATGTCTTTATTTCCTTCTTCCTTTCTTTCTGTTTCTCTTCTCTGTACAACTTCCTGTTCCTTCTGTATGTCTATTACTGATTTTTTGCTCTTCCCTTTTTCGGCCTCTGCCTCCTTAACGAGCTGGAAAAGTCTCTCCAGCGCAATGATGACCTCCGTCTTAATCTCCGTCTTTGTATTACGGGAATTGCCCATGTGCATTTTTCCTTTCAGGAGGCAGGCTCGTGCCTCAGAGATCCTATTTGCATATTTAGGTGTTTTGTCGATAGGAGACACACCGCCCGACTCCGTCGGTATTCCCTGCGTGGCCCTTTTTTCCTCTTGGGAATTTATAGGTATTATATTTAATACTTTGTCTGCCAACAGAGAAGAAGACGTAGATGATGACGACGGTACTTCCTTGAGACTGGTCTGATCTTTCTTCTGAGTCAGAACCTCTGGCCTTCCAGCCTCAAAGTCTCCGATGGTTTTCTTAACCACTGAGGGCTGTTTGGGTCCCTCTTTCGGTGGTGTGACTCTCGTGAAAGTCTTGTTTCCCACCGATGACATGGCGGGGTCGTTACTGTCCCTGATTTCTTTTGACGGCGTTCTGTACATGTCTGTTGTCGCAAAATCGAGCAAGGATAATAAAATAAATTAAGATTATAACACAGTATAAATTGTCAAAATAAAATTGTATAGATGCAATTAAATGTCAGTCGAGTTAATTTAAAAGTTTAAGATTTCCACTTTGTAAATAAGTAGAAATTAGTGTGTCAGTTTAATTGCAATAAATTAAGTCAAATAAAATATAGTTTTTAAAATAAGTCAATTAATTTTGTGTTTTAAATTTCCCACTTTGTAAAGAAGCGGGAGGCGGTGTAAATTTGTATAACTATAGTCAAATAAATTAAATTGTATAAAGATATAATTTAAAAAGTCAGATTAATTTTTATTTAAAATTTCCACTTTGTAAAGAAGTGGAAAGTATAAGTTTCTATAAATATTGTAAAGAAGGGAAATGGTAAGTAAAGGTTAAAATAAAAGTATTTTAATGTCCGGTCAATTTATTTGTATCCAAGAATTTAGATTAGTCAAGTTAAGTTGAACCCTTTAGGGTTTAGTCACTTCACGTCCGTCTGTCTTGGCCAGGAGAGTATGACGTCGTTTTTTATTTTTAAATTCGTAACAAAGGTCACTCTATTTAATATGTCAGTTCCTATAACTATTGCTGAATTCCTATGCACAGTATATGCCACTACACTCCACCGAGACCGAGTGTTTTCCTTGAAGTTATTTGAAAAAGGATTTTTCTCTTGTTTCTTCAGAACCAAAAGGGAGATCTTTTCTCACTGATTTCAGAGACCCCAAACTTGGTAGGTCTACGACCTCTGGTTCCGAAGTTATGGTCCGGGGGGGTGAGGTAGCCCTGAAGGGGCAGGAGGAGGGGGGGGGGGGAGGTCAGCGGTAAGAGGAGGGGTCACTGGGATTGCGGGTTTCAAATTATAAATATATGTTGGTGTACTTGATGTTATGGGGTCAAAGGGGTGGGGGTCCAAAAATGGGGTCTAGGGGGCTTATGTGAACATGGGTATTATTTGGGAGGGGGTATGTTAGAGGGGGGGGAAAATTTTGTCAGAATTTTGATATTCCCAGCCGTTTCCGAGATATTTTGATTTTAAGGGCGGGGAATTTTTCGGGATAATTTTGAATAATACAAATATTAAAGTGGCTGTAAATAAAAGTGTATAATAATATAATGTAAAAATAAGTATTAGTTAGTGTAAACTGAGTGAATGTGAATAAGTGTAAAAAAGTGTAACAAAGTGTAAAAAGTGTAAAAAAGTGTAATAAGTGATAATAAGTGTAAATAATTGGTAATGTTATGAAATTCCGAGTGTTGTAACAGATAATAATAATTGTGTGACTCGGAGTGAAGGGAGGGGGGTTGGAGCAGTTTCAGGGGGGGAGGGGGATTTTGCTTGAATGTTGCGAAGTGGGTGGACGGAAAGAGTGTAGCAGCATTTACTATACTATTTTCCGTTTCCGAGTTAGGACCGTTTTAAATATTTGAGGTCTCGGGTTTGATTCCCGGTTGGTGAAAACGAAAAATTTTTACAAGTTGTAATGTTATGTGTTTTGAATTGTAATTCAGATGACCAGAGATTAACAATGCTTACATAAATATAGTTAGCAAATTAATAAGAATACCTAATAAAGTTTAAAATGGATATATGGGTAAAACAGTGGGGAAAAAAATAAATTTGGGGAGAATCTCGTAGCTTTACCCCGAGCTTTTTTCCAGAGACGTCGCAGAGGGATGGGGCAAAATGTGTAGGTAGCCCCTCTAGGGGAAACTATGTTTTTATCTATTATTTTCCCTCTAAGACCTCCCGTTCCAGAGCTATAGCCAATCCCGTACGACTTGTGAAAAAGTAGGAATCGGGGAAAATCCACGACCTAGAAGTGGCTATAACTCGAAAACTACTGAGTGGATTTTCTTACAGTTTTAATAAAAAGTTTACTAGTTGCTGAGGGCTACTATTTCAGATATTAATTAATCTAAATCTATGACTATTATACAGAAATTGTTGTTTCTTTTCCGACCGAAAGACAATTTATTTTGCGGCCGGGGAAAATTTTTATGTCCACTAATAGTTGGTTTTTTCCTGACGTTTTGTCCAGAAAATTTTTATAACTTTTTGATCGGGTTTCCTGATGTCTCAGCTAACCTCCACAGAAGTTTGAGACCAGGTCGTCACTGAATTTTGCGAAATATCTGAGACGGGAATAGATGTTGTCTTTTTCACAACCGCACAGAAAATTTTTTAAGTTGGTTTTGTTAATAAAAAGTGTCCACTTAACTTGTTTTCCTTTTTGGAAGTACTTCCGGGGTCCGGGTCTTGTTCTCCTTCTCGGGAAATGGTCAAAAGTAATTTTCGGCCCCCAAAAGAAGGACCACGTTGTCCACTTGGGCTGCAGTTTTCCCTTTATATTTCCGCGCACCCGGGCGGAAAAATTCGGGACTTTTCCCAGGATTGAAGGTCTTGGTGAGGCGGACCTGATAGCTATTAAAAATCGCTATGTCATCGCTTTCATTTCAAAGTTATTCACCTTTGTAGGTCGAAATTTGCCCGTATTTTAATAGTTTTGGTGGTAATTTTCACACTTTTCCACTTTTCACGACACTTTTTACACTCCCGTGATCGCCGCGTGATTGCGCGTATTTTGATGTATGACACTTGTATTTTTGAGAACTTTTTCTATTTTTACGATTTTGTCACAACGGAGCGCGGTTTAAACGTGGCGTTTCGTGCGGCGGGTGAGGCCAGACGGTTAGGTTAGGTTAGGTTAGGTTAGGTTAGGTTAGGTTAGGTTAGGTTAGGTTAGGTTAGGTTAGGTTAGGTTAGGTTAGGTTAGGTTAGGTTAGGTTAGGTTAGGTTAGGTTAGGTTAGGTTAGGTTAGGTTAGGTTAGGTTAGGTTAGGTTAGGTTAGGTTAGGTTAGGTTAGGTTAGGTTAGGTTAGGTTAGGTTAGGTTAGGTTAGGTTTTTTTTTTTTTTTTTTTTTTTTTTTTTTTTTTTTTTTTTTTTTTTTTTTTATTTTGCTGCTTTTCCCCCGTTCATGAGAACAACGGGACCTTTTTATTCTGTTTATCTCATCCATTCCAGTTCTCGCTTGTATTCCTCTCGCACTTCTATTCCGCATACTGTTCTTTCTTACATCCATCATCTATCTTACTGATCGGGTGGGACTCCCGCTACTTAACTGACTAACTACTGTTTTTGTATACTAGGGTAATAATTTTCTAGACGTGATATTTTTTATTGTTCATGGTGTTACTACTTATTTTCTACATTCTTTCATTATGCTATACAATAATGTTACAACATTTGTGTTGTTACAACTAAACTTATCTATTTTTATACTATTACAATTTATCTTATTCTACCTAGTTCTTACTATCTCGTTTCTTTGCTACCAATGCAATTCTTATTTTTAAATTACAGTTTTTTATTCTTAGTCTTATTTAACAATATGTTCTGGGTTTACAATTTCTGTCTATTCCAGTGTTTATTTAGTCTAACATATCTTTATTGTTATAGGATAACGGCATACGACTTGGTGTGTCTTCTGTTTACGTTTTATTCCTGTTATTTCTTGTCAACAACCTATATATATTTTCAATATATATATTTATTGCAATTCTTATCAGGGTTTTTTCTTAAGCTGTCATTAATTTTGTTACTTGTGTACGTGTCCTGTGTTTATGTGCATGTTTTGGTGTAACTATATATATTTACTATATACTTGTGAGTGTTTGCATGTGTAAGTGTCCGGTGTTTGTGAGCATGTATTATGTATATATGTATTTGTGCAGTGTTTGTTTGTGTGCATGTCCAATGTTTGTGTGCGTGTCTTGACGTGTATATATATTTACTATATATTTTGTCTGTGTACGTGTCCAGTGTTTGTGTGCATGTTTTGATGTGTCCATATATATTCACTATATACTTGTAAATCATATGTGTGTGTTTCTGTGTTGTGTGTGTTGCGTGTGCGTGTGTTGGTGAGTCATATGTATGCCGTGTTAGCTCTTGCTAGGTAGTCCCACTTGTGGCGGGTTGGGCACTCGACGCTAAACGCGTTGTGATCTGTTTTCTGCAACCTAGAGTGCTGACAATTGCAGCACTGCGGTTCAACTCCTGCGGTGTAGTCGGCGCATTTTTCGCGCAGATGCGGGCCCCCGCAGTGACTGCATCTGGTCCACACTCTCTGTGCAGAATTTACGGCCGTGGCCGAAGGCTAGGCACTTCGTACACTGGATGAGCGGAGACTGGTCCTCCACTCTGACCCTTTGCAGGTCCAGATAGATGGCTCCAGCCTCCGTCATCCTTTGCCATACCCTCGGCCCCACCTGGATCACAACGTGGGAGGTCTTCGGGTTTCTAGTTCTCTTTTTATATTTAACCGTCATTTCCATCTCCTCCTGTGATAGGCCCTTAAAAATGTCAGCATTTTGCGCGTAGAGGGCCATAGCCATGTCAGCGTCGTCGCCGTCCATGAAGACATCTTTAAGGACGACGAGTGGGTCTTTATTTTTTATGGGTGCTACGATCAGCCCTTCACCACGGCTTTTTAGCCTCTCTCTCACTTTTCCTAGCTCCTCTTCCGTGTCACAGCCAAGGATGACCGTCTGATTTTTCGCTTTCCGCACTTTACTTATTTTAAGGCCAGTACCCCTGGCGTCGACCGCCTTCTTCACTCTCCCGAGCACCTCGTCGGCAGTCTCCAGGCCGCCCTCGAAGGTGACCGCCATCGAGTGAAGAGCCGGCCGACGTCCGGGTTTGGCTGCTGCGGCTTGGGCGTATGACTGCGGGCCGATTTTTGGGTCGCTTACCTCTTCTCTTAGAGCCTCTCTTATTTGGTCTGTTCTAGTCACGACCTTATTGACAGCGTCACCGATCTTATCCTCGAGGGCAGCGGCAGCATGGGCAACGATCTTCACCCCATCTTTTGTGTGGTCTAAGGTTTCTTTAACCTTGTCGATTTTGCCGCTGACCTCGACTATACTACCGGTAACCCTATCGACAATGTCGGTCCCTCGGTCGTCATTATCCCCGCGAAGTACCTCAAATTCATTTGTGAAATTGGCTTCCATTTGAGTAAGCCGCGCAGTAATTACGTCCTCCACCGCTCTCAGTCTCTCCAGCAAGCCTTCCTCTTTTTCCTCCAGAAGGTACCGCCGTATGTGTAGTAGCTGAGTAGGCAGATGAGGAAGACGGGATCAGCAACGCCTCCTCCAGACCCCTCATCCGCTTACTCAGCTCAAAAAGTATGCGAATGTTCTTGTCCTGAATGTTGCTCCAGGAAGGTCTTAATATCCTTCCTCATCTGAGGGTACTGGTTGACCTTTATGGGTATCTCCTCAAAGGTCTGCATCACTTCCTGGAGCAACTGGTCACTGGGTATATCGGCGTATTTCCGCTGCTGTTTTTTATATAGGTCCATATTTTCCAGCGATCTCCTTTTGCACCCGGCCTTTTAATAAAAGTCTTGGCAGCGTCCGGCACTGTCGAGGGTGAATCAGCGGGGCTGGGGCTGGGGGTAGTGGGTTTCGTAGCGGCAGATGTTTTCGGTGTGTGGAACATGATGTGTTTGTGTGTGAGAGAGTGTGACGTGATGTAATGTGTAGTGCGAGTGAACGGGGAAAATTGTCAAGTCTGTCAGCCCCTGTATAGCGGGGGTCTGAGTCAAGGTGTAAAATGTAAATCCCTGTATAGAGGGGATACGTCAGGTGTAATTAAATCTAAATATAAGTTTTATAAATTTAGGTAGAGTCTTGCTCTACCTAATGTACAACAGCCTTACCCACTAAATTATATGCCGTTAGTTTACAGCGAGCTGCAATGTCTTAAATCTAAGTAAGTCAGGTAAACTAGGGTAACTAGGTAAGGTCGCGTCCCTGCGTACGCTATCCACGCCGCAGTATCCGCAAACACCAAATAAGACCAGTAATAAATATATTAATAGATAAAATAATTATTTAATAAATTAAAGTGGATCTGTTTAGGGGGGGGGGGAGTAATTTTGAGAATCCGTTGGGGCCAAACGATAGGGCTACTCCTCACGAATTCAACGACCCCAAACTCGATGGGTCTGCGACCTCTGGTTACGGAGTTAGGGCCTTGAGGGGGTGGGGCAACCGAAGGGTTATATGGGGGAGGGGGGGGGACACACTTGGAGTGTATATATGTATATATAAATAGATAAAAGTGTAATTATAGGTGGTGTATGGAAGATATTGTGTGATTGGGGTCAATAGCGGGGGGGGTCAAAAGAGGGGGGGGGGGGGTCTTATCCCAATCTATGTACTATTTGTGAGGGGGGTTATAGGGGGGGGGAAAATTTTGTCAGAATTTTGAAATTCCCAGCCGTTTTCGAGATATCTGGATTTTCTAAGTATGCTAACAGCCAGTTATCTGATGGATAAGGGCAAGAGGGGAGGAGGGGTAACCAAAAGGGTATGCTATAGGAAGAGGGGTGGGGGGGAATTTCCGACTACGGTATGCAGAGGGGAAGTGGTCGGGGGAGGGGAGATTCCCAATATAGGATGAGCGGGGGGGAAGCAGATCGGGGGGGGGCGGTATACGGTAAGTTAACTACGATGTGATACAGATCTGCAATAAGAAATAAAATAAAAGTAAAAATAAAATTATCCCAATTAATAAAATAAATAATAAAATAAAATAAAATATATGAATAAAATAAAAAATAAAATAAAATAGAATTTCCTAGCCTGCTACGGATAGTGTTGTAAGCTGGCGTAATGGTTCTACTACAGACGGCCTGAAGGGACTGTGGGGGGGGTATCAACTACAAAAATAAAATAAAACAATAGGAGGGGGGGGGGGGGTCTTAAAGGGGTTGGCCTGCGCGACGTCACAGCAGACGCTATACGCTGTATAGCGTATGCAGGGTGGCGTTAAAAACGGGCTATCTCGTCCCGTTTTCGAGATATGGCCGTTTCTAGGTTCCGCCGGGTCTCGAGTTCGATTCCCGGTTGGTGAAAAATACAAAATTTTAAAATTAAAAAATAAAAATATAGGGTTGTCTGGCCTTGTAGTCGGGTATTGATAGCTCCCGATTGTTTTGTTTAGTATTCCCACCTTCCCAGTTTTGTTAATTTATGGGAAATATTGAGGAATGTGGGGTAATTATATGGCCACGAGATAAATTTACGCGATTTACCCGAGCTTTTTCCTGGAACGTCGTAGAGGGATGGGCAAGTTCTAACGTGTGGCCCGTCTGGAGGAAACTATGTTTTCCGGTGTTATTTCCCTCTGCGACTTTCTGTTCCCGAGATATAGCCTCTCCCGTGCGGCCTGCGGCCAGTGATAAAAAACGGGAAATGTCGTAATCTGGGAGTGGCTATATCTTGGAAACCACTTGGTGGAATACTTCCAAAATTTTTAAGGGGCTTCCTTCCAACAGTACACTTATATTACAATTAAAATATTAATCCTAACTATTACTATTTACTTACAATTTAAATATATACAATTTTGCGGAAACAATGTTATGCTGCGGTCGAGTTGAGTTTCCGCTTCTGCTGGAGGGCCGCTGTCTTCTTGGTTTTTCGTCTTAAAATTTTTCTGTCTTCACTGCCAGGTAGGTTGACGACCCAGCTATCCCCCACAGAAATATGGGGCTAGGTCGTCACTGAAGATCTCGATAGTTTTCGTTGCAAAAAGACAGTGGTTTTTTAACCAGCCGCACGAAATGTTTTGGAAGTTTGTTTCTTCACTGGCTCACTTTAAACACACTTTATTTTAATTTTGAAAGTACCTTTGTGCTCCTGGTGTTGTTCCCCTTCTAGGGAAGTGGTCAAAAAGAGATTTTCAGCCCCCAAAGTGGGACCTCGTTTTTTCCGCTGCAGCTATTTTTCCTCGGTATTTCCGCGCTCCTACGCGGAAAAATTCTGGACTTTTCGCAGGTCTGGAGGTCTCGAGGAGGCGGTCAAAGTGACACCAAAAAGTGTCTAGGTCACCGCTTTGATTTTCGAGATAACTTCACTTTTCTATAAAATTTTTCGAAAAAGTCACTAAAATCACTGTTTTTCTTCCATAAAATGCACAATTTTCACTTTATATCTGCGCGGTTTCACGGTAGTGACGGGCGTGGTAAGCCGCGTCTTTTGACGTATAGCACGAGTATTTTGCGAAACTTTTGCTAATTTTCCGATTTTTAATTGACGGAGCGTGGTTTTTTCGTGGCGTCTCGGGCGGCGGGTGAGGCCAGACTGGTTAGGTTAGGTTAGGTTAGGTTAGGTTAGGTTAGGTTAGGTTAGGTTAGGTTAGGTTAGGTTAGGTTAGGTTAGGTTAGGTTAGGTTAGGTTAGGTTAGGTTAGGTTAGGTTAGGTTAGGTTAGGTTAGGTTAGGTTAGGTTAGGTTAGGTTAGGTTAGGTTAGGTTAGGTTAGGTTAGGTTAGGTTAGGTTAGGTTAGGTTAGGTTAGGTTAGGTTAGGTTAGGTTAGGTTAGGTTAGGTTAGGTTAGGTTAGGTTAGGTTAGGTTAGGTTAGGTTAGGTTAGGTTAGGTTAGGTTAGGTTAGGTTAGGTTAGGTTAGGTTAGGTTAGGTTAGGTTAGGTTAGGTTAGGTTAGGTTAGGTTAGGTTAGGTTAGGTTAGGTTAGGTTAGGTTAGGTTAGGTTAGGTTAGGTTAGGTTAGGTTAGGTTAGGTTAGGTTAGGTTAGGTTAGGTTAGGTTAGGTTAGGTTAGGTTAGGTTAGGTTAGGTTAGGTTAGGTTAGGTTAGGTTAGGTTAGGTTAGGTTAGGTTAGGTTAGGTTAGGTTAGGTTAGGTTAGGTTAGGTTAGGTTAGGTTAGGTTAGGTTAGGTTAGGTTAGGTTAGGTTAGGTTAGGTTAGGTTAGGTTAGGTTAGGTTAGGTTAGGTTAGGTTAGGTTAGGTTAGGTTAGGTTAGGTTAGGTTAGGTTAGGTTAGGTTAGGTTAGGTTAGGTTAGGTTAGGTTAGGTTAGGTTAGGTTAGGTTAGGTTAGGTTAGGTTAGGTTAGGTTAGGTTAGGTTAGGTTAGGTTAGGTTAGGTTAGGTTAGGTTAGGTTAGGTTAGGTTAGGTTAGGTTAGGTTAGGTTAGGTTAGGTTAGGTTAGGTTAGGTTAGGTTAGGTTAGGTTAGGTTAGGTTAGGTTAGGTTAGGTTAGGTTAGGTTAGGTTAGGTTAGGTTAGGTTAGGTTAGGTTAGGTTAGGTTAGGTTAGGTTAGGTTAGGTTAGGTTAGGTTTGTTTTTTTTTTTTTTTTTTTTTTTTTTTTTTTTTGTTTTGGCAGGAGTGGGAAATCCTCATGGACGCCCAGACTGCCTCACTAGTGAGCCAGTCTGGGCAGTGCCGGACTCTTACCGGCTAAAACCCACTCCTGCCCTTGCTCAGTGTCCCTCTGACATGATCAGAGCCCTTTTTATTCCTTTAGGTTGTGATTCCGATCCTTCTTTTTTATTTACGTATTTGGCCAGTCCCTTAATAGGAAGTAGGGGTTCCTGGAAGCAGTCTTCGCCTCACATTATCTGCTGTGCCTAGTTTTACTAGTATGAAAGTGGTTTTAACATCTAAAATTTTGTATATCCGTTTATCTAATTATCTTATTTTTTCTATATTTCTTAACTATTTTTTGTTCCATTTTTGACTAGATCAGTGATTAAAATAATAAATAATAATAATAAAGGAGATAATAATAATAGTATTGGTATAGTTTCAATTATATTTAAACTTTAATCTATTCTCTTATGCTAATCTAATATATGTACAATATATTATATACACATAACTCTTCTTAAACCAAAAACTTACTCCTACTTCTTATCATATAAATTATTAAAATTGATTTTCTATTTAATATCCTAATGTGTTTATGTACAGATAGTTTTGGCGATCTCGCAGCTGCTACTCGAATCATCATTTTGACCTCAACCAGCTCGTCGGACCACAACGGTAAGTTATGTTTATTAATATTTTTTGTTCTATTATTTTTACTAAAATTTATGTTGCTGTACAATCTAATTACTAAAACAATATGGTAGGTTATTTTTTGACGTAGGTTTGTATTTAATTCGGGTTTTAATTGGGCCAGTTTCTCATGAAACCGGTCCCAATTTGCTATTTTGGTATTTTTTTCAGGTCTTATGGCTTTACTAATGTTTGTCGGTTCTGGTTTCTGCTTAAAACCTCCAGAAACGATACCGCTGTGGTTCCCATTTCCAGAGAGCCCCGACTCCACCTCAGCAATAAGCCACCGACAGGCGCGCCAATGCGTCCCACTTGCAGCGCACGGGGCACGCACTGTCGAAGGCATTGTGGTCGACCCTGTCCATCCGCGCTGACAGGCAGTTGTGGCACCGCGGCGCCTCCGCTGCCGCGCGTGACGGGCAGTCTGCCCGCAGGTGGGGGTCACCGCAGTGGATGCAGAGGTCGGCGGGCTGCGTGCACAATTTTCGGCTGTGGCCGAAACACAGACAGCGAGTGCACTGGACCAGTGGCGACTGATCCAGCACTCGCACTCGCTGCAGGTCGATATGCACGCGACCCGCCGTCGTCAGCCTCTGCCACACAGTGGGGGACACCTGCAGGACGACGTGGCAGGTGTGGGGGTTCCTCGTCCTTCGACGGTACTTCACCCCCAACCTCACATCATCCGCAGGAATGTCCCCGACTAGGTGGGTGTTTTGCTGCCGTAAGGATTGGAGGATCTCGGCATCCGTGTGGCAGGAGAGGACGTCCCTGATGATGACAAGCGGGTCCTTGTTTTTGGCCTCTTCTACCACAAGATTGCCCGTCCTCCTAATCCTCTCGGTGACCCTCACCATCTCCTCCTTGGTCTTAAACCGACCACTACCTTCTGGTCCCTCGCTTTGCGCAGCCGTTCCACCCTAGTGCCCTCATTCCTGGCGTCGACCGCCGTCCTGAGCTTCTCGAGAACCTCTTCACCGGTGTCTTGATCATTCTTAGATGATACAATGACCGAGTGAAGAGGTTCCCGGATGTTCTGCTTCGGGCCGGCGGCGACCTCCGCGAATGATGGGCCTTGGCCTGCGGCATAGCGAGGGGCCAGCTGGAGTTGCTCCGACAGAGCCTGGGTGTACTGTTTGCACTCTTGCAAAGCCTGCTTGTGCTGCTGAAGGCCATCTATCAGGCTCTTCATCAGCTCTGTCGGAGGTTCCGTGGACGGGTTTAGAGGCGCGGGCTCCGGTGCGACTGCCTGCACGACTGCAGGTGCGACCGCCGGGGCGACCGCAGGTGCCGGCGCGATGGGAGTCCTGCTCCGCTCCGACTCCTTCACCAGCTCGTAGAGCCGGTTTATCGCGTCGAGGACCCCAGTCTTTATCTCGGTTTTGAGGTTCCGAGAGTTGCCCAAATAAAGCTTAGCTTTATTCAGGCAAGCTCTCGCCTCTGCCGTGAGACTGGGGTACCTCGACTCCGGTCCGGCTCCATCGGTCTCCGAGTTCTTTGGCGCAGGTGATGTGGTAGTGCGCCTTGGGACGGCCAGAGACTTGGGCTGGAGCTCGGATTTTCCAGCTTCCCATTCGCCGATGCTTCGCCTCACGCTGGAAGCGAGGGTCCAGCTTTCTCGGTCGAGCATGGTGAGCCCCTGGTGCCCGCCGAGCTCGCATCTTTCTTGGCCGGTGTGCGGAACATGGCAGTGGCCTTAGTGAAGGTGAGGTTCATGAATGGTTTCCGGTCAGAGGGCACTGGCGATATTGCTGTGTCCCTGTAAAGGGGGGAACACAGACAATAAAATGCGAATTTAGAATCAAAATACAGTTAAAAATGAATCAAATAAATTAATTTAATAAATTTCAATAAATTACAATATTAAATGTTGCTGTGTCCCTGTAAAGAGGGGAACACAGACAATACAATAAAATAAAATAAAATACTGAATTAAATTAATTTACGGTTAAAATAGATTAAAACAAATTAAATAATAGATTCCAATAAATTAAAATATTAAATATTGCTGTATCCCTGTAAAGGGGGGATCAGCAACAGTAAAAACTGTAAATAAGACGACCCCTGTAACAGGAGTCGGTCAATTAAATTAAAATTATTAAAAATTTTTTAGTAAAAATTCTAATAAAACTCCTTAAAATGTGATAACTGTTGTGAAAACAAATATAATTGAAATTTATATATAGGTTTCTGTATATACGTAGCTAGAAGAGCTAAATTTGGAAAAATATTTTTTGCCGAAAACCCCACGTCTACCTTCCTATAGACCAGAGGGCGGGTGGGTGGGCAAAATTTTATGTGAGCTAGGCGCACGTGTGAGGTGTCAAAAGACGCGTCTCCGCGCGGGCTAGCTGACTATGGCGTTTCTGGATGAAGTCCAGAAGAAAAATCGGGAATTTTCCTGGAAAAACTGAATTTACGACCAAAATGTATGTAAAAACCTGGACTAACACTACCAAAACGGGACTCTGGCACGCGGAACGCGCACGGGAGCACAGGTAAGGCAGGTAAGTATCAATTAAAATTACAGGAACGGGAATTTAGATGAAAATTTTGAAGAAAATTTAAAAAATAGTGTTTTTAAAGGAGTTTTAGTGAAATTTTTACAAGTCAAAAAACGAAAATGGGTTTTTCGCGAAAATTGTCAATTATCCCTAGTGGGAACGTTTCAGGGACCTCAAAAAATATTAAATTTGCTGAAAACAGCTTGTAAATGCGTCACCGGGAAGCAAAGTTATATAGATTTGATCAAAATCAGGACTCCCTAAGGTGGATTTCGTCAGTTTGGAGTATGTATGAAATGCAAAAATTTCTGGAATTTCAGATGTTGTATGTGGGCTAGGCGCACGGGCGAGGTGTCAAAAGACGCGTCTCCGCGCGGGCTAGCTGACTATGGCGTTTCTGGATGAAGTCCA